>WHYT01016498.1:92390-197463 GCA_009806455.1 Tetrax tetrax | reverse complement strand
TTTTTTTTTTTTTTTTTTTTGTCTGCTTTCTTCTATTCTAGCCATTCTGACCTGCATAGTTACACTAGCAAAGGAAGCTGGTATTTGAAACTAGGGAAATGAATGATTGTTTTCAATAGGTGCAGTAGTTACTGCTTCAGACAAATATCATAATTAAAGCTATGTTCCAGCACCCTTACACAGTAAACAAAAGCTGCTTCACACACACTGTGGTACATAGTGGGGAAACAAGAACTATGGCAGTTACTCCAAAGGAAGAATTCTCAGTGATCAAATCCAACAAATTTAATAAGTTTCATTTTATCTTAAGTCAATGATACCCTATCTTGTAGAAATGAAACATCTGATATTTTGGTGTTTGGTTTTCTTTCACAAGGAAAATTGAAGTTGCAAAACTTTCCAGAGGACAAACATTTTCAGGAAAGGTCGGTTCACCAGTGAAGGCATTTTTCATTTTGAATGAGCTCAGACTTATTTTGCATCCACCTAAGCCAGTATTGTGGCTTACAGGAAAAGCAACACAGCTGTCTCATGTTTTAAAAATTGGACTTCTAAACTGCCAGGGAAATTTACTTTAGCTGGGAGTATTCCTCTGTGGATAAACCTGCTGTGATATATCACAAGAAATACAGTCTAGCCAAGCTGAAGGAGTGTGAAGTACCCTTACTGTACGGCTTTAATGGGGCTCTAAAGCTGCTTAGGAAAGAGCAAAATGCATTCAAAGCATCCAGACTGAAATTTGTTGAGGTGGATAAAATTAATTAGAGAAAATAAGTTTCACAACAGAAAGCAATTTCACAATATACTTTCCCGAAGACTTCTCGATTTGCGAAATCTGATTTTTTTTTTTTTTAATTCTTTGTTAAATACAGGGAGCTTAATCAAGGTCATATATTAAATAGCAATAAATATGAGCCAGGGCCACTCATGGACCAATTTTCCAACCTTTACTTATGTTCAGTAACTCCCAAATTGCATGCAGTCCTGTTGATCTCACTTGTTTTATGATATAAAGTTACACTTTCCACATGAATGAGCGTTGAAGAATTGAGTCCTAATGTATTCTGCAACATAGTTAACATTGAACACACTGCTTAGATACTTAAGACATCCTGTGAGACAATACAAACATTAGCTAAATATTTTACTTAGTTTTGAATGTTTTCAGCTGTATCTACCGGGAGAAAATATTTTCCTTGGAGTACAGCCATTTTCTTCTATGTGTGTTGCCTCTGTTTCTTTATTCTTAAGACTAGTGGTTATAGAGAAGTAATCTATGGTTATTACTAAAATTTCCTCTTTCCTAAATTTCAGGTTCTTTGGAGGCTTCCCACTTCTTTTATTTTCAGTATTTGAAAAGCATGGAGGAAGTATTTGGGGGAAGCTGGATAGCAAATTACGTAATAGGAGTAGAGTATTTGTCTATTCCTTCTGATTTTCCATATGTATGTGTTATCAGTGTCTTTTATTAACACTTTTATTGATTTCTGTGTTTAAAATCACCTGTCTTTCCCATGAATGGAATGGAATGGAATAATTTCCAAAGTTCTTTTAATCTTTATGCTTTTGGCTGAATTAAAGAATGAATAAGGCTTAGAAAGTCCAGGAACACGTCTATTTTAAAATACAATACACCGTCATCTACACAATGAGCCAAAACCTTCTTAAAATTGCAATGTTGGAAATTGTATTTGTAGTCGGTTTTTATGCATCTATGGCTCAGAGTGCTATTTAATCTTATCAAAATCCTGACTGCATTTTAATTCAAATTCCTAGAGAGGTAGGAGAATATTACCCTTATTGAACAAACAGTGGCAACATTTGGAAGAGGAAGTGATAGTGCAGTGGTCTAACTAGCAAGCTATCCTTTCTCCACATGGTTTTCTCACTTATTTAAAGGCTCCAATTCACTGAGTCTCAGGCGCTATTTCTATGTGGTAACTGAGAATAGATCACAAAACCTAGCTATAAGGGCTTGCATTCATTGTTTACCAAATTCTATTGCTGTAGAAAATTGTCTTTTTATTAAAACTATAGTGGAAGCTGCACTTGGACAACTATATTTAGAGACAAGACATAATATTACAAAATATTTCAGTTTTAGTGTGGGATGTATAAAATTTTGTATTTCCTCTTTCAAGTTCCCACTCAAATCTAGAAAATTTCCCATATAGTCTTCCCAGTCTTTCTTCAGTTAAGCATTTATTTTGCAGTCTGCTTGAGAAAGAACATTAGTATAACCATTAGTACAGGTTTTCTAGTTAATATGCATGAATTTAATTCAAACTGGCTAATAACAAACAATGCCTGAATCTTAGTATGACTCACACTTTATTATTTTTTTTTCTCTTTAGGATCTTGAAAATCTCTCTGGTGCTTAGCTAATCAAATTTCTTTTCCACACATATGTCTCTTAACAAACCAATAAAAAAGGAGGAAGGGGTAGGTGGTTTGTGATACCGGTAGCATATTTCTGTTTCATATGTCTTCTCTTTGTCTCAAACTTTCAATATATTTTCCCTTATAGTTCTTAATTCTTTCCTGAGGAGACAAATAAGAAACTCCTTTACTGCTGGCCCAGCAGCAGTCTCACACTGTGACAGACACTTTGTTCAATCACTGCTGGGTCATTTTGGCCAGACCTATACAGCTGTGGAATTGAACTTTCCAGTTAAGTGTGTAATTATGTTGAAGAAGAATTTGTGATGTCTGGACACAGGCAAAACAATTAATATATTCCATACAGTTTTGCAATATCGTAACAATCTAAAAATTGATTCATTGGTAAAGAATCTCTTACTGATGAAGTAATTTGTTTTCCTTAAACCAAGAAATAATTAAACAAAAACAGTTCCATAAGGTACTTGGAAGTAAATTTATTTTTCTCTTTTATGCTCACCTTACATACTACTAATTTATATATTTTTTGTGCATAATCATTTTAACTGAGCAGTGAGTGCCTCAAAGTATACCCTAGTTTCTCTGATGCATTTTGTTGAATAACATAATAGGTCACATCTATTTTCCGTAACGTCAAACGATAAAAACAAATTCCCAACAGCAGCACATCAATTATTCTGAAAGAATTATTACATTCTTCCTGATTGCTTTTAAGTTCTGGAATATGCAGAAGTTGACTATCAAAAAACCTCCAAATTTTGTTACAAATTGCAGGTTCAGTAGAATGTGTGTATAATTTTGAATGCATTAAGAGTACACCACACAATAAAGTGCTAGCAGCAGTAGAAAAAAAAATTATTTGCGTTGTGTAAGTTTATTAAGGTGATGGTCATTTTCACCATGTCTAAATAGATGACTTCTTCCATTAAAGATTACTTGTTGTTTTCTGTCTCCTACTGTTTCAAGCCTTGTGTGCACATGCACATGCACAAAATATCATTCCTTTTCACAGTGTGTCCACTTTGGCAAAGTTGTTAGAAAGAAGAGCCAGACTGAAGCAAGTTTTTGGGTTTTTAAGCATTCTTTCATTCCTAGTTGCTGTTCCTCCTATCCTAGCTTCAAGCAGCTCATCACCGTTTTATCTTTTTCTTACATTAAAGCCATGTTCAATAAATAGTTTGCCGAAGTTTCAGATTCTCATTCTGCAATAAGGAAGAAGGAATTATTTACCATCTTAAAGCTGGTTCAGAATGCCATTAAAAAGCAATTGCTAAAGTTCGGTGTTTTAAATCAATACACCCTTGAATGCATCCTTGAATTTTTTAAAAAGTTGGCCAAGTATCTCCCTGGATTGTTAATTTTAATTTTAAAAAAACTCTTGCAGAAAATTGAGAATTCTAAAGGACTGGAGAAATGCTATTGTATCAATAACTTAAAAAAGTAAATGAGATGACCTTGATAATTACTGGCCTGCCATTATGACATTGATCTAGGCAAAATAATGGAATTACTTAGACAGGATTCAGTTAATAAAGAATTACATACGTAATTAATTCCAATGAACAATGACTAGGGAAATTGTGCCTTTCAAGGAATCTTGACATTTCTTTTGTTGGTTCGTACTTAGCTGGTTATTAAAGACAGCAGTACTGTTAGAATGTTCTGTAAAATAAGGTTTTCTTCTTGGCATTATGTTATCTTACATTTTCATCAGCAATGTGGAATAAAATACTATCACTAATCCTGTTTCCAGAAGAAAAGGTATAGAGGAGAGTAAGTAAAGAGTACCTTGTATACAATGATCTGAATTATTTTTTTAAATTACAAGTTGGCCATGTTTCCCCATGAGCAAAAATAAAGACATCTAAGAGGCAAATCTGTACATCTTACTTAAAGGATTTTGGTTTGAGATTCTGAAAAAAAACCTTGCAACTCTGGTATGGATTTCTAGTCTTGAGCTCCTAATGGGTAGCACAGTTGATTGACAATTTGAGAACGCAGAAACAGTAGGATTTTGAATAATAGGAGTATTATCTATGTTAGTTTTGCTATGTCTTTCTATATATAAACTATGTATTTCTAGAGTAATAGAGAATTCCTTGATGTTCCAATTCAGGAAAGACATGGAAAAAAATGTAAGTGGATTCTGAGTGATGAAAATAATCAAAGGATTGGACAGTATACCTTATGATAGAAGACTCCTTCAGCTGAAACTGAAAGTTACAAGGAAATGGCTTGTTCATAATCTAGAACATTAATGTTAATGTTGTATTAATATAGGAAAGAGGAACTTCAGAACAGAGGCTTTTCAATAAAGCAGACAAGGAGAAAAGGCTAAAAGGCTAAAAGCTAAAGCTAGGCAACATCAGCTCCAAATGGAAAGCATGCTTTCAATAGTGGGTCTAAATTGAACTTTCTCATAGCAATAGTGAAATTTCTATCAGTGGAAAATAGAAATGAAGATTGACAGCTTTTCTAAAAGACTTCTTCTGCTTCAAAAAGGCATTAATTCAGTAGAGTCCAGATACGTAGGAAAGCAGGCCAGAAAAGATGGTCACAGTGATCCCATTTAGCTTTATTATCCACACATCTGTTAAGAGTATGCAACTTTAATGCTGCTGTAAGAATGCCGTCTCTACACATGCACATTTCTCTTGTTTTGACTAAAGGAAAAAAAATTGGTGGCATCTCTGTTCCTGGATACCAGAAGGTTGGAAGCTTTGCGTGTCCTCCTCCCAAACTGAGTATTATTCTCCCTATGCGCTTTCCCTTTCCTAGCTAAGAACACTCAATTTGCCTTAAATTAGACTGATATTCTATATAATACACTGAGAATGATATAATTTATGGGAATGTAGGTTTTCGCCTATATTACCATAAAATCCTTTGTAAATTAGTTTCCTTAACGCCCCTGTTCTGATTGTCCACTCACTAACTCAGTATCTGGAATTTGTCAGTAGAAAACTTGTAGCTTTTTGCCAGGCTGTTTGTGTGCAGGGTAAGTTGTTGAGGAATCACTCACTATGAGACATTAAGTTACCACTAGCTGCTTAGTTTACTGCAAACTCCTCAGTGTTAGTGCTGAGCGACTTTAATCCATGTAACAGTATGATCCTTGAAGCGTTAATGATGACCATTAGCTCCTTTCAGCAATAACTGTAAGACATTTCCAATGTGGAGGAAGGGTTTAAAATTCCGTGGGTTTAGTAGCAGTAGAGGTGAGTGCTTGAGGCAGCTCCTTGACAGCCTGTGTCTGTCTTTCAGGAAAAGGGAGGAGCGGGAAAGGCTTATTACTGAACAAGGTCATCAGAGCACTTCTGTGAAGGCTTGAGAGCTTGGGGGAGCTTGATTAGGGCCGTGATGTGCTAGGCAGCACTGTGCTAGCAAGGCTCTACCATGGTGGTTTGTTTATACTCTAACAAACCTGGAAAAAGCAAATGTAAGCAAGCTCAGCTGGTGGGTGTAATTTCTTACAGGACTGTCTGTTACAGAAAGCCTGTGGTGTATTTCAGGGCAAATTCCATGATTCCCTATCCCTCCCCACTGCGACTGATGCCGTGAGTGCCAGCAAGAGCCCTGTAAGGAGTATGTGGGAGTGCCTGGCTTTTACAGTTGTATCCCAGCAAGCAGAGTACCCGTACAATCAGGCTGAGGAAGCCATGTTGTGGAGAAGCCTTGCCCTTCATGCTTGAATTTGAGAGCAAATTTTTCTTAGAGCCAGTGGCATCGCCACTCCCTCCTGCTACTCTCTCTCCTGTCCCTCTGCAGCACAAGCAAGGCACGCAGTTTCTCACTTGCTATATGGTGTTGCCAGTCTATGTGTTTTGTGCTGGCACCCACCCACACCTGTGCTTGGTGATAGTTCTTGGACAGTCACATCCTGTTCCAAGGCCAGTGAGTAGGTGAGCTTTGTAAACACATGCAATGTTTTTCTCATCCTCTCACATGTTGGCCAAAGTGATCTTTAACTAAGCCAAGGACAGCCCTTTTAATACAAGGGAGATAGAGGTACTTCTCTCTCTGTTCAAAGTGGTCCTGGAGGCCCCTGAGTGTTCCTCATAAGGAGGTTCCTTTGCTGATTGTGACCATGTCCACAGTAGTGAGAGGAAAGCAAGAAATATCTCTTTTCTTATATGGGACGCAGAAGGCACCTGAACTTTTTAACTCCATCTTTATGGGGTTCATCACAATGGCCATTATGAAGGAAGTGGGAGACCCCTTACCTGGCCTACCTGAAGAAAACAGTGTGGTCCCAGCCAGTGGGTTGCTATTACTTGCTGTGTACACATCAACTGAAAGGTATTTTATTCATTCCTGGCTTCCAAAGATTCAGGCTGTTGCACACCTAGCCTGTGTTTGACACCTGTGCAAGACCTGTGAGGCCCTAGAGCGAGAGAAATAGCATCCCTTCTAGGCATAGCTATTGCCCTTCCTTCAGTGGACACCATGTGGCAATGTTTCCTTTGAGGGCCTGGGACACCTCCCTGGTCTGGGGTATACATGTTTGCTGGAGGTGATCAAAGTAATCCAACATGCTGGTCACTCATGGAAGTTCTGTTAGAGTCTCCTGCTGCAGTGTGATAAGGGCTTTGAGGAGTGTTACCCTTTTTATATGCCCTGATGGGCCGGTGGAGGAAGCAACTGAAGAAAGTCTCAGCTGTGGGGGTGTCTTAATCTTTATAGGATCACAAAGTAAAACAGTCATCACTCAGAAATTATTCCTTGGGATTCATTCACTCAGCCGAATACATCAAAAGTTAAACCTCAGTCTGACAAGCTCTGCTGAGCCCATGCTGTTCCTGGGAGGGATGACAGTGGTAGGCAATGAAAGCAGTCCAGTGGCCATGGCAGGAGAGTGGGATGATGTGGATCTGGATCCATATAAAAAGGTGCCATTTTTTTTAGTGGAGCTCATCTGGAAAAAAGTTGGAGAGCCTTGCCAAAACAGCACCCTGCATCTGGGCTGGTTAAACTGCCTGACAGCCTAGTTAGTGCTTCAGAGATTTGTTAGGATAAGGTGTTAGCTTTGCCTGTGCCAGCTACGCAGTGTGAGCCACACTTAACTCAGGTTTAAAAGGATCCTTCATAAGTGCCCCCTATCCAAACAGCTGGCAATTCATGTCTAATGTTATGATCTGTTTTAATTGAGGCAGAACAGCCATATAAGTTGTTACAATTGAAAGTGAGTGTAAAACCAGACCAGCAGCATTGAGAAGCCAAACAAATGTATTCATTCAGCAAGTATGGATTTTCACAGGTGTTCAGTGCTCCTGTGTTGTCCTGAAATGCATCTCAGCTTTAGAAAGAGGTCATTTTGTTTTAAAGGTGGTAATTCCTTTCATTATTTACTTTTGTCCATCGATTCTCAAAACAGAGACAGAAAATCTGTCCTTCCTGCATTCCCAGGCCTTATTTGTTTAAGTATATAAGGCTGATACTTGTCTATAACTTCTGTGTGGTACCACACAGCATATTTTCAGATGCAGTTATCCATTACATTCAAATTTTGTGGCCACTAAGAACATTCTCACTTGAAATCTGTAATTTGTTATATTCCTACAGGTCTTATAAAGTTCCTGAACAATTAAGCAGTAGTCACCTGCACTCCCTCCAGGATCATACATTTTCATGACTAATGTTGTGGCTTTACGTCCTCCACAAGAGAAGGCAGGTTGCAAGACTTTTTCTTGAGAATTAGCAAGCTGACAAAGCTGATATTAGAAATGATGAGATCATTACCCACTCCAAAGACCAATATTTCTTGCCACTTGTCCAGGAAACCTGATGCAGGCCAAGAGCTTGCACAGACTTCCACTAGATAGCAAGTGTATGGCTCTGAGCCAACTTCAGATAATAGTAGTTTTGAACATATCACTGCACAAAAGGAAGTATAGATTTATTGAAACAATGTTTTATTATCAAAATTCTTTCTCTTTCTTTCTTTCTTTCTTTTATTGCTATTTATTGAGAAAGTTCATTCTAACAGCTGCTCCTGCTGACTTGGAAAAGTATAGTGTATAGTCATTATACACATTGTGTATGATGGCGAACTGTATCCAAATCTCCTGGACTAGTGCTGACACTGTGAGAGAAGAGAGAATGTAGAAGATGTAGTGTTAACAGATCAAGTGCAGCAATTTCCTACCTCATATTCAGATTCGCTTTCATCACCTGAAAACTCATTTTGGACCCAAAGTTGTTTGAAATCAATAAAAAGGTGGCGTGATTGTATCTAGTAAATTTAGGAGGGAATAATTTACTTAACTGAGCTAAAATATTAACTGGATTTAATGGTAATAACGGAAGTCTTATGACCCTCAGTTCGTGTCCTCTACATGTGCTGAGACTTAACAACTGTAGTACTCCAATGAACCAGTGTTATTTATTCTTAAGTAGAATTAATATAGGCTATCTGATCGTCCTTTAATTTTTCAGTTAACCTACCACTTAGTTCACTAGTTTTTAAGTCCACAAATATTGACATCAGTGAATACGATTTTTATATTAAGGTCTTTTGAAAATTAGAATCATAGAATCATAGAATCATTTAAGTTGGAAAATACTTTTATGATCAAGTCCAACTATTAAACTAACACTACTAAGTCCACCACTAAACCATTATAGTGCAGTATTTCCAGTCCTACAAATATGTTTGCAGTGAACTAAATGATGAGTTATTACTTCATTACTTGTGGGCTCAGACAAGTATTTTACAGTAGTTCCTACCATGCTGATTAAATGTCCTTTATTTTAAAATATCATATATTCATATATTTATTTTCTTGGACTTGCAAAACTAATGTTTTCATAGTGATGTATTTCTCAAATAATAGACTTTTAGTAATATATTTTCCAAGTCTATGTCTTTAAAGAGACCAAATTAAAGGGCTGTATATGAATACGCATCTTGTTCTAAATGAACTTTCTTTAAATACAAATAAGAAGATTGACTGCGATTTCTTTAAAGAAATAAGTGGAGTTTTTTAAATTACTCTACAACAAAATCTGTTACAACAGAAATGAATGCTTTACAAAACATTTAAACATTTATAGGATTACTGTAAATATTATGAGGTAATAATCCTGCAGAAGTCTGATATAGCTTCATTTTTATTAGTATAAGCTAACAAAAAGGAGAAAACAACAAAAAAGTTAGCAGTCAGTCTGCCTGATGGACTTATGAGCTGATAAAGTGATATCACCAGGTACATCCAGAATTACTTCATAAACACCTATCAAAATTCATAAAGACTTCTAAATATTAGCTGATCAGACCAGAGGATTCTTATTTAATGATGCTTAACATATCCCAGATTATAACTAATAACAGTTAAAATAAGCAGCATAGTGTCTCCAGACATTTCTCTAGTAGTTCTACTACTGATCTTTTCACATAGAAGGGCTTGAGTTCAAATTCCTCACCTTTCAGAAAGCTCAAAAATGCATACAATGCTATCCAGAGTATTGTAGCTCATCCGTGATGATTTTGTGAACAGAAACACGAGTCAGAAGCTAAGTTGAATGATAAAGCAAGTCCTGCTTCTCTCCCACTGTAGTAGTATAGAGTGCCAAAAAGAAAAGTACTAGTTTTCTTATGGAAAAAGTATTGTCTCTTTCATGGTGTTTGCATGAAAGCCCAAACATTTGGAAACATCATTGGTTTACTATTCTGATCCAGATATGCTTTGGGTGTTCTTCAGAATGTTGGGTAGTAAATTGATATGTAGACCGGAGGAATTGAGGGTTTTAGTGAACTGTGGAAAGGGGCTTGCTGAAGGGTATTGTGGTCCAGGCTAAATGACAGTTCTTCTACAATTTCTTATGGAAATACTAATTTATATTTTGCTATTAATGAATGGGTCTTTGAAAAGATAAGAGTTGTATAGGATGTGTTATTACAAAATCTGCAATGGGTTTCACATTGTGCAGCCAAATCCTCATGTAACCTGAAACTCCCACGGTTCTGAAAGTCTTCAGATAGATTAGATCTCTAATTAGACAACCCAAAACTTAATTTGCTATTGAGAGCAAACGTATAATTTTAAAGAAAGCAGTAAATATTTCATCTGTTTCAAGTTTATGGTGCAACGGCTTACTAGTATGTCATTGCATACTGCATGTCTGTAATACAAAATGGGATATTAAAGGTATGCTTTATTTATAGTAGGTATCTTGGAATGGCATTGGTTAGACAAAATGAGGAAAAAATGAAGACTGTAAATTAAATATATGATGGAGAAACTATAGTTGTAGTACTCCCAAGGGAAAAGGGAGGAGCTGTTACTCTGAATATAATTACATAATTCAAAATAAATTACTAGAAAAAACACTTAGTTCATTGGAAATCTGGAAGTTAAATTTACGCACTTCATACCAATGCAGCAACATAGTCAAACAGTACCAAATTCAATCTGTCACAAAAATGTTTGTTTTGATACCTCAGACATCAAGATCCAAGTTTGCTACAACCAGATTGACCAAGTAGTATGTATCGATGCAGTAGGGGGAAGAACAACTGGTTTGGGAACAGTTAGATAGAATAAAATCCTTTTATTCTATTAGGATTTGTATTTCCATCTGTTGGAAATTGGTTCAAATCTATTTGGCTCTGTAAACATGTAGCTGATAATAGTTCATGTTGGAATCTGAATTTACAGGAAGTACTAAAATTGTTAATTATGAGATGGAGAAATTAAAGCTGCAGCAGAAGCAAGAAGTTTATCCTGTTTTCTGGTCTTACCAACAAACACAGAAGCAGCCATTTCATTTCAGCATTTTGGTTACAGAAATCATACACTCTTGTTTTATCAGGCAGCCCTGTGCTCTTCCTTTGGCTGGCAATAGGATCCAGCTCTTGAACAGTGGTTGTGAATGAAATATTAAGTATAGGTAACCGAGAAATTCTATCAGCCAGCTTCCTAATTGTCTGCTAGGAATTGTCCTGTGGAATCTGGAAGTAGAAAGGAATTCTGCCAATATTTATTTAGCAAAGTTCCTGCATCATCAATTGCTCATTCTGAGCAATGAGAAATAATTGAGAGAGCTGATCAAAAAGCTAGTTCTTGAGTAATCCTTGAGAACTACTTGATTATTGGGCTTCTGCTTCATGATACAGATGAGTTTGGTAAGTCCTAGGAGCTGCCTATGCTGTCTTTATCTGGATAGCTATTTTCACAAATTTAACTAGCAAATCTGGGGACTCACAACCTAGGACATCCAGATGGTACATGAGTATTTGAGAAGGCAGCTGTTTGAGTAATCCTTTCTCTTCAGACTTGGAAAATAAAATCAGTCTCTCAGCTTCATTCTGTTAGTCTAATAACTGTCCTCAAAGAGTTTTAAATTATTACAAAAATCAGATCCAACAAAGCTTTGACTGCTGATTAATCCCTGAAAACATGCTTGACACCTCTTAGGGATTTTCTGAGGACTCAACTATTGTTTCTGGGTTTAAAAATTGTGGTAGTCAGACAAGGAAGGTAATCAGTCTCTGTTGTTTTTATTTCAATGTGAATTACAGTATACAATGTACTCTTTAGCTGCAGCACAGCTGTGAAGAGGTGAATCAGCTGCAGGACTGCAGACAAGGATAAATCACTATACCATACCATGAGAGCAAATTGTGGTAAAACCACACGCTCTTATGCTACCTGTCGTGTTGATGAATCCAAATTATCCTCAGCAGCCTTGAATAATGTCATGGTCAGTATCACGTTAGTCAACTCAGGAGTTGACAGCTTTGGTGCAGTTCAGTGCTGTAGCAAGTAGAACCAGTATGGGAATCATAGAATCATAGAATGGTTAGGGTTGGAAGGGACCTTCAAAGGTCATCCAGTCCAACCCCCCTGCAAGGACCAGGGACATCACCAACCAGATCAGGTTGCTCAGAGCCTCATCCAAACTGGCCTTGAACGTTTCCAGGAATGGAGCATCCACCACCTCTCTGCACAACCTGTTCCAGTGTCCCACAACTCGCATTGTAAAAAAATTTTTCCTAATATCCAATCTAAATCTACCTCCCTCCTTTTTAAAACCATTACCCCTCATCCTATCACAACAGGCCCTACTGAACAGCCTCTCCACATCTTTCCTGTAGGCCCCCTTCAGGTACCAGAAGACCGTGATAAGGTCTACCCGGAGCCTCCTCTCCTCCAGGCTGAACAGCCCCAACTCTCTCAACCTGTCCTCATAGGAAAGGTGCTCCAGCCCTCTGATCATCTTCGTGGCCCTCCTCTGGACCTTCTCCAACTGGTCCATGTCCTTTCTTATGTTGGGGCTCCAGAACTGGACGCAGTACTGCAGGTGGGGTCTCACCAGGGCAGAGTAGAGGGGCAGAATCACCTCCCTTGACCTGCTGGCCACACTCCTCTTGATGCAGCCCAGGATGTAGTTGGCCTTCTGGGACACAAGGGCGTATTGCCAACTCATGTTGAGCTTCTTGTCCACCATCAGTCCAAAGTCCTTTTCCTCAGGGCTGCTCTCGATCCATTCTCTGCCCAGCCTGTATTTGTGCCTGAGGAAGTGAGCCTCACATTGCTCAAGAGCAAGTCTTCTTAGCTTTCTAAGAGAGAACCTACCTGGGCATTGTGGTAGAAAATATCCAAAAAGGCATGAACAAAAGCAGTGTGAAACATGAAAGTAGCCCACTGCACTCCTGAAAAAGGGAACAAAAGAGGGGCCTTGCAGTCTTGCATGGAGCAAGTTCAATTTCTGTTACATCGGTCTACATTTGCATTTAATTTCCATTGCTTCAAAAAGAATAAGAGTTTGAAAGTCAGTAGTAGAAAAGGATTACATTCTTTATTAATATTTTAATTCACAAACACTAGATCTAAAACGCTGAAAAGAAAGAACTTGTTAATTAATTTTGTTCAGCAGAAGTGAATTCAGTATTCCAATTGCTTAACTAAACATAAATCCGTACGGAGGTTGATCAAATATTCTTTATAATGTACATAGTTAATATTAATCTTAAATTATTTCCTGACAGAGTTTTTTCTATGAGAGTAAAATGGAGTATTTGGGAGTGTTACTATCAAAAAAAAGCAGGGGAGGGGTTGTGAATTCAACCTAATGCTTATAGAAGCAATACTGTATATTTGTAACAGGAATATGACCACTTTGATTTAGTCAAACTATGAACAAACGCTTATCTAAATATTCTGTTTCCACAGATGCCACAGAAAGCTAGTACTGATTTGTCTTAAAGACAGACGAAAGGCATCATGGCAGCTATGACAATTTCGTGGCCGTGTAATTAAAATCTGACTCAGATGTAAGGTGAGAAAGCATTATGGTAACACAAACTGTTACATTTCTAAAAAATCAATCCCTCCTTTATGAATTTGGAAGGACCAAGTGTGGCTTGTTTCTGCTACTAAATAGGTTGCTGTGGCTTTTAAAAACGCTAAGGTCCCCTGCTTTTAAGGGAGCCTGGGGCTCTGTCTCTGATTTTGTTCAAGTCTTAGTCAGGCAGATGCCTGTAACTTAGAGAACAATTGAGAAGATGAAAACTAAGAAAAGACTTCAAGATTTTGTCAATTTGATGAGGAATACCGAACATTGAGAATGACAGTTTTGTCACAGCCTTGTCTAAAATACTGGTTATACTCAGGTAAGATCTGATTACAGTAAAGCATTTTTTAAAATAATTCCTGATCAGCTTTATTGGTTTTGTTGGCATAAGTAAGTTGGAATTGTAAGTTTTGTGGAAGGTGCATTCAAAAATTTAGAGAATCTGAAAAATTTTGTTATCACAAGGATTTTTTTTTTTAATTTAGATAGTTTTAAAATTTTTATTTCCTTTGCCAGCCTAACTTTTGGATTAAAACTTTGAATGCTTAGAGGCTTAAGACATTTTCTTGATTTTGCCTTAACTGAATGTTTTAAGTTTCAGATCAAATGAAATGTGTTTGAACCTTTGCCCCTTGACCTTCCAAAATATTATTTTGCTTTCCAAAGAAACTGGTGTTTTATCTTTAGGATACAACTTAACTACTCAGTGAAGCAAGAAATTGTCATTTACTCGGCCCTTTTAGAGCCTTCCTCCTTGAATTTTTCTGGTGATAGCCTCCTCTTTCGTGCTGGAGATGATCCAAAATTTTGGCTATACTTCACATTTTGGACCTGCATTTAAGTTAGATCTGATTCCTACCAAACTGGAAACTTTTTTTCAGTGGACTTTGTACCCTTTGGGAATTAACAGATCAAGACACAGCAGTTCTGATTCAAATTCTCTGACAGATACCCAGGAATCATAATAGTCAGTTTTGGAAAAAAAAAAAAAATACAGTCACTTCTAGACACCACTAGGCTTCTAATTACACTAGATATAAGTTAAATGATATACCAGTCTGAAAACTAAGCATGATTTGTCTATAAGAGGGATAGAAGTGTCTATAAGTGGGATAGAGTGCATCCTCAGCAAGTTTGCCGATGACACCAAGCTGTGTGGTGCCGTCAACACGCTGGAAGGGAGGGATGCCATCCAGAGGGACCTGGACAGGCTGGAGAGGTGGGCCCGTGCCAACCTCATGAAGTTCAACCAGGCCAAGTGCAAGGTCCTGCATCTGGGTTGTGGCAATCCCAGGCACAAATACAGGCTGGGCGGAGAATGGATTGAGAGCAGCCCTGAGGAGAAGGACTTGGGAGTGATGGTGGACGAGAGGCTCAACATGAGCCGGCAATGCGCCCTTGCGGCCCAGAAGGCCAACGGCATCCTGGGCTGCATCAAGAGGAGCGTGACCAGCAGGTCGAGGGAGGTGATTCTGCCCCTCTACTCTGCCCTCGTGAGACCCCACCTGCAGTACTGCATCCAGTTCTGGAGTCCCCAACATAAGAAGGACATGGACCAGTTGGAGAGGGTCCAGAGGAGGGCCACGAAGATGATCAGAGGGCTGGAGCACCTCTCCTATGAGGACAGGTTGAGAGAGTTGGGGC
Organism: Tetrax tetrax; assembly: GCA_009806455.1. Lineage (NCBI taxonomy): Eukaryota > Metazoa > Chordata > Aves > Otidiformes > Otididae > Tetrax > Tetrax tetrax. The sequence goes on along the minus strand of WHYT01016498.1, from coordinate 182,124 downwards.
TGTTCAGCCTGGAGGAGAGGAGGCTCTGGGGAGACCTTATCACGGTCTTCCAGTACCTAAAGAGGGCCTAGAAGAAAAGCTGGAGAGGGACTTTGGACAAGGGCATGTAGAAATAGGACAAGGTATAATCACCTTAAACTGGAAGAGGGTAGATTTGGATTAGATATAAGGAATAAATTCTTTACTGTGGGGGTGGTGAGGCACTAGAACAAGTTGCCCAGAGAAGCTGTGGATGCCTGTTGTAGTTTAGTCCCATTCAGGACCAAGCTACACAGTCACTCACTCATTCCTCCCACCTTCTGAGGGAATAAGGAGAGATACCATAACAAAAAAGCCTTGAGGTTTGAGATAAGGACAGTGAGAGATCCTTAAAATCACTGTTGTGGGCAAAACAGACTCAACTTGGGGAAAACTATTTATTTATTATTACTATTAGTAAAACCAAAGCAGGATAATGAGAAAGAGAACAAGGTAACTTTTCCCTACCCCTCCATTTTCCTGGGTTTAACTTCATTTTCAATTATCTTTACCTTCTTTCCCCCTACCCTGTGATTGGCACAGGGGGAATAGGGAATGGCGGTTGTGGTCAGTTCATCACACATTGTTTTCCACCACTCCTTCCTCCTTGGCGGAAGAACTCCTCACATTTCTCCCCTGCTCCAGCACAGAGTCCATGGGGTGCAGTCCCACAGGAACCAACTGCCCTAGAGGGCCCTCCACAGGCCACAGCCTCCTTCAGGCACCCGCCTGCCCCGGCGTGGGGCAAGGTTTTGTTTCTGTTCCTAATAATATGATAATTACCTCTGCACTTACCTAAAAAAGTGCAGATGGGATGCAGTTGCCTAAACATAGGAGTCCGTAGTCATTTGAGAAGCCTTGAATTATCTTGTCTGTCCTCCAGCAGCCAACCCAGAGCAATGCAGGTCTCCTAGAAGTCCTGTATCATATATGCCAACCTTGCAGATCTGTCTGAATACAGCCTCTGAATGGCACCTGTTCCTGGCAACCGATGAAGTCTCATCTTTACCACAAAGAAATAGGTTCAATAGTGTATGATGTATAAGAAGGTTTTTGCCATTCAGATGGAAAGAAGTTAATTTGGCTACTTGATATATTTATTTATATTGATTTCTAAGATATATCTCTTAACTTGCATTGCTCTATGAAAAGGCTAATTGTAAGAAAATAGAGTCAGACAAAAGAAACATTTCATACAGCCCTTTGTTGGAATACTTACTTGCCTGTCAGTTACTGTGGTGCAAGCTCAGGTGCTTGCGCAGGATAATGCTGCAGCACGTGCATACCTGTGCACAGGACAACAAGCCCAATATCGAGGTCACCCAGGGGAAGGGAGTAGCTGAAAGATGCTGAAATAGTTGGGGAGATGGGGAACCTACATGAACACCCATGAGCATGCTGGCAGCTTCCTGGTGCCAGCAAGAGCAGTGGCATGCCATGTGTCACTTGCACATAGCAAGGAAGGAAGCAGGAGGCATAGTGTGACTTGAATTAGCTCCTTAGGCAACAACTGGTGTGTTACCCTACACACAACGTACGCTACAACTTATATCACTATCACGACCTCATTCCTCAGTGAGCTCTGACAGACCCTACTAATCAGCACTAAAACAGTCTGTAGAATCATAGAATCATAGAATGGTTTGAATTGGAAGGGACCTTAAAGATCACCTACTTCCAACCCCCTGCCATGGGCAAGGACACATTCCACTAGATCAGGTTGCTCAAAGCCCCATCCAACCTGGCCTTAGAACACTTCCAGGGATAGGGCATCCAGCACCTCTCTGGGCAACACATTCCAGTGTCTCACCACCCTCACAGTAAAGAGTCTCCTCCTTATATCTAATCTAAATCTACCCTCTTCCAGTTTAAAGCCATTATTCCTTGTCCTATCACTACATGCTGTTGCCAAAAGTCCCTCTCCAGCTTTCTTGTAGGCTTCCTTTAGGTACTGGAAGGTGCTTTATTTGCAACTTCTGTTCCTTTGGCTGCTTTTAAAAATTTTTTTTTGAGTAAGCTTAATTCTTGCTCCCTTAAGAGCCTCTTTGTTTTGCTTCATTAAGCAGATAAAATAAAATGAGTAGCTGTATCTACTTCTGGTTTACGATGCTTTGAACACTAGCTCCTTGCAGACTGTCTTGCCCCTGGGATTTTGGCAGGGTGCAGATGAAGGCAGGGGGCTGCCATCTCTCAATGAGTACCTCGGAGCTCCTCAGCTGCAGTTGGAGATCTGACCCAGGGTGTTTTATAGCCAGTGATATGCCTCCTTACTGAGTCACATTTGCTGACACAGCTCACAAATCCCCCCTGAAAGAGAGGGCCTGTTATTGTATGAGACAGTAAAACAGTATTTATTATGACCACTGCTTGGATAGGCTTGATCATAGCTTGAGGGCCTCGCTTTAGACTAAAATAAATAATCTGTGCAGCATGTTTCCATGGTCTGCTGGACCATCATGTAGAAATAGAAGAATTGCTTTGACGAGAGCTAGTGAATAGCATCTGTTTAGGCAGACTTAGCCTATTTTTAGCAATTTAAAAATACTACTAACAGTTCAAAGCTGTCTTTAGAAGGTACTTATAGGGGGTTCAGGACAACTCTGGTGGGCATAAATTGGCTTTCTGCATCCTGAAGCTGAGACTGGAGCTGCATCAGATTGTTTGCAGTACCAGCTCACCATCCAGAGCTGTGCTCTAGCCTCAGGTGCTGGATGACAGGACAAATCTAGGAAAGTGTATTTTGGTGTTAAAAGAACCTCATGCACAAATCAATACATTGGGCAATGTAGTAAAGGCTGTTAGGCAGGAGAAAAGGTGATTGAACTTGAAGCTTTTACATACCACTGTTATATGCAGTCATTATGTACGGTTTTTATGACTTAAATGCATTGTTCAACATACTTTTTTAACAGATAAGATTAATAAAGGGTAGTACTATTCCCAGAACTATTAATAGGAATTTCTATTAACAAACAAGAGGAAATGATTTATGAAATAGTACTTTAATAATGACAAATAATGAAAGATAATAGTATCTGCTGTGGTTAGTCTTCTTTTATTCACCAAGCTCAATCCACAGAATAAAACTGAAGGCAGTGAAATTCCACAAAAGTAATGAGACACCTCAGTATCAGCTGTTCAAATTCTGCCTGGAAGTCATGCTGTTGCTGTTCAGCTTCGGGAAAATATAGCCAAAGTCATTGGAAGGAAACAGATGAACTCCCTCTTGGGATGGAAGCCAAGCTGAATGTTATTCTGAATAAGTTATTATGTTGTGTCAGGGTATCAGGGGAACATTTTCACCCACCCTTCCTTTTTGGTGCATAAGATTACAAATATACAGTGTTTCATCTTGTTTCTTTTTTTCTGCCTTTCTGGTTGAAAATCTGGAAAATTTTGCAAGGATGTCTTAGAAAGTAGCATAAGGGCAGGCATCAATTAATGGAGGTGGAAGCATGTAAAGTGATTTGAAGCAAAACTAGTGGAAAAAGAAAGCCTATCCTCGCTGAAATGTCCAGTAGTGTGAAAGGCAATATTGCTGGAACAAGTTTCTTAAAGTTGCAAAGGGACGTAAGTATAAGCTCAGGCAAAGTTTGTCCTATAGTTTTGAAGGTCTAACATTTTGTTGACACAGCTATGAAAATCTGTAGCCACTAATGTGTGTAGTGCTTAAAGAAGTTCTTGTGTGGGCATATGTACCATCCAATAAAAGACTTTTGTAAATATACTTTAAATCTGTTTGCTTAATGGAGTACGCTATAACTGTAAAGTGTATAAGTGACTATGAAACCAGCTAAAATAGAGAATAAAAGCTGCTTCTCCAGTAGGGTTTTTTGTTATTTTGTTTTGTTTTGTTTTTTAATTTAACTCTACAGTCTATGTGTATCAGCAAACTGTTTACAGAACACACTTTTTCTGTGGAGAAGTGTTGTACTTCACAACACCCAGGGAACAGTTGGCGTGGTTCCCTGTACTACAGAAATAGGGGACAGAGTATCTGTGCTATTTTCTGTATGCCTCCCACCTAAGTTTTGACTGGAATAAACACTAGGCAAAAATCCTGACTCTTCCCTGTGTTTATATAATCAACATGAAAAATATGCAGAAGGACAACAAAGATTTTACAGTTCTTGAAGAATGCCGTAAGATGAGAGAACATAAAACTTTATAGCCTAGAGAAGAGAAGTCTCATGGTGAGGGGAGCAGGGGGATGAGGGACAGCGTGATGATAGCTTATAAAATGTCTTCGAAGTGGTTGTACAAATAAAAGAAGAAAATTTCTTAGGCCCAAACAAAGAAGACCAAGCAATGCAAGTTTGGACTCCAACTATTCAAGCAAGGCAACTGAGCAACAAAGAGGCCGGGCAGAGGGGTGGATGAGGAACTAGAAATTCTAAGGAAAATGATAAGGCTGTTGGGACCTGCTGGTGGTATTGTCATGGAAAATCTGGTGTGATCAAATGGGTGTTTTCTGGCTCTGTTTCCTGTGAAACATATCCTTCTACTTCTTCCGTAGCTACAGAAAAAGCTTGTCTGCTGTGGGAGTACTGCAATGGTATCGATGTGGGAAGAGTGTAGGAGTCTTTTTATCTATTTATACTTGTTTTACGCATGCAGCATTAGTAGAGGTAGTCGGGTAAAGCTCAGTACTTCTGGTTATAAGTAAGTCAAGCACTTAGCTGCATCTTTAGGTACCTAAAAAAATGAAAGAGAAATATTTCTGAAGAAGCCTAAATCTCTGCTTTTCTACAACTAACTTGTGAAAGGGACAATGTACATTTAACGATTTTTTTTTGCACAGTTTGAAAACTACCAGTATAACAGGAAAAAGAAAGAATATATTTAATTATTCAATTAGCTCTCATAATAATTCTTATATGTACACATTTTCATAAAGTGTTGCAATAGTTTGAAAGCTATATTTACTATTCCTTAGATTCACTCTGTTCTTTCAGTGGAATTGAAATTATTGTGGGTATGATCTGGTACTAAGTCCAAAATCACCTTATCAGTATCAATGTCTTGCTGGAGAAAAATTTACAGTATAGTAAGTGATTCCTCACCCACTCTCAGTGTTTATGCTAGCTTATAAACACAGCAAAGGCTGCCCATTGTTGAAAATTGGCAGCTGTTTCTGGGATGTGAGAAAGTGTGGTGACAGAAATGGGCTGGGCCTCCTAAAGTAGTTTACCTAGAACAAATGTATAGCCATGTGAGGCAGCAGTAGTTTCTAACAGTGGAAACTGTAATGGGAAAAATCTGTCTCCTGTTTCAAAAAAAAAAAGCCACACCTCCTCCAGACTTCTTCCAACAATCTTTCCAGAAACAACCCCTACACTAACTTCAGTACAGTGGATGGCTCTTTTCAAGTGAACCATTTACGGTGCTACCATTTTTTTTCAACACAGTGAATCATATTTGCATAATGCTTGACTAAGTTACTATCAAAACGTTAGCTTGATATGACTCCATACTGTATAAGCAGCTTACTCCTGTATCTTTCTAGTGCAGCAGTATAATGAAAGTACTGATGGGAAGAGTCCTGTCTCACACAGCTTTGTGCTGAGCTAATGCAACGGCACAGAAACTTGCTAAGACACTGTAAGGTATTAAAATATGAATATTTAATATTGATATACAGAATATATGTATGTTAATCCTGCCCATTGTACTTCCTAGATACTGCCTTGGGGCATTAGGAAATAGTGTGTTCCTGATTAATCCAAGACTTGTACCACATAAGCACGTTTGTTGTCTATTAGGTTAAAAAGTATGTTTTGCCATGTAAACATATTAGCAGTCTAAACTGTTTCGAATAACTCCCAGCTTTGAGGCTTTGATACTAACTCATTGACTTTTCTAATTGTGAGAAGAATAATTCTCTCCTTATTGACTCCATTGGAATTTATTAGCAATTTCTTGAACATTTTAATAGTCTGTAAATCTGAGTTCTTAATTGTGGCTTCCTAATATTTGTAGACAGAACTGCCTGTGCTTTGTCCTTTGCATTAACACAACCAAACAGTACGTTCAAGGTATCAGCCTCCCGATATCACAGGCCTGTTCTGACCTATGCATACATAGTCATATGAGAACTAGCAAGAATCCTGTAAAGATCTGAGGGAAGTTAAACCCATTCTGGATGTCTAGCCTTTTTCAGATAGGTACTACATGTCTGCTACATAACTTTTCTTCCTAGTACATTCTAACTTTTTCTGAAAGGCTTGAAAGAATTCATGGAATATTTAATGAATTTCTGGATGTGGATGGAAAATGTTACATGTGCAAAAAAGTTTTCCTGTAGAACTGTTTGCAAATTTGGGACTGAGATTAGCATTGACACCCACTATAGCTGTGTATTAGCCACAGGATGAAAAATTAATCTCTTTCACGTGTTTCCAAGGCAGCTTTTCATAGAGAATCCCAACACTCAATGTTTTTCTGCACACACTATCCAGCTGCTCAGAATGTCTAGTTATTTTGGTGAAGAAGCATTCTGTGTCAGCTGAGAAATGTTTGAAATGAAGTTAGCCAAATAGTTTGGGCTGTGAAATTGCAGATACCATATGGAAATTATATTCATATTATCACAGAATACATAGCATTAATAATGAAATGCAGATATATCATGAAATTGGCACATGAGTAGATACACAGAACAAGCATATATATGCAGACCTATTTAATACAAAGTGACTTGTGTATGCATATAATTAACATGAACGCAAAAAGAACTTGTGTTGCAATTAACATAGATGCTAACTACAGAAGATGTTGCGTATATGAAGCTCTTGTTTGTTTAATACTGTGCCAGGCATAAGAGATGCCAAGTCTGATTGACTTCTGGGTACGAGTATGCAAAAAAACATTAAATGGTAATAATGATTTACAGACACGTAGAGAATATTCTTGCCTTGATGTAGGGCACAGAGAATATTGAGGTAAAATCAGCAAAAGTGAGATCATCAACTGGAGTATTCTGTGTCCAAAAAGACAAACTGAACTTACTCAAGTTCAAAAGAAGATTGAAAGTGACCAAATATGCGAATATGCGAAAGGACATGCTGAAATTGGCAGCAGAAGAAACATCTTTATCAGTAAATAAGAGCATACCATGACTTTAAAAGTTAAAAGGAGAGCATGCCATAGTTTTAAAAATTAAAAGGAGTAAATAATAAAGAATATCTGGTAAACAGTAATGGGTATTAACACTGCATTTTGTAAGGAACATGAAGGAAATAGCATTGTGATATCATGTTGGTAAAGAGGACTGAACACTAGTAGAGAAACTTGATTGACTTGGAAGATAATTAATGCATATATAAAAAAATTTGGCAGGTGACACTGAAAAGAGAGAACCAGCATCAATGATTGGAAAGAGGAAGCATCCTTTAGAAAGTGTTAGAACTACTAATGCATTTTTATTACATACTAAAGGCATTTAAAAGAAAAAAAAAGTTTTACATATAATCTTTATTATTTTTTTAAGATTTGTAACTTTAAAAATATTTCATTTCTGTAACAAAGTTCATGGAGAGGTGTCCTCCAGAGAAGACATGTCATGATAGTAAGATTTTAGGAAATTTGGAAAGGAAATCGAGCAAGTAGTTCTTCAGGGATATGTCTCATTTATTCCCAAAATTGCAAAGAGAAACAGATATATACTACCTCTCAGCCTGATGAGTCACAGGTCAGTCCCTCTGAAAATACCAATGAGGCCTGAAGTTGTCTTAGTAGAATCCTCTCATGAAGATAGGCATAAATTTAGGATTTGTCATTAGATACATCTGTTGGAAAAAGTGATGGTGAAGTTGGGAAAGACATATCCTCCCTCAGACTCAAAGGACATGAGGATGAGATGAAGACACAAAGCAGCAGAAAATATCATAGATGTAATTTTAAAGGACTGGAAGACAAACAAGAAATGTGTGGAGAGTGTGAATGCATAAAACCCCAAAACTGTGGGGAAGGAAGAACAGGAGAGAGAAGAAAGTGTGGAGAGTGTGAATGCATAAAACCCCAAAACTGTGGGGAAGGAAGAACAGGAGAGAGAAGAAAGTGGCGGAACTGAAGTTTTCTTAAGAATCTGCTCAGAGAACATACATCTGTGAGGGTGGAACATTGGAGTGATTGTAAACAATAGACATCTGGTCTCATCTCTTAAGTAAGAGATTCAAAACCCATTAATTGGCTCAAATTGCAACCTGATTTTTAAAAGTGATTTAAAATATGATACAGACATGAAAATTGGAGAACTTTGTAAACTTTTCTATGAAATCTTTGTGGAATTCTTTAAAAACAAGAAAAGATAGAGTTTGAAGTGCTCTGTTTAAAAAGAAAATATTTTGATTTTCTGCTGCAAAATCCCTACTTTTTTTCAAAAGTATATGTAATTCTAGAGGTAAAAGAAAAAGGAGGTGGTAATATCATCAAAACATTGGGTGATATTGCCTGTCAGCTAAGTGACAGGGATTCTGTGCTCATTCTTTACTATCTAACTGGGAGGCAGTGTAGTCTCAGTTAATTTCAGCAGAAAAGATTTTAAGCCAAGTTGCATTTCATTGGAACAGAGAATGGCCAAGAATATATTTATATATTTTGATAAATTAACTAAAAAAAAATTAAATATTTTGCTCAATTTTAATCCTTATTACAAAGGAGTGGCAAATTCTGCATAGCTCTCAATTTTTGTGATAATTTCTGCTTACTGTACAATCATATGAGGCCTCAGAAGAGACAAACCACTTTTCAGCCATTTACTAGAGCAACAGATGTGTTTAGAATTGTTTTGATATATTCAAATGAATAGGGTTTTTGTACTCATCCAAAGAAAATACTTTCCGCAATTAGGAGTGGCTGAAGGTCATATGACCCTTTCTGATTTTTTTTTTTTTTACCCCTTAACAAAAATAAAACCTGTATCCAAGAAGAGAAGCAGGTTCTCAGAAAGCTGCCTGCTGATGTGGGATAGATGGAAATTTTTCCACATCAGAGAGTGAGTTATTCAGTAGCGTCACTGTAACAATCCCACAGTCTTCATAGCCTCCTCCCCAGGTAGACACGTGGTCATTGTAGAGACTTGCTTGACTTTCTTTTGCTATTTTGAAACTGTGAAATCTGTCTTCCACTCAGGACTATCCAGAACAACAATTTTTAGTATTCTGCTGAAGTGCTAGTTACCAAGATCTGAGTCTGTTGTAAGTTACTCCAGAGCTGGCGAAACAGGTGAAGACTTGGTTGGGAGGAAAAACAATTTCCTACCCTTTTAGTCTCTCAAATAGAGATAACCAAATTCATATGTAACTTAATATTTAGTTCAAAATGTCTAGAAGTACTACCTTTCCACCTTAGGTGGCCAGCTGTAATTCAGAACTTATTAGTCTCTTGATATGCAGCCTCTAATTTTTTTTTCAGTAAACTCAGCAATTGTTCTACCCTGCCCTCTGGCTGGTAATTAAATCTTACAGTAATTGTTAAAAATCTCTGCAAAATTCAAGAGGTACTCCCTTTGTTTTTTAATATATATTTCGTAAATATTCCATATGTCTTTTCACAATCTTTTTCGAAACAACCTTGTAGAAATACACTGAAGCAGCAGTCAATCCCAGCTAAGATAACTGGGAGACAGAGCGCAGACTTTCTGCAGCATGCCATTTCTCCAAATCATAGAATTATAGAACAGTTTGGGTTGGAAGGGAACTTAAAAGGTCATCTAGTTCAGCCTTCCCTGAACTAAGGAGAGACATCTTCAACTAGATCAGGTTGCTCAGAGTCCTGTCCAGCCTGACCTTCAACACTAGGCTGGGTCCACAATCTTAGTCTGTTATTTTCTTTCCAGTTCTGATTTCTTGCATGATCCACTTTTACACTATGAGAAAGCCGTTGGCACAAATACTGCTATTTTTTCTTGTTACTTAGCTGATGACTGTTTCATTGTGAGTAGATCTTATATGTATAAAAAAGGTCACTTCTATTATCTGACTGCTGAATGTTATAACTCACATGAACAACTGTGTGATGCTATTTCTTCTCCCCTAAGGAAGTACCCTGAGGTTCCTCAGACCTCTGAAAGGAACTGTGCTGCATGCACACTGATGCAAACTTATGAAATACTCTGACTTGGTTGGGTTTTGCAGACTTTGGCACATTTTTGATGGAAAACTGAAATTTAGTAGAATGGATATAAAGATGTATGAGATGTTTTTCACTCCTGATGCATTTTAGTGTCATTTTGACCCTTCTTTAACCTCCATCTATCTCACTTAGAATGAACTGTTCAGTAGAAGTTATTTTTCCAGGTAAACATCCCTGTATGTTGGGGGTCTTTTTAGTCTGGTTTTGGGGTTTTTAAAATTTGTATTTACCCTTTGGGAGTAGTCAAATGACTTTATCAAGCAGGTATTCTCACATGTGTGGCAATTCCAGCATCCCATATTCCCCATCCCCTTTATTGAACCTTTCTAGATAGAAATAAAGACATTGCATTGCTATTGTAATGACAGTCTAAAGGAAAAAAAAAAAATCCACACTATTGGTGTTGGTTTTCATCTAGGGAGGTGTGGTGATGAGGTACATGCATTTGTTCCCTGCTTCATTCCTTTCAGTCCTTAACACTGACACAGCTTCATGCAGATGTTTCCTATAGGTCTCACTTCAGGGGTAATTGCTCCACACTTGAAATTTACCCTTGCAGATCTACTGCTATAAAGCTTACTTTGGACTTAGAGATTTTATAGTTAAGATTGTTAGTGGCATTTTCTTTAACTTCATAAGGCAACTATTCAACTGGTATCAATTAGTATTGTGTCTCTGACTTCAATAGATCTATATCGAGTTGCCACAACCACAGATTTGGCCTAAAATTTCTTTGGCTTTGGGACATGTTCCTCTGAGAATTACTTAATTAACACCAAACTTTTATCAGTCCTTTCTCCTCTCCTCCTGCTAATTGCTACTACTGTTGTGCATACAGAGAAGGAATGTTGAATCATGTTCTACATCACTGCTAGTGTATGTTTGCCCTTTCATTGGGGACAAGGTATTACAGATGAAGAAAGTTCCTCAGTCTTTCACAATGTGTTTAATTTCTCATTGAAACTTGAGTTTCCATGTGGTTTTTATTTTTATTCTTACTTTCACAGTCAGATTCTCCACTCCAAGTTAAACATTATAGCATTGTTAAATGAAGACAATAGAAATGGTGGACAATATGAAAGCAATTAAGAGTAACGGAGAAGAGAACTGATCCATTTATTCTACCTCATTGCATCTTCATGCTTTAATGTTTTTAGCATTTTAAAATCTGCCAGAAAAGTCATTTTAACCATTCTCTTCTTGACTATTGCCTCTGAGAACACTTAAATAATACCTGCTCAGTCACTAAGTTTTGTTTGGACGTTGTCGTAGTTTAGCCCCGATCCAGACCAGACTACGCAGTCTCTCTCTCACTCCCCCCACCCTCCGAGAGAATAGGGAGAGATAATTTAAGAAAAGAGAGATAATTTAAGAAAAACGAATCGAGGTTTGAGATAAGGACAGGGAGAAATCCTTACAGTCACGGGCAAAAACAGACTCGACTTGGGGAAAACTATTCATTTATTACTACAACTAGCAGGATAATGAGACAGAGAAACAAGATAACCTCCTCCACCCCTCCCACTTCCCGAGCTTAACATTATCTACCTTCCCCCCTCGAGCGGCACAGGGGGGAAGAGGGAATGGGGGTCACGGTCAGTCCATTATGCGTTGTTTTACGCCGGTGCTTCACAGTTGGGGGAAGAACTCCTCACATCCCTCCCCTGCTCCAGTGTGGGGTCCCACCCATACGCCACAGTCCTTCATTAAACCGCTCCAGCGTAGGTTATCTCTTCCACGGAGTGCAGTCTCTCCAGAACAGCTGTCCCAGCGGGCCCTCCACGGGCCACAGCCACATTCAGGCATCCACCTCCCACGGTGAGGGGTCTTTCACGGGCTCCAAGTGGATCTCTGCTCCTCCGTGGACCTCCATGGGCTGCAGGGGGACAACCTGCTCCACCATGGTCGTCACCACAGGCTGCAGGGGAATCTTGGCCAGGAGCCACATTACTCCTCCCCCTCCTTCACTGACCTTGGTGTTTGCAGCTGTTTCTCTCACAAGAAAAGTTCATTCTTCACAACGGGCTGGCAGAAGCCTCAAAAAGCCTCTCAGGATCTCTCTTCACCTTATTCATCCCATCTCCTCTCCTCTCCACCTCTTGCAGCCGGACCAGGCTGAGTTGGGCCCAGTCGGCCGCCTGGCGAGAGGCCAGAGGGTGAGGCCTGCAAGGCCCCGGAGGCCTGCGCCTCCCCCTCTGGGCCTCTGCCCTTGCTCGGCTTCGTCACATCTTCTCTTCTCTTTTTTTTTCTGTTTTACCCTTCTTAAATACGTTATCACAGAGGCGCTATCACGGGACATTCTGCTCCCAATCAGCTCGGCCTTGGCCAGCAGTGGGTCCGCCCTAGGCCCGGTCGAGTCCACTGAACAAAGGGGAGCGACTTCTAGCAGTTTCCTACAGAAGCTGCCACCTTAGGCCCCCCTCACTAAGCAAAACCACAACAGGGATCTGATTTGGGATGCCAAAGACCCAGTTTTAAGCCCTTGGTATGCATTATTTAGTGGCAGGACTCTCTGGTCCCCTGTCTCCCCAGTGACTGTTCTAACTTCTAAGCTGATCTGACAAGCTGTGACTGAAGTTATCCTGAGGAGTTCTGATTGTATAAATAATTAAATGGTTTTTGGAGCAGAGATTTGAACCTTATTCTTCCCAAATGAGTACTTTTAACTGCTGGGTGGTACAGTTCCTCCTCTCACTACTTTTCTCTGGTTCCATGAATATTCAGTATTTTATATAAAGTGGAACTGTTCCAAGAAGATCAACAGAAGAACAAACTGTATTTTCTTTTAATTCAGCTCTTTACTGTGACTACTACTACACTGTCATGTGTTCCTGTTAAAAGCATGTCTGGCTCAGTCAGCACCATGCAGTCTGTCAAATTCTCTTCCATCTCTTTAAGAACCATATTTTGAAGGACCTTCTTTTCCCATTGGTCTTATTGTGGATCTTACCTTATTATTTGGTCAGGAAATTTTTAACATTCTCCTCCCTACCTTTTGCAACGCTCTCAATCGCTGTGCAAGTTTGGTCCATTGTCATTGGCAGATTTTTCATAAGTTTCAGTGTCATCAAATTTGATTTCCATTACTTTATCTGTTGTTGGCATACAAGGCACCATGGTAAGGAGCAAGTGATTAACTTCAACTGATCAAAAGAACAGAGAGAAAAAGGAAGACAACAAAAGGTAACATGACATTACTTCAAAGCATAATGAACATGAAGTCTAGTATTCTCTTTTCAGTATAGTGTGGTACTGCAAAACTCTTAGGAAGGCTTTTGAAATAGCAATCATTAATGCATTTTTAATGCTTTAAAAAAAAAAAAAGAAAGTTATAAAAAGTAATACTAAAAAAAAAGATATTAAAGGAATAATATTCATTCCCCCAAAAATGACCACAAGGAAAAGTCTTAAGTGTAGTCTTTAAGGTTTTGACATCCATAGAAAAGAAACTGATTTGTGAGCCTTTTTGCTGTTTTGTATAACAATCACAAAAATATCTCAACTGCAATAAGATCTCAGGAGAAAACTCAGGAGTTTTTTCTTTTGAGGAACATCAGTATTGGATTGGAACAACATGCACTTTTTCAGTTCACAAGCTAAAACAAGAGTCATGTTATTTTTATGTTTACTTCAAAATTAAATTATTACCAGCTGATAGCAAATGTATTTGAGGAGCAAATCTTGGGTACTCAAGAAACTCATATCAGCCCAACAGTAAGTTCCTCTGCATGACAACTGTCTGAAACATGCAAATAATTCCAAATTCCAACATACAGACATATCATCCCAGATAGACACTGGTAGTCAGTATTTCCTAGAGCTGGATATACTGTTCCACTGAGGTTTCAAAAACAATATATTTTGAGACATTGTTTAACCTGTTTCAGCTGTAGTCCTTGCACCCATATTTCTGAGGTTTTCCTACTTATTTTAGTTTGTCTATAGCATTTTGAAATGCCTGGGCTTACCAACCCCAGGTGTAGGAATCCAGACATATACTTCCTCAATGACCCTAAACACCAAAGGGTATCTGAGTTAATCTTCTTCAATACGTGGTTGAAGAAAGTACTGAATGGGATAAAAAGGTGAATTGACATACTGCTGAATGACTGAAATCTTTCTTATTCAGAAAATTTGAAAATGTAGATATCAGGTATTCAGGCACCATTTTCCCTCACTCTAGAGGGAAAGCTCACCTGCAGTTATTCTCCAGTGCCAGACAAGAGCAACTTGTGGAATCCATACCATTTTCCTGAAATATTCATAGACCACAGTGCATCTTGAAGGAATGAGGTAATAAGACAGTTATTTTGAATCTTGGCTGCTCCCTACCAGTGCATTCTTCTTTTCTGCCTTTCTTGCTGTATTATTTCCCAATGCACTTAATATAGAAACCCAGGAGATGTAGACAGTTGTGTCTTTGGGCAGTGAGCTGGCCCAAACCATAACACCCCCATCCACCACTACTTTCTGGTATCATTACTTCCAGCAAATTAGAGTTCTAAATTTGATCTGAAGACTAAAAGGCAAGCTTAATGGTCCTACAGAATACTATTACAGGCCATTGTTGACTATTTTCTTATGTTTCAAGTGAAGTCTTAATTATGGTATCACAAGGCATTATGCCAAGAATCCCATTTTGTTTGAGAAATCCCATTACCCAACTTTTTGCCTTCTGTGATTCAGCTAGATTATATTTTTTCAATTGAGTTTCCATTTCCACTTTCAGCAGTGATGTAATTCTACTTCTGTTTTTTTTTCTATTACCATTTCTTGGTAAATGGATTAGTTTGAATATACCTCTGTGTTTACTTTCCAGAATTAGCAAAATAAATGTTCTAGTGGATGAAGCATTTTTTAAGTAAAATCCACTTTCCTTTGGAATGTTATACACACAGGTTGCCCAGAGAGGTAGTGGATGCCCCATCCCTGAAAACATTCAAGGCCAGATTGAATGAGGCTCTGAACAACCTGATCTAGTTGAAGATGTCCCTGGTCCTTGCAGGGGAGTTGGACTAGATGACCTTTGAAGGTCCCTTCCAACCCAAACCATTCTATGATTCTATGATTCTATGGTTGGAGATGTCCCTGCTCCTTGCAGGGGAGTTGGACTAGATGACTTTTTAAAGGTCCCTTTCAAACCAAACTATTCTATGACTCTACAACTTTATGATCATTTCATAAAAAGCTCACAGTTTTTCAGCTGTTTAGGAGGCACTGGTAAACCTAGAATGGATACTGTAGGTGCAGAAATACAAGGAGCAGTTAGAAGACTTTAATCCAAAGAGACATGCCTAATTTCTGTCTAACTTGTGCTTAGTCACTTCAAAGTTGTAAATCAATGCAGATGAATTACAGCCTTCTTGCTAGAGATCCAGAACTGAATTATACAGACTTAAAAGGCAGAGATAGAAGAAGTGGTAGAACTATGTTACACTGAGAGACAACCAGTGCTTGTTATTCTGAAGTCCTGGGACTGACAAGTGTACAGACATATATCACATATTCACTCCATCAGATTATGTGCCTTCCCTTCCTTTTCTTCAGCTGCTTACTTGTAACTCTTGTGGAGGAGCCAGAATAAGACAGCACTCCATTGAAAGGGGACAGTGACACAACGTAAGCCACACCCAGAGAAAGATCTTTGATTTGCTTTTCCAGGGCAGATCTCAGTTATATTGGAGGAGCAGGAGAAGCTGACAGCATTCCCTGCCACAGCTGAACAGCTTCAGGGAATGAGAACAGGAAAGTGCATATACCTCCACTGAGAACTCAACTCTCATTATTGCAAGAAAGAGAACTCATTCTGGTATCTATTGACTTCTGTTGAAGACTTTCTATAATAGCAACATTCTCTGTTAAAATTTCAATGTAAAGGTTATTTCATTTGCAGACAGTTATTTTCTGATGAGATTAAACTATTCACTTCTTTTCCTGAGGGGACTTTATTTTTAATCTCATTTTACTTATAAAGGACCATGCAGACCATGCATCATGTGCTGGCTCGTTCTTTCCTCCTGTGTAAAGAGAGATCAGAAAAGCTTCATTCTAATCTCCTTTTTATTATTTAGTGTGTTTCACCTTTTTCTTTACTTAATGCAATAAAGGCTATAAAAATGTTCTTCCTGTAAATATAGATACATACTTACACATATCAAAGGCTGAGAAGTGGTTTGGCATTTTTGAATGACATGTAACATGGTGGGATGTAGACTGTTGGTAATTGTTATGATATAACAAACAAACTATTTGGCTAGCGCAAATGCTACTTCCTTTCACAATTAAGTCTGCTACTGCTTAATACTACAGACTACATTCTGAGGAGAGGAACTGTTCAGCTTCCAGGAGGAGATAATAATTTATTTATCTAAACTGTTAATTAAAATACAAACAAAATGGCTTTTGAATTAGCTTTAGCCTGCATTATTGGTTCTGGGTTTTGAAATGGAGATAGTTGTTGGTAGCTGCAGGCTGCCCACAGAAAGTCAAGATATAAAACACTAATTTCTGTCTTATCACATGGAAGTGCAAATTACCCCCTTTCTTTATGATGAACCAAACTAACCGCTTAAGGTCTAGAATGTCATTGCAGAACTAGGCCAACCCACTGGGATAATTTCAGCGTTGGAGAATCAGCAGTAAATTTCAGTCTCCAGTAAAGGCAAAGTGATGAATAAAAAAATGTAAGAGAAGCTAGTAATAGATGGTGTTTTGCTCTCAATAATGCCCAAAGGTTAGGATTTAAGACAGCACTATGTTCTTTCTTGTGCCTGCTTACTTCTGGAAATGTACCTGCATGCTTTTTCTATAGAGCTGAGCTGCTCTTTTCCTGCTGCTGTTGGGATTTCCCTCATGACATTCAAAACCATGATTTTTCCTTATTTTTCCAGTATTTTAAGAATAATAGTTTTAAAGCAGATATACAGTGGCCCAATTACTTATATATCTTGCTGAGGAGACAAGTAACTAATGCACACAGGGAAAAAAAAAAACAAAAATCCCTGCAAATATTCATCTGAGCTATTAAATGAAATCACTGACATTATTTTTGCATCGCCCTTGTGCTTACTTTCCAGTAGTTATGGATGAAATTAATTATTTGTCACGAATATTCACTAGAATAGCAAACATAAGTGGCAATATATTCATTAAAATAATAATTCATTGGTATTTACGGTATTCAATGACAGAACATAACAGAAATAAAGCTGCACAGTCACAGCAGCCTGGATTTGGAGTATTCAAAAACACCTCTGAAATAAGTTTTAGACCTTGTACAGAGTAAAATGTCAAAAACACTTGTAGTCATGACTAGTCACAAAGAAAATGGGCTAAATATATTATTTTTTTCTCCAAACTAAACTTAGCAATTTTAAGGCACTACCTGCTATGAAACACTATGCAGTCTTCTTTACAAGTGAATTGTCACTTTTTTCTTTATTCTAATAAGCACAGGCGTTAGAAATCAAAAAGTCTTGTGTGGTCATCTATGCCATGGCTCTAAAGCCATTATTCCTTTCTGTAGAATTTCTAGGGCTGCAGGCAGCATACGTGTTAGATGCCCAATGGAATGCAGACTAGCGAGTGATGGCACTGGTCTCCCAATAGCCCTGTGTAGTATCTGCTAGGCCTGTGCAGGTTCCTAAAATACCCTTGCCATTAAAGATGTCACTGGACCCCTACGTATAACTTCCACAGTAGAAATGTGAATCATTTACTGTTAAAGAATTACAGAATTAGGGCTTCTACCATTACTTTTAGAAACTCTCCTACAGTGAACATGGCCAAATTTTAAAGGCACTCTCTTCCCTATATACTGAACAATATTTTTACTGACATGAATACCTTTACCACACAAGGCCTGGTGCTGGAGATGCTTCTTATACATTAGCACCAACAATATTTACTGCACAGAAGAATTCTTGTAACACAGTATAAGAATTCTCCGGAGTTCAGTCCTTACAAGGACTACACAACACAGCACAGTAAAGTCCCTTTGTGGAGCGAGTACTTTACAAAGCTGGCACAGACTAAACATTTCCATTTTTTGTCTGAACATGCCTTAGAAGGAATAATTTCTAAGTCATGCAGCAATTAGTTAGGGCATGTGGGTGCAGATGTACTTCTGCAGCTCTGAATGCTGCATGTTGTTGCAAGCTCTTATGTACTTCAGTTCACACTCACCCTAACCTGAATTTCTTATGCTTAGTTGTAAGAAGCTTGAAAAGATTTTTTTTTTTTTTAAACACAGCATTTAAAGGTCAGAACATCTGACCTTAATAGAACATCTCAATCATGCATTTTAATATGGAAATCTAAAGACTAAAGACAACAAGGAATTTGGCCTTTAGTTCTTTAAGACTTATTAGAGGAGATTCTTTAATTATTAACTTACTAAAAATGCATCTGTGGATATAAAGTATCTTTTGTTATCGAAGAAAATGTAATACACAAAAACATATTTAATATCCTATTGAAATGAGAGGGGAACAAAGCAAAAAAAAAAAGGGCAAGAGAGGAAAGCATGCATTAAGGTTCAGCCAATAAATCAGAGAAAGTACAGGTAACTGCTGGCTATTTAACAGCGTGCCACACACAGAAGCTTTTGTTCAGAGAGCTCTGTTTCTGAGCCCTGCTTGTACACAATTGAGTGTAGTTCCTGAGGTAGCACACGTCTGTACATCTAAGCCTCCATCAGAGGACAAGCTAGTGACATGAGGTAAAGACTCTGCACTAGAAAGGTCAGGATCAGCAGGCAACACAAACTATCCCTGCTTGCAATTGGTACACTACTGCCAATTTTCCTCTTTTGCGTATTTGCATGTGAAATGGTTCAGCTAGCCATGGCTGAGCTAACCAGAAAGACGTGGAAGGGGCAAAAGACAAGAGAAGTAACAGGGCAAAAGTAGATGCAATGGGTGAGTGAAGTGAGGTCAAGCAGCAAGGGGAACCTCCGTGAGGACGAGCTGGAGGGGAGCGGAGCAGGCAGCCAAGCGGTGAGGGGAAGTGAATGCCCTGGGACAGAGCTCTAGGGAACACTGCAACTTCTACTCCAGGAGAATAACCTAATGCTGACTCTACTCGTCCACGGCATGAGGAAGGGGGTAGTACTTTCGTACAGCCACAGAAATCACAGATTGGGTGACAAGTTTAAGCTGTCAGGGCTCTCTGGAGATCAGCTAGTCCAAATGCCCACTCCAAGGAGGACTAATTGCAGGATTACATGATGTTCTAGTGTCATCGCCCTCATTGTGAAGAATTATTTTCTGTTTATATCGAATGGGAATTTCCCTTTATGTAAATTGTGCCTATTGCCTCCTGCTCTTTTGTTGTGCAGCTCTGAGAAGAGCATGGCTCTGCCTTCCTTCTAACCTAAAAAGGTTGTGGAAGATTGCTGCTAGATGTCCTTTCTCTTGACAAGGCTAATCAACCCGAGTTCCTCCAGACTCCTCCTGTGTCGTATGTAATATGTAACAGCCTCCTAACCACCCTGCTGGTTCCCCAACAGACCCTTTCCAGTTTGCCTGCATGTGCTGTACCAGGGACCCAGTATTCCAAAAACTACATGCAGTTTAAAAAAAACCTCCAAAACCTTCCAGTTTTATTCCAAAAACTTCTTATGCGTACAGATTAGAGGGAAATAATATTTTCCACCAACCTACTGGCTAAACTACTGCTTATGCAGACCAGCAGATGGTTAACCTTCACTGCTGACCCACATTCAGCTTCTGTACCAGGACTGCCAGCTCTCTTTCACAGAACTGCTACCCAGACAATCAGTTCCTGACTGATGTGGTCACATGCATTAGACCCAGATGCAGCACATTGCATTTGTTTCTATTGAACTTTCTGAAGTTTCTTTCACCCCACTTCTCCAGCCTGTTTATGTCCCCCTAAATAGTAGCACTGCCCTCCGCTGCTCCCCTAATTGTGATATCACCTACAAACTCAAAGAAGGTTTGCTCTGTCCCATTATTCAGATCCATTATCTCTTGCTGCTGATGATGTTAAATAGTATTATCTCCAACATTGCCTTCTGAGGAACACCACTTTCTAGCTGCCAGTTAGAAAGAAGAGATTGGGGAAAATAATTACACCTCACAGTACTGAAACCTTATTCTTGCTGAATTTAATCTTTTTCTCATCGCTTTCTAAAGCCTTCTTATCTGCTGTGCATCTTTTTTTCTTTTAGTGTCCCTTCAAGGAAGCTCCTTCAAGGCTTTGTTTTAGCTTCCACATTATACTAGATATCTAAAAGACCTCCATTACTTGACAACAGCAGATCTCATTCATTGACTTGTGTGGTTGTTGTCAGAGGGAGTCATACACTGTTATCAAACAGAGGAGGAATGAATTACAATAACATTACCTGGTTATGCTAAAATTAAGGCATTACAGTGGAAATCAGCCTAGAGCTGAGATAATGCTTTCTGAAGTAGTGATGGGGTTGAAAAGTTTTTATACACAATCACAGAGTCATAGAATGGCTTGGGTTGGAAGGGACCTTAAAGGTAATCTAGTTCCAACCACCTTGCCATGGACAGGCACAACTTCCACTAGACCAAGTGGCTCAAAGCCCCACCCAACCTGGCCTTGAACACTCCCAGTGAGGGAGCATTCATAACTTCTCTGGGCAACCTGTTCCGTAGTCTCACCACCCTCACATATGCTTCCTTATATCTAATCTAAACATACTCTCTTTCAGTTTAAAGCCATTATCTCTTGTGCTGTCACTACATTCCCTGATAAAGAGTCTCTCCTTGTCTTTACTGTAAGTGCCTTTTAAGTACTGTAAGGCTACCATAAGGTGTTCCTGGACCTTTCTCTCCTCTAGGTTAAACAACCCCAACTCTTTCAGCCTGTCCTTGTAGGAGAGATGCTCCAGCCTCCTGAAAATTTTCATGTTCGTCCCCTGGACCTACTCAAACAAGTCCATGCCTTTCTTATGCTGGGAGCCCCAGAGCTGGATGCAGCTCTCCAGGTGGGGTCTCAGCAGAGTGGAGTAGAGGGGGAGAACCACCTCCCTAGATGTGCTGGCCATGCTTCTTTCAATGCAGCCCAGGATGCGGTTGGCTTTTTGGGCTGTGAGCATACATTGCCAGCTCAGATACAGTTTTTTGTCCACCAATACCACCAAGGCCTTTTCCTCAGGGCTGCTCACAATCCACTCATCATCCAGCCTGTATCCATGTTTGGGATTGTCCTGATCCTTGCACTTGGCCTTGTTGAACTTCATAAGGTTTGCATTGGCCCACCTTTCAAGCCTGCCCAGGTCCCTCTGGATGGCATCCCTTCCCTCCAGCGTGTCGACAGCACCACACAGCTTGGTGTCATCGGCCAACTTGTGGAGGGTGCACTCAATCCCACTGTCCATGTTGCTGACAAAGATGTTAAATAATACTGGTCCCAATATGAACCCCTGAGGAACACCACTCATCACTGGTCTCCATCCAGCATCGAGCCATTGAGCACATCACTTTGAGCGCAGCCATCCAGCCAATTCCTTATCAACCAAGTGGTCCATATATCAAATCCATGTCTCTCCAGTTTAGAGACAAGTGTGTTGTGCAGGACAGTATCAAATGCTTTGCAGATGTCCAGGTAGATGACGTTAGTCTCTCTTCCCTTATCCACCAATGCTATGACCCTAGTGTAGAATATATGGTTAAAAGTTTTGATTCTGTTCACTACTGCTTGCATCTATTTCAAGAACCGTTGTTAAAAACAACACAAGAGGTATAACATATTGATGGAACAAGAACTTTCAGAATTTCCAAGACCCTTGCTGTTTCTGATTATATGTAATCTGGATCTGCACAAGTTCCTTTGCTTTTCCAAGGAACGTTCATAAAAGGGAGGAGAGATGGGAAGGATAGGAGAGAAAAGAAAGTTGTTATTGTATTCCCTGAACTGAATTAGTTGGCATAAAATGAAACCACATCTTAACAGCCTTTTCCGGAGGCCTGATCTTTGTGCTTTTTCACATTTAAGCCTCTCATCATGAGCAGACGCAGAGAAGAGAGTTAAAGATCTGCTACAAAAGTGCAGTATTAATTTCTCTTGAAGTTTTGTGCCAGGGGCAAGTAATATTATACAGAAAACTGCACACAGTGGGAAGTTGAGGAAACCTGGGTCTTTAAGAAATCTCATGGACACAAACTGACAAAGAACATTTGGAAAACATACGTTTGTCAGTGCAAGAAACTGATATCCTGGAACTGCTCATGGTGACAAAGATGAATGGAAATTTCCATCCAGATTTAAGAAATCTTCATAATACAAGTGGGCAATTTCACCTACATGTGTTAAAAGGAGAAAATTGAACATAAGGAACAGTTTAGAGATTAAAAATACACATTTCCAAAGGAATAATTGTACGTTATTATAATTACAATTGTAATAAAATTGTATTGTTACATGTTTCCACTTAAGGCACAGACAAAAACAGCACAGATGTCGCCCTCTCTGATTTATCACAAGCAATGTGCTGCAAATGTAAAATCAGTATTCCTCAAGAGGTTTGATCCATAATTCAAGAAATACGCCCCAATTCATATTCATATCCTTTTCTGAGGTATACACACAAAATACTCCCCTCAGATCCCAACCAACACTACAAGGCCCATAGGCCAGTTTTCAGTTGAATAGGATCAGTGAAGGCACCCTACAGAAATTCCTTTGATTTCACATTTCTGCTGGTATGAGTCACCCAGCAATGACTCTGTTTCTGGATTCCTGATAGCCCCTGCAGCCCTTCCCCTTCTTGGATCTGACAGGGCTGTCCACATCTGTAGCCTTAATACATCAGACAACTAGGAAGAGGAAGCAAAGTTCACTCTCTTTGCCCTAACAATGAAAGCCAGACCTTTTAGAGGATGCTTCAGCTGTAGAAATAATCTCTGTACAAACTACCTATTACAATCTTTATTCTACAGGTTAGCAAATTGAGTTATCAAAAGCTGCAGTTACTTATCCAAGGCTCACTACTCAGATGATTCAGCTTTCTCTGAAGAGAAAACATCAAAATTCAGTTGCCATACAAGGTATCAAGTGCATGTAAAAGGTAGAGATCGTTCTTCTGAGGCTTAACAGATATTCGTAAGATTTAGTGCACAGAGTCCAATGTGAAAGAAATTTTATGCAGGATTAAGAGATGCAAAATAACTGTAAAATAGCTGTATAAGTGAACAAATTAGGTTTTAGTCACATATGCCACCTAGGACATGACTCGTCTGTATTATTATATGAGCTCTCTTTGTACTGCAGTATGTATCCAAGAGGAGAAGTCTCTCACGGCACTCTAGTAATGAGCTGCCTGCACAGGACTTAATAAATAAATAAATATTTCTTCTCCTTTAGAAAGGTGATGACTCAAAATGCTATGTTATAAATACCATGCAAGAAAACTAGGACCACTGCCATGTAAGCCTAAAGCTTTCTGCACAAGCACTCAGATTATCCAGACCAAGGGTAGGAGATATACTAAGGAAAATCATGTTTGTTAGAACAGAATAGCATGGCATATGCCTCAAGTTCCAGCTCATATATTAGTTTACCTGCTCCAGAAGTCTTTAAGGGGATGCAATTAAGCCTAGGGACTGAGAGAGAAAGAAAGGGAAAGAGGAGAGGAAGAGAAGGAGAAGGAGAAGGAGAAGGAGAAGGAGAAGGAGAAGGAGAAGGAGAAGGAGAAGGAGAAGGAGAAGGAGAAGGAGAAGGAGAAGGAGAAAGGAGAAGAGGAGGCTGTGGCCCTTGGAGGGCCCATGGTGGGGCAGCCTGTTCCTGAGGGACTACACTCCCTGGAAAAACGACCCACACCGGAGCAGTTCTCGAAGGACTGTAGAGAGGATCATAGAATCATAGAATCATAGAATGGTTAGAGTTGGAAGGGACCTTCAAAGGTCGTCTAGTCCAACCCCCCTGCAAGAAGCAGGGACCTCCCTGACTAGATCAGGTTGCTCAGAGCCCCATCCAGCCTGGCCTTGAACATTTCCAGGGATGGGGCAACCACCACCTCTCTGGGCAACCTGTTCCAGTGCTCTACAACTCTCATTGTGAAAAATTTTTTTCTAATATCTAATCTAAACCTCCCTCCTTCTAATTTAAACCCATTACCCCTTGTCCTATGACTTTAAGGATCTCTTCCTGTCCTTATCTCAAACCTCAAGCCTTTTTTTCTTATATTATCTCTCCCCAATTCCCCTGGAGGGTGCGGAAAGTGAGAGAGAGACTGCATAGCTTAGTCCTGAGCAGGGCTAACTACGACAGATGGAAAGTGTGATTATTTAAGAAAAGTGCTGGTAGACACAGAAGTGGAAGATAACGTAAGTGTTGAAGTGCAGTGCTATTTCTCTTCCTTGATGTCGCTGGTGAAGAAAGCATGATTATTAATAGATCTTCAGAAAAAATGTCTTCATGTCTGCCCTCTTGTTAAACAGCCTCTCTCTTATCCACTTTTGGGTTAAGGGGTATTCAGGAGTCCCTTAGTATCTGCTGCAATAGTCTGGGACTAATTCTGAGCTACACATAATTTCTCATGGACAGTGAAGAAGAAAGGATAGCCATCAAACCCATTCTCAGTACATGCCCTCTGCCCACAGCTGAAGTTTAAGCAGTAAAGAGCAATTCTGGCAGCTCTAGACATAACCTTTTCCCTAAGGTTTCTGGAGACAGTTTTCTTTTCTTTAATGCCCACAGAGAAGCCATTCCACAGTTCTTTCTCACACATCAGTGTGGGAAAGCCAGTTCTTTACTTAATCATTCCTTCTGACACATAAGCCCACATTCCTCTACATAATATACCTATATAACATTAATGAACTGATTAATTTAAAATACATTGAGTCTTGTCCTCTATTTAGCCCTGGGGACTAACATAGGACAAACCTGGCCTGATCTTTTTTCAAAACCTGGTTTCTTGTTTGCTAAGCTATGAGGAAAAAAGGTTATATTACTTTGGAAGAACTCCGCAATTATGTGAGGAACAGCTCTTACAGCATCCTATCCCTTATTTGGTCACTCATTTTTGGCTACCCCTTTAAGAAATGTGGAATAGGATTAATTTCCCTGACTATATATGTCTGCACTGTAGCCACCTACATCAGAGCTAGTCATCTGGACTCCCTCTGCAGTGGGAGGAAAGAAATAGACACTTGTAAAATGCAATAAATCTTGCTTATTTTAGACATCTCTCTTAGAATGAGATGAATCACTCTCTGCATGGATTTATTTTTCTTCATTTGGTAGAAGAGCTCAGAGATCTCAAAGACAACTACCCTGTAGATTTCTGAAGATGAGCTGAATCCACCCATCCATTATTATGACTTTATAAACAGAATGTTGTGCTATCATTGTTTTAATTCATACTGATGTGATATTTTTAAGTGCTTCTGAAGTTTATTAATTTGTAAATGGCTTTTAACACCGTTTTCAAATGTAGTTAACATAATGAAATGTTGTGCAAACTGTGTAAGGAAACCATTGCTCCCTTCTCTGCTTTAAAGATTTGTAATCCTTCAGCTATGCAAGCAGAGTTGAAGCAATCTAACCAGCTCAGCATATATGTAATTATCTCAATATAAAAAGCTCGTATCTTTTATTCCAGACTAAGAAAGGAAATAATAACTATAGCTCAGGCCTCAGGAAAAACACATTTTCCCAGTGCCCTTGAACATTTCATACCTCTGAGATTCTCCTAAGCATGTCGCTTTAGTGTTAAATCAGCAGACATGGGCAGTGTAGTCCTCTTCCCCAGCTTCTGGTATCAACAATGTAAATACCTGTCACCAAGCTAGCAGACTTCCTAGTCAATGGAGTGGGATGCCTTTTGGCATTTTAAGGGCTCAATTCATCTGACCTGTTTTAGCCACATACTTTAAGATGAGCTGCATCATGCATTAGAAATGCCTATTTCTTTTCATTTAGTTTAGTCTCCCAAAGAGCAACACAGATGTATGTTTCTCTCTCATATATATCTGCTTTTCAGCAAATGAATCCTACCTCAGTGGGATTTTCCACAGTCTTTGTCTTTGTGACCTTGTTGCTGGTAGTGAAACAGGACCACAGTGGAAGTACTCACACAGGCATACTCATATAATTATTTCAGGAGCACAGCTCCTGACATGATTTTGGCTCATGACAAACAGCAGCCTCCCAAAAAGAGGGGGACCAAGGACCATTCTTTGAGTGCAACATAAGAGATTTTAAGCCTATGGACATGAGCCGTTCTGTGCCCTGCAGCTTTGAGGCTAGAGACCTCTCCCTTCGGGTACTTAGCCAACACGGTCACTATAGTGTCCGGACACTGGTTGGAGAGCTGGTTCCAGGTAAGTCCAATAGCTAATCTCTTCCCTACCAAGGATGAACATTACTGTATGCCAGCGTGTTCACTGCACTCAGGAACTTTTGCAATGCAGAGAATATAGCTTATGACAATCTTTTCATTTATGGCATTCATAAATGCCTTTTATGAAGCATAAAGAAACCCATTATCAGATTTTAAGTGAGCATGTTTCAAAAATGTCATTATGTCTGTGACTAACCAAACACCTATGATTAGTCCTTTTATTGCTGACATTTCTGAGAGAAAATGGAAATGTTCTGTGTGGTAAACACCTAGCTGGTTTTCTAATTGCAGTGTGAGAAAACTTGCACAAATACTTATTGATTGTCATCTATTCTTAAAAGCGTAAAAGCTCTGTCAACCTTTTGGTCCCACTTCTCACATTTAGCATTGTAGAGGACTCACCACAGAGGAAGCCCTGCCACACACCTGCACCTGACTTTGTACCTCAATATCTGGATACAGACCTATTGACTTTCTGGCAAATAGCCCCAATATGTGTGCCCATCTTTGCGGGCACAAGTGCTGGGAGCTCCCATAGGTGAATTTTCAATCGTGAGGATTCAGACTATGAATATAGCTAGAAATTACATTTGCTGAGGTGAAACATCAAATGTTAGAAAATACATGACTGTACACGTGTTCAGGAAACTGGAATAAAGTACAGCCGTCTGCACTCTTTAGATTTGCTAGCACTACTGGGCTTGATAATTCCTCCATGCTTACCAGCCAACAAAGGTAGTTGAAAATTTTGGTAACTGTGAGAATTCATTACAGAAAACAGGTCAGCTGGCCAAATTCTGCTCACTTAGTAGTGGTGCAACTCTGGAGCATTAGCCTTAGTGTTAACTTGGAATGGAAATTTAAAAAAAAAAAAATAAAATATAGCTTAGTGCAGCAGAATTTGCCATTTAATCTCATTTTCCCAAAGCTGCTAGTGACATTACTGTCACTCTTCACACAGGCATTAAGTTCTTGACACAGAAAGTTATCGTATCATGTAGGATGCCTGCCCCAAAGGGATTCACACTTCCATCTCTTAGGCCGTAGCATTATACAGAACTTTGAAAGAAAACCCCAAAGCTGTCAAACATCACACAAATACAATTTAATTTTATTAGCAATCCTATCTAAGCTCCAAATTCTATAACTCCAGAGACACTGCTTTTATTTCCCTGATAAATAAGATTATTATTCTTTATTCCTGTTATGAAGCAGAAGCCATTTTCTTACTGCAAAATTCGCAGAAATATTCCAATAGAGGATAAAATCCAAGAATCATAGAATTATAGAATAGTTTGGGTTGGAAGGGACATTTAAAGGCCATCCAGTCCAAACCACTCTGCAAGGAGCAAGCACATCCTCAACTCGATCAGGTTGCTCAGAGCCATGTCCAACCTGGCCTTGAATGTTTCCAGGGATAGGGCATCAAACCACCTCCCTGGCAACCTGTTCCAGTGTTCCGTCACCCTCATTGTAATTATTTTTTTCCTTATATCTAGTGTGAATCTGCCTCCTTCTATTTTAAAACCATTATCCCTTGTCCTATCACAACAGGCCCCTCTTTCTTTTAAGTCCCCTTTAGGTACCAGAAGGTCGCCATAAGGACTCTCCAGAGTTTTCTCTTCTCCAGACTGAACAGCTCCAACTCTCTCAGCATGTCCGCAGAGGTGCTCAGTCCTCTGATCATCTTTGTGGCCTTCCTCTGGACCCCTCCAAAGAAGTCCATGCCCTTCTTATGTTGAGGGCTTCAAAGCTGGACACAATAGTCCAGGTGGGGTCTCACCAGAGCAGAGTAGAAGGTCAGAATCACCTCCCTTGACCTGCTGGCCATGCTTCTTTCGATGCAGCCCAGAATGCAGTTGGCTTTCTGGGCTGCAAGCATGAATTGCTGGCTCTTGTTGAGCTTCTCCTCAGGGCTGCTCTCAATTCATTCTCTGCCCAGCCTGTATTTGTACCTTGGATTGCCCTGACTTGCACTTGGCCTGTTGAACTCCATAAGGTTTGCACAGGCCTACCTCTCCAGCTTGTCAAGGTCCCTCTGCACGGCATCTCTTCCCTCCAGCATGTTTACCGCACGACACGGCTTGGTGTCGTCAGCAAACTTGTTGAGGGTGCACTATCCCACTGTCCATGTCACTCACAAAGATGTTACACAGAGTAACATCCAATGGTCCAATTAGTGACCCCTGAGGAACACCACTCATCACCAGTCTCCACCTGGACATTGAGCCATTGACCACTGCTCTTTGAGTGCTTATCCACCAAGTGGTCTGTCCGTCAAATCTATGTCTCTCCAGTTTAGAGACAAGGATGTTGTGTGGGACAGTGTCAAATGCCTTACATAAGTCTAGGTAGATGACATCAGCTGCTCGTCTGTTGTCCGCTGACGCTGTAACTCCATCATAGAAGGCCACCAAACTAGTCAGGCATGATTTGCCCTTAGTGTAGCCATGTTGGCTTTCATCAATCACCTCCTTATTTTCCATGTGCCTTAGCACAATTTCCAGGAGAATCTGCTCCAAGAACCTTAATTAATATCAGGACAGAGACCTGTTTCTTAGCTGATAAAAAAGGAAAGGACTCAATATCCAATAGGTGTCTTCTGTTCAAATGTGCTCTGATTCCTAAATGTCCTTGTTTTGAGAAGATTAAAATAGGACCCATCCAATCAGTTCTGAAAAGCTGCTGTTTTGATA
Organism: Tetrax tetrax; assembly: GCA_009806455.1. Classification (NCBI taxonomy): domain Eukaryota; kingdom Metazoa; phylum Chordata; class Aves; order Otidiformes; family Otididae; genus Tetrax; species Tetrax tetrax. The sequence goes on along the minus strand of WHYT01016498.1, from coordinate 152,934 downwards.
GCAGTTATCGTAAATTATGTCATGATAAAAGAAAGCTACATTAGTCTAAAACAGTCATAGCAAGACCCTACTAGGATTTTTTGTGGCTTAACTAGCAGCTTCTAAAACATGAACAAAGTTAAAATGGACAGGAAAGATTAGAGGCAAATGCTCTTCTTCCATCATTCTGCCAGGTTTACTGTATCACTCTATGGATTATGTTAGAGAGGAGCAACTGCTGTTCCTCACCAAAATCAATAATGATGGTTTCAATTATTACAATAAAAACTGGAGAAAAATTTCCATGAGATTTCTTGTTATGATAATTTGCTTGGGTTTTATTTGCTTTGTTATTTTTTCGGTATAGGTGTTTTAAGGCAGAACTGAAAACAGATCACAGTTAAAGGCAAAGCGTGTGTGTTTATGTCTCCATTTAAAAACATTTTTTTGTTAAGAGTCATCGTGGTTCGTACATTAGCACATTGACTTAAAGGTCAAAGGAGACACGTTTCAATACTTATTCTACCAGTAAATTGCCTTGAAGACTAAAGTAAGTCACGGTACTTTCTGTTTTAACATGCTATCTACCTGACATGCTGTGGCCTCCAATCTCAATGCCTTCTAGTGACACATATGGATAAGCTTTAAAGGAAATGTCATTTAAACAAGTAAGTTTAGGAACCATACACTTTAACAGAGTCCTCCTTCTGTTCACTGACTAAACTTTATGTGCAGGAAAATTAAGCAAATACGTGAAACAGCTTTAGGTATGAGGTATTATAAACACGTGTTTCTTGTATCAGTTTCTCTTCTAAATTTTTATGCAAATTTGCCCCACCATGCAATTATACTAGTGGTCTTTCCTGGTCTACACAAGTCTACAGCAGGACAGTTCACTCCTTGGCATAAATTACTTTCATTTATTGAATGCAAGGCTTTGATGTCAAAAGGACATTTTCTTTAATGATGATATCTATGCCTGTATGCAGGTTTCTGCTGTGTCAGGTAGGATATCAGATTTTAATGCAGACCAAGCCAAAGATTGTTCCAGCTCTTCCATTAAAAAAATTATCTCCAGTTACTCATTGCTTCCTGAAATTGTTTCGTTATAATTGCCCTGAGCTAGTTTTTGCCCAGAGCCGTCATTCTGCTTCAAGATTTCAGCAAATAAACTATCTCTAAATGTGCTTTAAATCTGAGAAAGCTGAATTAAAAAAGCCACTTTCCATACAATAATACATTTTTATTACCATTCAAGGAACTAAGAAAGAGAAATATTCTGGCAAAAACATTCCTTATTCTTCAATAAGGAAAAATGTATTGAAGAATGTATTGAAAAATATTTTTGGAGAAGCTGATGATGATATTACTGAGTTCAAAATTGTATTTTGGGAATTATTTCATCACTTTCTTACCCAAGCAGGACTGTGTGTGCATGTGCAGTTAAATTAGCTGATGGTAATATCTCCAGGGAATGCATTAAATGGAATCATACTTAGGAAGAAAAAAGTCAATGTTTGCTGCCCATATTCTTCACTCTTGAAAAGTATTCAGGGTGGGAATTGCAGTAACTTTTATTCTGAAGGCTGTAAATCAGCAGAGTGTGAAATTATGGTCTCATGAACATATTTTAATGCTTTTTTTTTTTTTTTTGCGATATACTGTACTGCACATGTACTATCACAGCTAGTTCTTAATATACAAGATACATGACTCTTTATTCTAGCTCTCATTGAACACATCTGCAACTTTGATGAATTCATGAGCTTCCTAGTCAAAAGTCTACCAGGTGACTGTTACAAAAAAGGCATAGTATGGTTTGAAGGGGAGCAAATGTTTAAGTCAGAGAATCTAAGTCAGAACTGTATGACTTGTATACAGCATTCCACTGCAAATGTTTCTGCAGTTTGTCTCCTACAGAAAATGTCACTTGTCTCGCTGTTCCTCATCACAGATCAGTTTCATGATAGCTTTAAAGGAAACAATGAATGGGATGAGGAGCTTAACGTCCCCCATACCCTAATGAAATATCTTAGAATAGAAGAGTAAGTATCCAAAGGCTGGAATGCTATCTTGAAGCTACAATAATAGTGCAAATGCTATTGCCCTCAAAGCAATAAAGTCAGAAAACAAGATCCTACGGGTTCAACCTGCATAAACCTGCCTCTAGCCCTGCATACATTTCTGTTTTATGGGAAAATCCTTCTGAGCCTAGAAGTTAAATTTCTAACCCAACACCCTTCTATCGTCACTCCCTCAATTAAAGACAGTTGCTCCACATGCCTTCTTTTCTGGAGCCTAGCACGTTTCTCTGTCCCCATGTCATAACCCAAAATTGTGGAAGTGCTCCCATTGTCAGAGGTCAGGGAGAAAACAAAAGACAGAGACTCCTTGTTTAACAAATCCCTGTAATTTAATCCAAAATATAGTGTGTGATCTTGACACGTGAGTTTGGCACCCTGCAATGTGATTGTGTCCTTATCTCACATGGAAGTTATGGTCTTGCATGTAATTTGGGGTTTTTTGATTTGGTCACTCCTCCTTATTAATTCCTGTTTCAATGGGGTCACTATGCCTTTCAAGTGGAGTCATAAGATCGAATAGAATCATAGAATCATAGAATCATAGAATGGTTAGAGTTGGAAGGGACCAGAGCATACGATTTGCACCTGGAATCAGACCCATGAAATTCAGGGTGTAGATGAAAGATCTGGCAGAAATTATGTGGAGACTGCTGCCAGAACTGTCCCAAATAAAAAATGATGGGAACTACCCATCTGTTTAGCATCTCAGTTTCAATCCTAGGGCTTGACAAGCAGAGGTACACTGTAGAATAACTAACACCTGACTAGGCTGTGAATATTTTCAGAGATCAGTGTGAGATCTTTTTAGAATTTTTCATGCATGAAGATCTGTTTTTAAAGTTACCTCAACCTAGCTTCAGTCACGGCAGTTCTAACTATGAAGCACACTGAGCCAGCTTATAAAGATATTTATAGTTTCCCACATAAAACCAGTGTTGCAAGTTTGCTAAAGAGATTTTTCATTTCTTTGCTTCTAATACACCCAATATGTTAGCAACTCGTCTGGCTCCCATTTGAGATTACTTCAAATACACATGCAGAAATTCCATGCTAAGAAACTCCTTGTCAGTGGAGAGATCTGTCTTTCTATTTCAGTAGTAATTGAAAAATGTTAGGCTTGTCCCATAGAATCTGAATTGCAAAGAGAATTTGGCCAGATTAATCCTTTGTCTCATAATACACCCAAAGTATACACAGGTGCCTCAGGCTTGCATGCCATGGTCTGGTTTATTGCTATAATTAAGCACTAGACCTGTCTCCATCTGCTTTTTTTTTTCTCTTCTCACTGAAGTTGTTTAACAAGCACTATCAAACTTTACTTTGCAGTTTCAGCCATCCCTAGTCTCAAAATCAACATCATAATGCCATGCAGTTGAATGTAAAATAAAAGCTCAGACAGTTTCTTGAGGCTCTCTTGGATTTGGAAAAGACAGAAGATATAAAATAAAGTGTCCATGCACATAGCTGAGATGGCTAATTTTCTGTCTGGAAACTGCAGTAGAATTTACAAAGGGAAATAAAGATAATTAAATTCCCTAGGCATTCTAAGAGAGTTCTGACCAATTTCTCAGGGATTATTTCCAACTCTATCAAAATGTATGGAACACATACAAATGCAACACAGTAGTTTTCTAAATAAATTGTGTGCCCATGTAGCTTAAGTGAATCCAACTCCTTTCAATTATTGTTTAGCAATACTGAGTCGAACGTATAGATCAAGAATTGTGTTTTTTCAGTGTTTATGCCACAGCTGGGATCCTACTGCTGATGAAACGGGTCAGTCAAACTGTAATATTAGAGGGGCATTACCAGCCATGTTTTTCTCTCATAGGTACATCATTGTCCTGGCTTTTTTCCCTCCTATGCTGCCCCTCATATCATAGCCTAAGCTATGTCACTGCCCTAGGCAGGGAGCAGTTAAAGCAGGCTATAAGAGGAGAAAAGCTCTTCCTGCTCATGGAGGGGCACTGGCCATTCATTGTGTCTTAGCGGAGCGAAGCACCAGAGGAGTAGCTTTTCCAGTGCTGTCTGAAGAATAGGGACAACTGAACTCCTCCAGGCACAGAGCATTATTATATGCACATACGCCTCATAATGACAGAGAGACACTGCTTGAAGAGGGATCTCTATGCATAACTGCAACACCCAAAAAGCACTATGATAAATATATGCATTTGAACTGAGCATTCAATATACAGAATGATACAGACAACTGTAATTAAAAATGTAATGTAACAACAGCTGTCCTGGATGAGACAAATCTGTCTAGCCTCACATCCTCTTCCTGCAGTGACCCAGAGTGGATGCCTACCAAATCCAGTAAGAACATGGCAAATGTACTGTGACAGTTCACACAACACACTCCTCAATTCCAGTTTAAGGCACTGCTGATTCAGAGGTGTTTGTCCTCATGATTAATAGCTCCTGATAGACTTTTTTCTGTTTTCTCTAATGGGCTTCAGAAAACAGGTAATCCTTCAACATTTTCAGCATCTTGCAGCACCAAACTCCACAGATTAGCTACATGTTATCTGGACAAATATCTCCTTTTCTTGTTTTGAAAGTGTCATCTGACAATTTCCTCTTTGCCTTCTTGACAGTCATGATTTTATAAACATCTAAATATTTCCCCTTAAATGTCTTGTTCCCAGGTTGAATACTGCTAGGTGGTATCTGTATAATATCCTTTACTTACATTCCCTTCTATTCTCTGTATTCTTTTTATTTCTCTTTACCATTCTTGGGGAAGTGAGGGGTAACTGGAACTATATGGAGTTTTCAAGAAATCTGTGTATCATAGATTTCTACAGGACTTTTTCTGTGCTGTTAATTGTTTTTTTTTCCTGAACATTAATCTCCTATGTAGGTTTTTTGTTTGCTTTTGGTTGCTATTGAACACTGAGCTGAAGTTCTCAGTGAACTGTCCACAAAATAATTTTTTCTAAGTAATACTGATTAATGCAAAGATTTTTGTTATATATAGCTTCTCAAAAATGTTTTCCTCAACACATTACATTCCATTTACCAGCACTTAGTTTCATTTGCCATTTTATAGTGCAGTCACTGGTTATGGAACTTCCCTGCAACTCTTTGGATCACCACACATCATCATGTTCACTCTGTTTCCAAATTATTCTTGACTATGTTTAACAGCACAGGATTCATCATAGCTTTTTATGGGCTATACTGAGAAGCTACTTTCACTCTGAAAACTCATAGTTTATTTCTATCTTTTAATTCTTTACTTGAATATATCAAATTCCCACAAGAATATCTATTTCCATAACACTACACTTTCCCTAAAATCTTTTGCAGAAGAACTATGTCAAAAGCATTTTGAAAATCCAAATATATGTTATCCTTTTTGCCAACTAATCCATATTATCAATGATTTATTTGAAGAATTCAGATAGAATGATGAGATATTACTTTATGTACAAAACAAGTATTGCTTCTTTGCCATCATATCATAGTTACGAATGTGTGATTAATTTAATTCTTTGGTGATTTTTATCAGTCTGCAGTTCCTTGGATCGTCTAATCCTCTGGTACCAAAGCATCCACTGTAAGTATATCACAGTTAGCCGTTCAGCAATTTTATACCTCAGTTCTTTTAGAACTCAAGAGAGAATACCATCTGCCTTAAGAAATTAATGTTCATTACACTGATTTATTTTAGAACCTCTTCAACTGTCCCTTTATTTGAGACAGACCTTCAGTGCAATCTCAAATGCTAATTAAGCCAATTCATTAAACTATATTATATATAGCTGAAAGTAAAATCTCTTACAGTTCTTTGGAACAGTGGATGCAGGCCATATACATAGAATGAGTGACTGCGTCTTGGAAAGTTACTCATGAAAAGGATGTAGGGATCCTGGTGGAAAACCAATAAAACCTCAGCTTGGAGGCTAAAGACATTATCAAATTAGCTACTATTTCCCTTTGAAAAAAAAAAAAAAAAAAAGTGAAAAATTAGGAGCTCCTAAGTAGAAGCTAAATTGAAAATAGGATCTACACAATCTACCTTATGTAGAAAATTGGTAAAACATTACAAGAGCACATCGGTGCTTTTGGCTTTATTTTATGACTTTGAAACATTGCGAAAAACACAGGAAAGAGTAAAAAAAAAAAATCTGAAAACCAGAAAAGACACCATCTTCTCACAAAGGAAGCAACTAATTATCAGAATAGAGGCCCAAGGGGAGCTAGGTATTCACTACTGTCTCATGAGGCAATTCCAAGCACAAATACAGGCTGGTCAGAGAATTAATTGTGAGAAGCCCTGAGGAGAAGGACTTGGGAGTGCTCGTGGATGAGAAGCTCAACATGAGCCAGTAATGTGCACTTGCAGCCCAAAAAGCCAACCACGTCCTGGGCTGCATCAAAAGAAGCGTGGCCAGCAGGTCAAGGGAGGTGATTCTCCCTCTCTATTCCACTCTGGTTAGACCCCACCTGCAGTACTGTGTCCAGCTTGGGAGCCCCCAACATAAAGACATGGACCCATTGGAGTGAGTCCAGAGGAGGGCCATGAAAATTATCAGAGGCCTGAAGCACCTCTCCTACAAGGACAGGCTCAGAGAGTTTTGGTTGTTTGGGCTAATGGTCTTAAAATAGAATAAGGTAGATTCATACTAGATATAAGCAAAATAAATTTTACAATGAGTGATGGAACACTGGAGCAGGTTGCCCAGAGAGGTGGTTGATTCATTCAAGGCCAGGTTGGATAGGTCTCTGAGCAACCTGACTGAGTTGGAGATGTCCTTGCTCCTTGCAGGGGGGTTGGACTAGATGACCTTTAAAGGTCCTTTCCAACCCTAACGAATCTATGAGTCTATGATTCGACGTCTTCCGAAAAAGAAAGCCTTTTTGGTATATATGCTTTGCCTACCATATTAAAAGCAACTTATCTCTCCCTCCCCAAATTTCTGTTTTAAGGGACAAATTTTTCATATGGCACTTATGAATTTACAGTCTCTTCAGCATGCATGAAAATTATGTTTTTTCTCCCCCAGAACTCCTAGGTCCACAGCCTGAAAAAAGAGAGGAAACAATATGGATTCATGTGGATGTCAGAAATTCTGCAAATCTGTAAATAAATGCATAAATAAATAACTCAGCTGGCACTGTGGGTAAGCACAAAAAATGACCTTGAATTGCTGCTGACAACCTGATACTGTGAGATTGCATCCCTGTCTTCAGTAGATGCATTTCTTTTCAGATCATTTGTCTTTCATGTACTATTGAATGTAACATGTGTCTCTGTGACTGATTGACTGACTGATACGAGGACAAAAAGAAACAATCATTAAACATTTAAGCCCTTTTCTGGGTCATCTTTGGTGAGGTAATCTTGAGGAGGCCAAGTTGCCACTGAAGGTAACAAATCTACTATCATGTATCTGTTGTGCCAAATGCTTATTTTGATTGTTCATATTATGTATCTGGAAGACATTATTTTTTTTCTCAGAAAGACCAATGCAACCAAAACCAATTAAATAGCTATGGATCTTCAGGTCTGATTATACAGTTATACAAAACACTCTACAGAATAACGAAATAAAGCTCATTCAGTACTTCAGAAGTCCTGCTGATAAGTCATGTTTAGGTTGTAACTCTTGCCAGAAAAACTTAGTTTTGTTTGCACATGAGGTCTTACACAACAAACGAATAACTCAGAGTTTTACAGCAAAAAGTGGAACTACAAACCTAATAAATAATTGTGATTTATATTTAATGTGAACATGTGCAGAAAATCATGATGGTGATTCCTGTCAGTCCAACTTGCATGAATTTTCCAAATTGCAGCTGATTGGAAACAAGAGAGAGAAACAGTCCCAGTCATCCCTGTGAGTTTGAAAGCCAAAGTTTCCCAACATTTAAGGCATTCAAATATGAATGTAAGAATCAGGTCTGGGGTGAAGGTTTGGTTCTCAAATTGTTAAACGGAGACCTGGATCTATTCAGTGCTAATCATTCTGATAAATCAGAACCTGTCTTCACTTGCTGTGTAACTTTAGATGCTGTGTTCCCAAGTCCACTCCTTATCAAAGTCTGCAATTAACTCTCTCCCAAATGGCAACATGGCGTGAGAGCAATTGATCTGCTGGCAAAGTATCAGTGCAACACATAATCCATCATTCTGCTTCATTCATTGATGAAACACAGTAGGGAGCTGAACATCAGCCAGCAAAACAGTCCTGGCTGTACTTCCTGCCTCCCAAGTGACTAAGACAGATGGACTTCAGGAATCAATGGACAGACAAAAGAGGGACAGGCTAACAGTTTGAGGACATGCTCTCGCACAGCACTGCTGGGATAGAAAGCAAGCTAACAAAGCCAACTGGGAGAGGAATCTCCACCAAAGGAGAAGCCTCCCTCACACCTCTGACCAAGTTCATTGGCAAAATGGACCAAGTCCACTTACATTTCACATTGACCATCCAGCAATCTCAAACAATCCCTAAAGTCTGCACCCTGCAAGTTACTTAACTAGCAGCCAGCCACCCTTGGCTAACATGAATTTAACACGGGGCCTCGTTTGGCACCCTCACATAGTGCACAGCTGCATGTGGCTCTCTGAATGGCTACGGTTACTCATGTTCTTTTCCTCTACTCTCTCCTCCCTCCTCCTCTGTCAGCATTATTGACAGCGAGCTGTATTGCAAGGTTGCAATTGGAGACAAGCCTTTGGCAGAGGCCAGATTCACACCAAGTCTCTGAGCTCTGCTCAGCACGGGTAACTTATAACATAGCGCATCACCTCGATCCAGCTAGCTTGTACCAGAGTCTCATAGAGTATCCTCCTCCGTACAGAACAATTCCCAGAAGCTGTTATTGTACATGAAGGATGCAGACTAATAGCCCTCTTTGTTAGTCTTACCATTTTGTTAACAAATATGTTCTTAACAAACATGTTCTTAAGCAGCAGAAAGTCTGCCACTCCAAGCTTTAAACATGAGATTACTTGTACATGCCATAGCTGTAGGATTGGCACGTCCTTCCACCACATTTTCAACCTCTACAATATCTGAGAAATTGTGCATTACCACCAGTAGACCTTCCAGTATTTCCATCAAGGTAGCGTGCTTGGACAGAATAGGACCTGTGAGATATACCTGTGTAGAGCACAATGCAGTGCTACACTTGTACTCTTAGAGTTTCATTTGTGCTTCCCGCAAAGTATGTTGAGCACTGCAAGTTTAGAGTCTCATATTTACAAGTTTATGAAATAAAAAATTTTCAAAAAACACTTTACCATTTCAAGTGTATCTGCAAGACAGTGAAACTGCCAGTGGCAGTGGCATCACTGACAGCTTGAAAATTTGTCGTGGAGGATCTAGGGTTAAATCAAGCTGGTTTGAAACTCTCTCCATAAAACTCCTATATCAATATTAGTGTGCACAGCATGAGAAATTCACAAACAAAAAACCAAATGCACACAGGTAGGGTGAAGAATGTCTTTGCAAAACAGTATACTGGTGGAGCCAGAGATTCACTTCAAAGGAAATGGGGGAGAAACATAGAAGAAAAATGTAGTAATATCCAGACAGTGATAATCTATTATTGTAAAATTCACACACAGCGGTGAAGTTAAGGGCCTAATAATTTCCCTGGGTTTGTGACCAGGTCACAGTGGCTTATGATGCCATTACAGATCACTAATGAGTTGGTCTCACAGACCTCCCAGACACCCTGCGGTTTCAAGGGTCCTTGGAACTGAAGAGTCTGTCCAAGTTCAGTGCATGTCAGTACTCTTCCAACAGCTCTTCAGCAACAGTTTATTCCTAAGTGATTACTCATTTTAACCACAAGCATACAGAGACTCCTATTCATAACAATAAGAGGTATCTTAAAAATCTGAATATTCAGCTGATACTCATAAAAAAATCTGTCATTTTCCTTACAAAAAAAAAATCTAAAATTTTACTTTGGTGGAAAACAAAATTTTCATTACAGTAATCTATTTGATCTAGTGATCTGGTTTTTATAGAGTTGTTTGACATTTTACACTTGGTTAGAATAGAACATTACTGAGCGAGATTGTTAACTAACCTAATTATCAGCAAAGGAACCTAAAGATGTGCCAGCAGAGCCAAACAGCAAATCAGTGGGAGAACTGAGCTTCCAACAATGATGACAATCAATTGTTCAGTCCTTCAGGAAAATAATTAAAATGGAAAGAAGAACAATTGCAATGATGTAATAACATGGCTTCTTCCTACAAACATGTTTAAAAGTGTCAGTTTAGATTTTTTCAGAAAGCTTGAAATAAAATGTCCCTCCCTGCTGTGCCCAAGGTCCCTCAATTCCCTCAGAAATCTTGCTGTACATTCTACAGTGAGGCAGTTATTTCCCTGACACTTTTATTGCAGACTAGCAATCATATGGCAGCTCTAGAAGAATTATAAAATGTTAAGATTTTATTGAAGTAAATGTGGAAATTAATTACAAAATCAGACCAATGGTTTCTTTATAATTCTTTTATTTTTACTGATCCCAGATTTGTCAATAGTTCGCCATCTGATGTAGGATAGCCCAAGAGATACTGCTATGCAAATCACATTTTGAAAAATGATACTGAAAATGTGTATCTATAATTACAGAGTTGTCACAAGAAGCTAAGAATTCTGGTGTTTAAGACCATACTGAGCTCACACTGTGCCATCAACATTAAGGAGGACAGAAGTTTTAGATGGGGAAGACAAAGTCATTGCTGAAGTATTAGCAGAATAAGCAGTTAAGCTGTTCACTGCTAAGAATTTTATGCAATTCATTTCAGAAACACATAAGTCACACTACAACAAACTGCAGGCTAGTCTAGGAGAAAAAGGTACTCCTCACCACAGCTGAAGCTCTGCTACTGCACAGAAATTAAAGATTCATTGGGCAAGAAAGCGTGTCGATTCTCTTGTGCAGCAAGACACTGTCACTGTCCCCTGGCAGATGGAAGCTGTGCCTTCCTGAGGTGTCAAAAAGCATTTCTGCATTTTACTCAGTGACTATTCAATATGAAACAAGGATTTTCCGTGGAATAGGCCTGGTACCCACAACTTTCTCTCCCTACTCTATGTACAGACTGGAATGTGAGGCTGCATTCCCGAAGCAATTCAGGAACAGACTAAATACCTTGCTCCAGCTTATCAGGTTCTGAATCCTTCATGGGTGGAGGGATGCCACAGATTACTGACAAAGGTGAAAAAGCCTTGGTGATGCACAGGATTTAAGACACTCTTGTCATGATTCCCATCGGAGTATTCCAGGGATCTTCTACAGCTCTCCCATGAGCAGAATCTCACCCCATTGAGTTTAGACCTCCACATATACTGTACCAAGACTTCAGGTGAGGTTTTGGATTTCCCTGCAGCATCAGATATAAAAAGATAAATATCACAATGCGAAAAAGTATGGCAGACTCAATCTCTTTTTAATGAATGCCTCTATCACCACAAAGCAGTACGTTCATACAGAGATGACAGTGCCTGGATAGACAAAAAAATACCTTGTGGTAATAAATATCTCTGTAACTGTGCATGTCTTCATATCTGTGAGCAATAGAAAGTTTGCGAAGAGTTGAATTTCAGTAATTAAATCTGCAAAAGGCTAAGTTCTTCTCAAAATTACCCAGCTTCAGGCTTGCAGAATATAATGGTTTCAGTTAAAGCCAGGACAAAGCCAAAGCTGCAACTACCAAGACAAAATGAGACAGCTAAACTTTGAAGCTGCAACGCTTCAATGAACATCTGACACCGTATTAGCCACTACAGCTTTCTAACCCAGGAACATTTTGGAATTTGAGTGTCTTTGCTAAGAGAGAAGGACAGTCTCAGGGCAACAGGATCTCTCTTGATTCTTTATTTAAGCATTATCCATTTGGTAGACACTCAGCTCTATATAGGTCAGTCAGTGCATAGAATAATTATGCTTTGAAAAGACACATTCATATCAGAAAGGGAAACTACTTTATTTAAATACAGTCAGAAATAAATAAATAAAGTCGGCGACAGGGAAAAATTCACAGCAGGAATTCGTGACAATGATAGGTCATGCTTGCACAGTGAAAGCTTTGACACAAAGCTTGTGTCACTGTTAGCTCAATGGAAGGTTAGTCACTTTGTATTAGTAAGCACTTGACTGTATGATTTCCTAACAGAAGGTGGAGGACATGTCTCAACACTTTTTAAAATAGTGAGAATTCCTTTTTCATATTGCAGAGCCTTGGCTCTTCCTGGAGGCAGGAGGGAACATGCAGTGCAAAGCTGTTCTGGTACTTCACAGAAATACATATTGATAAGGATGTATGTCTAATCTGTAACTACTCTCAGCTCTCCTTTCATTAATAGACTATCAGGCTTCTCCTATAAATCTCTATTTTCATGCCTTATAGCTTAGCTGTAAAAATCCACTGTAGTGTATCATTTGGCAAGAAGTCTCAGACTCAGCATAGGTCTCACCTTCACATTTAAACTGAAAATTAAAACATCACCTTAACAAAAAGAAAAAGAAAAGAAAGATCACAAATATATTAACATGCTGGACTGAATTCAGAAAGGAAATGCAGGATCCACACAGAAAGGTAAGTTAGATGTTGAACACTACATGTAGTACTCAGGCACTGAACTAATTTCCTACAGCAGACCATCTTCCTGTGCAAACACTGTCTCACTGTGTACACATGCACTAGGGCTGAAACAGTGACAGGGTTGGGCTCTGCTTCTCCATCTGTGCCTGTGAGAATCTGGCAGATCTTTGCAGCTCAGTCTCCTCACTGCTTGCTGAATGCAGGTAGATGCTGGACCACTCATTTTACTAGACCTACTAGTAAAGGAGATCTAGTACCAGATCTTAGTAACAGACAGATCTACTATCAAGTTCCCTGGTATGCTAGAGTTTTTTCCTAAGCTTGGGAAAGTGTAGCAGAGAAATGGCTACAACTTGCGCTGATCAATAATATTCCCTCAGAATAATCATAGAACCACAGAATAGTTTGGGTTGGAAGGTACATTCAAAGGCCATCCAGTCCAACCCCCCTGCAAGGAGCAGGGACACCTTCAACCAGATCAGGTTGCTCAGAGCCCCATTCCAACCTGGCCTTGAACATTTCCAGGGATGGGGCATCCACCACCTCTCTGGGCAACCTGTGCCAGTGTTCCACCACCCTCATTGTAAAAAAATTTTTCCTTGTAGCTAGTCTGAATCTACCTCCTTCTATTTTAAAACCATTACCCCTTGTCCTATCATAATAATCTGCCATGATGTGTTACTTCTGAGTGCTTCTCTTGTGCCTGTCAGTGCTGGAATCTGCAGGGAAATGAAGAGGTGGTGGCTACGCTCGCACCGTGTTCACAAGGACACCAGCACACAAGCTTTCACAGCTAGGTAGGGTCTATTTTTTTTGCAGTGCCTGGCTGATATAAGGGGATGGAAGATGACATTTCCTTCATCTTCTTGTTTACTCTAACTTCTACCGCAAACAACACATGCACTCAAGGGTTCCTGCATGCAATACAGTACAGATGGGAAGATCACTCGTTGGTTTCCTTTCATCTCTAAAATAATCCTCCACCTCAGTATCCTTAGGCACTTCCTAATGACACGTCATTAATTAAACAGAGATATTATAGCCAAATTCCATGAACAAATGGCAACATAACAACCAGGCTAGTCATACTGTCATTGTAAAGAAAAATAGTGTTGAGAGCCGAGTCTTTGGGGATCAGTGGTTTATTGGACATAGACCGAAGAAAATTTCTTTTGCTATAACCTTTCTTAAGCTGTAATACTTCAGGCTTTGCACCTCAGCTTTCCCGCAGGATGCTTGCAAAACATTTCTCTCCATCACATCTATGGTGTTTCAGATAAGGCCTTTATACTTGTGCAGAGTGACACAGAGGGTGAAACTAAGCCTACAGAGACTAAGACTCCAGTCGATACTTGAATGAACGTTTGGAGGATTTGTAACTTAATTTACATGATGGCTTACATACTAGGCTTTTAAATAAACTAAATCTTTCACATACAGCTCACTAATTGTAATGAAAATGTGCGTAGTGCAGCAAGATTTTAAAGAAATATCCCTACAACAATCCAAGCAATCTCTCGCATGTCAGCTAAAGATTTGTACCTCTACCTACAGTAGAAAGAGATGCCACTGGCTCTTCAGAATTTCTTGGAGGAGCAGCTACTTTTGCTAAAATACAGAGTGATTATGTCACAAAAATTTACATTTAAATAAACAATACCTATATGACTACACCACTGTCAGCGATGATAGCAGTGGACATTCTTATAATTTTTTATTAGTGTAGTTATCTTCAGTATTAGTCCATGACACTTAATGGAAGGCATCAGAGGTCTTCCTGTATCATAAGCATATTCTAAAGAATGAAATTATAGCTGCATTTTCAATGTTCGGAATTTTTATTAGGTCATCCACATGAGGAAATGCTAGATGCTTCCAGAAAACACAGTACTGCCTGCTGATGCAAAAGAGGCTGGAAAAAATAAATCTCAATGACCGTTTAAGAGTAGGCTTTCCTTTTGATGTGTAAACGCAACTCAAAGTTGCATTTATTAGAATTATTCCTGTGGTATGAAAAAAACCTTGTTTAGGAATCTACGCCGCTACATTATTGTATAATAATAAATTAAATAATCACAGCATTTAAAAGGAGACCGTTGCCACAATGAAATAATTCAATTTGGTTTATTTATCCAGTTTTCAAGAATAATTTTTTCTCTGTCTTTTTTCAAACCTCATTAACACAGAAAATACTTCTGTCTATTTATGTCTCATTTTCTTCCTGTAGCACAATTTCTGCCACATTGACGTACTTCTATCCGTATGTCTCTATGACTGAATGACAGAGATGTACACTTTAACTGCATGACTTAGGAGATACAGGTCAGAAAGCTTAGCCCATGAGGGCTTGAGAAAAAAAAATCTATTGTTAAGCAACTGTACTCATCTGCTCACCATTAAGGCACGATAACTTCCCACTGCATCTCACTGGTGACTCCCTAGAGACCTTATAGGCTACTTTTCAATTAAAACTAACCCCAGTCTACAATGTTTCAGCCACATCCCTCTAATTGTGAGTGCTATGAGGAGGAACAACATAAAATGACCACATCGAGTCCAGACTACAATTTACACAAGAAATCCCTGAGGTTTCCCTAGAGAGTCTTTGCATGCCATCACGGAGGCATTGAGAGCTACGGTGGATAGAAAAGGAATTTTTCTCAAAAGCTTTTTCTTTTAAAGGCAAGTTACAACAGATATCCCAGGTCCTACATTCAAATTACAAGCACTGTCTCCCATGCAAGCTAACCACAGTGGAATTCCTGCAGAGGCAATTGCATTCATAGCACTTAACAAGGATATGAAATAGATACTGTACAACAAAAAAAATTGTTGAAGCTTTAGCCTGTTGGTTATCCTTGTTTGCTAAGCATATTTTATATTTTCATTCTCCTCTTCTTCCCGTTTGCAACTAGAAGATGAAATGCCAGACGGAGGCAAAAATGTTGTTCTTGTCATATTTCTGATTCAGATGTAACTCATACAAAAAATATCTTCAGATTCTGTTCCAAAGAACTAAATCCAGTTACAAGTTATAGCATTTTAAGGAACTTTCCACCAACTTGAACATTTGAGAATTTACTCATAACCTGAAGCCCATCCATTATTAGTGCTTTCACCCCTTAGGGTGAAAGTCAGGCAGGTAGAGGTACCCTTATGCAAAGCTCACTGATATGCCACACTGGAATGGAAAATGGTGGTAATAGAAGGGTTGTCCAAAGAGATTAAATTCATCTTTTCACCTAAACACAGAAGAACACTTCTATGCTAAAACACAACTAATAGTATTTCTATGGATCCACTGAGCCCAATCACTGGCACAGCCTGAACAAAGCATTTGTAGCTGGTTTTAATGGACATACATTTAGACAGGGCTATGAATTCTGTCTCCCCGTAGTCCCTCATCAGATAGAGAATTACTCTGTTTTGCACTTTTGTTATGAAAAGAGGACAGAGAGAACCGGGCAAGAATTTATATCAGCCATTGTAATTAATTGTTTGTAATAAGTGTTACATTTCCAACTCCACATCACAAGTCCACATGTCCATCCATCTCCACGTGTCAAGTGATGAGATTTAAAGATGTCAGGTCAAATTAGTCTAAAGGGACTATTAAAGATAAAGTTTTTTCCAAAATGCATTATATAGTGGGAAAAAAAAAGAAAAGTAGTTTGGCAATTGCTTGAAAAAAAATTCCAGAATTCTTTCCTGCCACATTATGTTCTGTCTAGCAACATAATGCAACATACTTGGCAACGTGTAGGCAATGCAATGGCAGGTCACAAAGTACCATGCTATTCTTTCTGTTACACGTATTTACTTAAATACATATACATGTGTGTGTGTATATATATATATGTAAATAAACAGAGAGAAATATTTTTAAATACATTAGTTTATCATTTCCCCTTCAAAGAAAGCATGATAAACAACTTTTTTTTTTTAAATCTAGTAGAATTGATTTGCAAACTAACTGCTGCAACAAAGAAGGGTCCAGTTCCAGCCTTCCTATTAAAGAGGCAGGTGCTAACTAGGCTGTTGAAGCTGCTGAGTGCATGACAATCAGCAACAGCATCTTCCTTCAGTTTTCAACCTTCGTTTTACTTTTAATTATGCTACTATCCCATAATGACAACTCCTAATCTTCAAAACTGACAAATGTCACTTGAGAATTTAATCAATGGACAAGTCTAGGACACTGCTATGCCAGGCAGCTGTTCCTATGTCTGGGTTTTAGTGTCGTGGCCACATCAACAGACTTGTAGTGCTGGCAGAGTGCCAGTTTCACATTTCAGCCTTTGCTGTTATATCTTTAGATGTGCCTGGAGCAGGGGAAAAAGATGGTTTGGAAAAAAAGTAAGAGATAACATATTTGTCGATGTCATATCTGAGCAAGATAGAGAATTTATGTTGAGGACCTTTCTCCTCTTGCTCAAAATAGGTCATTTTATGTGGTTGCTTTTCTAGATTTTAATCTCTCAGGCTGCAATCCTGCAAACACTCATGCATGTGATTAACTCTGACTACCCACATGCGTGAAGTGCTTGCAGGATGGGGGCTTTAATTTGTTGTGACAATGTTATGAGGAAGGGAGCTAAGTGGCAATATGTGAGGAGAGCTGTATAACTGAGGCCATCAAGAGCAGGCTGTGTTAACCCCACACTGGGCAAGACTTTGTTAATGGCTGCTGAATCTCCCCAGACCAGTAATTCAGTCATACTGTGCTTTGTTTCTGGAGATATCAGAGTCACTATCAAGAAGCTCAAAAGAAAACACAAGGAAGACCATCATTATGCAAATTTTTGTTTTGAAGAACTTTTTTCCCAATGCCTTTCTATTACCAGTGGTAGTAGTTTAGTCCTGCTCGGGACCAAGCTACAGAGTCTCTCACTCACTCTCCTCCACCCTCCGAGGGAATGGGGGAGAGATAGTAGTGAAGAGTGTACCTCCTGCATTTATGCAGCAGTGCCACAGCCTCCTTCTCTGTCCATGATCCCCTGTGCCAGATGCAGCTGGTCTGCAGATTCAGGTGATTCCCTATTTTTTTTTTGCATCTAGAACAGAGAGCAGGAGAGAAGTCACAGTGCTGAGTTGTGTCTAATACTCAGAGGAGCTCTGCTTTGAGGCATTTTCCTGAGCTGCAGTCTAAAAAACAACATGTAACTTGACATAGGACTAGCCCCTGTGATGTCAAGACAAAAAGCATCACATGCAAACTGGAGCAGGCGTATACATATCCCAAACAGGGAAGGATGACTGGACTAGAAAAGTGATAGACCTGCTGCTTGGCTTGCAGTTGTACTGGGCCACAAAATAATGCTTTTCCTGAAATTCTGCAGGTTTTTTTCCTATGAAATTATGTTACTACTGTTTGGAATAAGTTGTGATTACTGGGTATACCACACTGACATCCATCTCTTTTGTGTCCAGTGAAAGTTCAATATTGCTCTCATCATCTTAAACATCACAAAACAGAATAATTTTTCATTTTAATAACAATGTAGTAAACCTTGGCAGACAAGAAGATAAGCAGAACTTGTAAGAAAATATTGAAATGTCACTAGGAAATGGAGACAGGGTAGGCCACAAGGATTTCTTCCCAATCTGCATTTGCACAAGTGACTGTAAAGATCAGCTTGATGTTGTAATTTAATCAGAGCAATTTAATAAGAGCAAAGACTACAAATATGAGTAAAATTAATTTGTCTAATAGAAATTGGACAACATAATGAAAACATTTATAATTTTAGCAAGTGGCTGAGTCTTTTATATAACTCCCTGTTCACTAGACTTTGGGTGCCTGAGGAGATTCTGGCATAATATATTACCAAGTGCCTTACCTCCAGTTTCCACTTTAGTGAACAATTCATCAACAGCTAGGAATCAAAACTTCCTATGAAATTACTGCTTCACTCCAGAGATGTCTGTCACAAAGATACAGGTAAAGCCATAAGGGATTGCCAGGTGTCAAACTGTAAATCATTGAGAATCAAGTCATAACAATATTGTGGTCATAACTCTATCCAAAGATAGACGGTTTTACAAAGCAAGTTCTATAAGCAATGGAATGGATAAAAAGTGGCTGCTCATGGCTTCCTGTAATGTGATTAGCTTCTTTCCAAGCAAAAGCAAGTTCTGACTAATGCTTTTCCTGCTTTCAAGATGCCTGCCTCTCATGTAGATCCTCAGAAATGGTAACACTGCAGCACTTCTGACAGTGGGAGAACAGGGGTATCTCTCACCATATACCTGAGACAATACTTCATGAGAGAAGAGGGACTTTAATCTCTCTAAGCACTCTAAATCACTGTTAAATACAGAAGATATTGGCAAAAATATTCAAAATTGTTGGTAGAAGCATACAGGCTCTAACTACTTAAGCTCAGCTTCTTTTGGAATTCAGGCTAGAAAATCATACATTGAAAGCTTTGCAATTTTTCCATATGGCCAAATATGAGAACATGAAGAAGGAGAAAAACCTTCCAAGAAATATTTAAATTGCAGCTAAAGAGACTTGAGATAACTCAGGGGACCTCTTCACAACCTACTGTGCTGCAATGAGGAAAAAATATATACGCCCCCTCTGATCTGAACTAATGTACTGTATGTCTACATATGGGACTCCCAAGTGTGCCAATGCATAATTTGATAAAAAATCAAGGATATGGTTTGGCCTAGGCTGTGTCTCAGCATATCTCATTGTGAAGAATGGAAAATTGGAGCCTCTATTTGGTAGCTTTTATGTCTTACAGGATTGAAGAGTGTTTAAAATAGTCGTGATCCTTTTAAAGTGTTTTTGCCCCACTAGATATTCAGAAGCTTCCATCATCTAGACAGCTCTTGGATTTCCTTAATCTCTTATTTGGTCTATGGCAGCAGGGTCTATTTATTTACCATAGACAAAAGAAGCTTTCTTCCAGTGACATTCAGTGCAGCTTGGGCAGCTGAAGAGCTGTTGTTCTCTTACAGATTTTAAGTGAATAGAATGGGGCAACATTTGTACTGCAAAAACACTTTAGCACATTCACACATAAATGCAGAGTCTGTGATGCAAACACATTTTCTGAATTTGATTTCAGAAAACCAAAACATTTTCTGTTTCATTTTTAAAAGATCTATGCTTCTGAAGTCTTTAACGGTTTTGGTTTGTTTTTTTTTTTTTTAAAGTTTGATTGCAAAATTAGGCTACTTGTCCAAAGACAGGGAGATTCAAAGTCAGGCACCCAACAGATATGCTACATGATGCAGTCTAGGACCAAGTTACAGGCTCTGAACAAGTTGGAACATTCACCTGATCTAACACAGCTCGGATACCATGTGGTTGAGAAGACGCAGAGCTGCATTAGTATGGTGCTACCTGAGTTAATATACCTTACTCCTCTGTGCCAATTAATTAGGGTGTAGCACTGTGCTGACATAGCAATTCCACATCCAGTTCTAGAGTTAGCTCAGATACCTCTGCCTATTGCTGAGTTGCAGGGTGTATGTCCTGCAAAATCATTTCCAGAGAATGTGATAGTGTTCTGCATTATCCTATGCTTAAGTTCTAATTTATTAAAGCTATTAGCATGTGCTTAAATTCTGATATGAGATTTTTTTTTTCCTGTATCAGAACCTTTTATCCCTCAAATATAGAGATTTGGAAAAGACATAGTGAGATAAAATAGACTACCACAAACCAGATTCATACCCTCCTACATGATGCTATCATAAATGGCTTGAATAGCCAGCAGTACTTTTCTAATAACAAAGATAAAAGAAGGTGGAAAAAGATGTCATTTCTCCTCTTCTTTAAGTTTACAGGCTATTCCTTTTGGTCTTTTTATACATTGCCCTTCCAAAAGGAAACCAAGTGAATATTTACACTGCCTCTAATCAATCCTTCAGTTCCAGGTGGCATAACTAGTACCAAGCAAAAACCAAAATAAAACAGAAAAAAAAAAACACCAAAAGAAACAAACAAACAAATAAATGAAACAAAAAACAACAACAACAACAGCAAAAAACATAACTCCAGTGGCAATGCCAAAATCTCTAGCAGACTTATGGTTTGTATCAAAAGTATTTTGGGTTAAGTCTTTTGGGTGGATTTTGTGAAACTTGCCAGTTTGCATCCCTAGTGTCACATACAAAAGACTTTCTCCTAAAGATGGTCAGGGTCTGAAGTTAACTGCTCCCCTATGGAATATCTCTCCATAGTTATACCTCCAAGGCAATTAGTTTTCTTCTCTCCTGGTCTTTCTGAACACAGGAATTTTAATTAGATTTTTACTAAGACGCTAAGTATGTCTTCCCTATACAGATATGTATACTGAAGGCAGCATTAAACATACTAACTCAAAAGCTAATAAGGCTGCCTCCATGATCTTAACTTCTGTACACCTTGGGTCATTGCCAGCACCGAGACTTGGAATTAGCTGGCTGAAATTAGCCCATTTGTAGAACTTAAACTCCCTTACTACCCCAAAAACTGTGATCACATCGCAGCTGCCTTTTGGGAATGCTCCTCAAACCATACTAATTCCCTTGCAATATTCAGGAATTGTTTGGCCCAGAGTTAGCTGGCTCAGGTTAAAGGTATGCCCAAGTCTAATGATCTAACAGTATAAACAATTGAGTTTCAGTGCCCAGGAATGTTGTCTAGCACTTTTTGATTTAACAGTATAGAGGAGTCCAACAGTCTACCAATGAGAGCACAGAGTTCTGGACAGGTGAATTTACCCAGACTGTCTAGCAGGGCTGAGCAGTCTGGACTGAGCTCTGTGGTGCAGCCACAGAGCTGCTAATCAAATTGCTCTTTAAAAGTGCAGTAAGCTTCTATGGTGTAGATAAGATAGGTCCTGTCTTGTTCCAAACACTGCATGCTATTTAAAAGGGAACTGCAAAGACACTGTGGCATGAGTGGCCCCATGACATTCTGCAATCTCTACCCACAGCTTTCTATAAATCGATAGTGCCAACTGCTATGCTCTGTTTTACCTGGCAGGAAAGACATTAAAAGTCCTTCTGTAGTAGATTACATTAAGTGTCCTTGATTCCAGATGAGATCAGGCTCTCTGCAGAGGCTTAGCCATTTATGTATTCTGTGATCATACCGGAGTATGCACAGTGACAGAGTAGTCCTGTGGAGATTGTTAAACACTTCAGATAGCTGCACTTTGTTACATAGCAGTACACAGTTAACAGCACAGGCACCTAGCTGAACTATTTAAGAGGCCTTTTTGCAAGAGCCATCCAACAATGTTTGGACAAATACTTCAACGATCATCCCAGAGCTCTTTTTGGCTTAAATGTTTGTAATAAAGATTAATTATTCAGTTATGCAGTCTGTGCCCTGTCACTGACAGTGGCAAGAACTAGATGCTGCAAGAAAGAGGTCTTAGAAACCCTGTTACAGACAGTGGAAGATCAACTTCTCCATTGGAAGTTTCATTCCACTCTCAGGCAATTATCAATTGACTCACATTCTAAAGCAACAATGTTTATATCTTCTCTGAACAACTTACCATCTTTCATGTTCTTGTGGGTGATTATGTTTGTACAAATGCCAAGTGGTTTTTGATTTTTTATCATTCGTGTTGGCCTTACTGCATCTTTTGGCAAATAGCTTCCCAGCCTGAATGTATTTTCCCTTTTTAATGTATGCTGCAATTTCAGTATCATTGGATTCTCTCCCCATGGCATGTTCTTTGATTAGGAAATAAGACCACACAGTTTACTTTCACTCAACTGTTCCTATCACTACCATCTCCCTATTGTTGCTTTCTTGCCTAAGCATTGCTGACGTTTTCCAAACTCTAGAAGGAAACTATTTCAATAATACATAATTTATAGTATATGTCACATACTCCCTGAAGCTCTGCATCAAGATTAGAAAATAACCACCATCTGTGTAGGTGTCTCTAGATTTGTAGATGTCTCTAGATTTCTCTTTGTCTTTGAAAGTGCTTGCGGTTTTGATCCAGAGTTTTGGCCACTTATTTTTTATATATAGTGAGAAATCTTCCATTGGAGTTAAAAGAGATCTTTTGTTGGGAAGAATCTTATTATTGTTCTCTATCCAACAATAACTGGAAGAAATAACAATAATTAATAGTTAACAATAATTAGCAAAGAAATTTGCAAAGATCAGTCATGAAACAACAGAATGTGTTACCTCTGTCCACATGCATACTTAATGAAATGTCTGTCTTCATGGTCTCAATGTCAATCTGAAGTGGAAAGGAAATAGAATCCTTTTCAAACAAACTACAATTATACATTCTGCCTGAGAAGAAAAGTAAACCAGGATGCTAGCCCTGCTCTTTTCCTTTTCTTCTCTACAGGCGTGGTGACAGTGAGAGAGAAGGCTGCAAGCCCAGCTTAGATATAAACCTTGATGGATTTGCTGACACAGAGAAATAATCTCAAACAGGTCCTCCACAAGAGGTGTTTTGCACTGTCTTGTTCTTACAAATGCCTCTTTGACTGGCTATTTTGGACTATTACTCCACGTAGAGAAGCTTCTAAATGCCATTTCCTTTAATCTATCAACTTTAAGAGTATAACAGCATAAAAATCCATGAAATGCAATCACAAATATCTGCTATCCAGAGAGTATATTCGCAGAGAATTTAGTATGATATGCTAAGATTTCTCTTATGGATCTAAACCCGGTCCCTGAAGGGTCAGCTTTAGATCTCTTTCATAGCATAGCATAACTCCTTTCTCTACAAAGAAACACGAACAGATTAGTTCTTAAAATAAGGCATTTATGGGGATGAACAAGAGGATCAGAATCTGGTCTTCAGTTAATAATATTTATAGAGAGCTGGAAAAATGTACATGATTCCTGGACAGGGAACAATATCAAAAGAGAGGAGGCCTCTGGCAGGTATAGCCTCTCAAGAACATCTTGTAGTGACAGTCCTATTTAGGCTATAGGTATTAATCTATTACCTATAACACTCTGAAGCGGCAGACCTCATATTGAAAACATTATGCCTCAAAAAATGAAGGTTGATATCTTCTAGGAGAAAAATCCTATATATTCAGAACAAAGCAGGAAGGGGGGTAAAATGGCAAAGATAAATTTCAATACTCTAATGCTGCTGATGAGGAGGAACCAAGATCTTTTTAAATTCTGTCAAAATTAGACTTGTGCAAATTTCTTATCAGCATAGGGTCAACAAAACCATATAGACAGCACAGAAAGATTTAGTAATTTTAATGGCTTATATTCTACCATCAGGAGCAAATCCACATTTAGAATACCTAGGGCTTTCCTTACTAGGGATCTCCCTAGCCTTACTACTTTTTTTTTTTTTTTTTTTTTTTTTTGAGACATGTATTTAGAGATTTAAAACTTTCCACAGGTGAAAAAAACCTTTTCGGTCATGTTTTGTTTATGTTTTTGCAGGCAGAAAGTACAGAAAACTCCAAACTATCAGTGAAAAATTAATGGTGACAAGTACATGAAAATTGAAGGGACAAGATGATTTCACAGAAGAAAATAATAATTTTCTGTATTTAAAAGGGCTTAGGTAATTTTTAATTTTTATTTTTTTAAGCAGAGATGAGGTGTTGATTTAAAATCTAAAGTAGTGGGAAGTTTACTAATACAGAGACAATGTTTGGAGATTATACGATTCATCACACCAGGATGGTTGTTTTAAAATGAATATTTACATAGCTAGATTGCTAACTAACAATTTTTCACCATTTCACCTATTTCACTGTGCAGAGTTTTGGCATGCAGGATATGCACGGCTCTGAGGTCAAATAGAATCGACGTACTATATATATGCATAAGGATTATTGTGCTTTCATTCTAGATTATTACATATTTCATAAAAGTTCTCTGGACCTCATAGGAATACAAAAGTCACAACGCCTTCTGTCCTCCTCCATGTTGTGCATTAGATCATTAGATTAGGAAAAGCACAAAGCCTCTGACATTTTCTTTACAAACCTGACACACACACACACACACACACACACTCCTACTGAAAAGGTAGCAGCAGTACTGCTGCTATTAGGTGCCAATAGTATGCAGCTCAAACAGACTAATCACTGGAATTTATCCAGAACTCAACTGGATCTTGCAGCCCATCAAGCCGTGCTGGGCCCTATGCTACTGATACACACCTCAGGCAGTTTACACTACCTTGGGTACATCTACAAGACAGGCCACAACAATATCAGCTTTACAGACTAATTCTCAAACGGTTAATATTACCAACCATCAACATTTTCTGTAAGCTTCTAGGTATCATTGCCATGGTATCTAGATTGGACTGCGAGCAGCCCTGAGGAGGACTTGGGGGTGCTGGTGGATGAGAAGCTCAACATGAGCCGGCGATGTGCGCTTGCAGCCCAGAAAGCCAACTGCATCGTGGGATGCATCGAAAGGAGCGTGGCCAGCAGGTCGAGGGAGGGGATTCTCTCCGTCTACTCTGCTCCCCACCTGAGACCCCACCTGCAGTACTGAGTCCAGCTCTGGAGCCTCAAACATAGGAAGGACACGGACCTGTTGAAGGAAGTCCAGAGGAGGCCACAAAGATGATCAGAGGGCTGGAGCACCTTTCCTATGAGGACAGGCTGAGAGAGTTGGGGCTGTTCAGCCTGGAGAAGGGAGGGCTCCAGGGAGAGTTTATAATGGCCTTCCATCACCTAAAGAGGGCCTACAGGAAAGAAAGGGAGAAACTCTTTAGCATGGCCTGTTGTGATAGGACGGGGGATAATAGCTTTAAAATAAAAGGAGGTAGATTCAGACTTGATATAAGGAAATAAATTTTTACAATGAGGGTGATGGAACACTGGAACAGGTTGCCCAGACAGATGGCAGGTGCCCCATCCCTGAAACATTCAAGGCCAGGTTGGACGATCCTCTGAGCAACCTGGTCAAGTTGGAGATGTCCCTGTTCCTTGCAGGGGGGTTGGACTAGATGACCTTTGAAGGTCCCTTCTTTGATCATCTAAATCTGTGTAGAAAACAGGCACAGTGCTTCAGACCACTTAGCATGGCCTACAAAACTGTGGAACACAGGAGACACTGATGGAAACGTAGTCTGATGGAAATGTAGTTTTGACTGTGTTGATGATATGGGTGAATGAGAGGGCAAGAGGAACTGCATAGATACGGAAGATGGCATGCTGCACCAAGTACTATTGAAGCAGCTTTGACCTTGTCAGCCAAAGGGTGTATCTACATCTGGATCACTGAAAACAAATTAACCATGTTAGTAACTTGTAGTATTTCTATACAAATTACTATATTTGTGTTTGGTTTCAATAATGAAATTTTTTTTGTCAATGATTTATTTTATATCAAGCCAGGAAAGTCTTTATCAAAGAAGTAGCAAACTGTAAAGGTTGGAATATATAAATAGAAGCATCTCTGTCCTACAGAAATCACTGCAAATTAGTGATAGTTTCAGGGTTCTTATTTTATTGGCTTTTAATGCTGGAAAGAGGAGAAAATGGGGCATCCTTTTCACATTGTTCTGCAGAGAGTAAAATCTGGTGAAATAACATGAGCTTGTTAGTTTCAGTTGATAATTTCTACCCTTTTCATGAACTGTCAAATCAGTCAGCTGAGAAATGCAGAGTATAAGAGAATAATGCAATCAGGAGAAAAAATATTGAAAGATATTTTTAGACAGTTCAATATGATGAGGAAAAAAAGTCATAGTGTACTGTTAAAGAAAATATGTCCATTCCCAGAGGGTGCTTGAAATACATAGCAGAGACACCATATGTGTATTATAAGTAAATCACATATGGATTGAAGTGTTTCTGACACAAGGAATTTTTCAAAGATAATTGTCAAATGTCAATTTAAAACTACAACACACAACATCAAATAAACAATTTAATTGCCCAGCTCTTCATCTAGAGCAGCTGATTTATACTTCAAGCATGTGAGACAATAAATGTATTACCTTAGATTTGTTATATTGCTGTAACAAGAGAAAGAAGAAATCTGAGGACTGGACTAGGAACTGCTAATCCCGAGAATCCTGAGGAAAGGGTACAGCAGTAAGGTGAAACAATCTGCCAGTCCTGGTCACTGACAAGGCACTTAGTTATCCTCTCGCTTTAGTACCATTCAGAAATTATAGGCCTATGCTCTTCCAGAATTTAAAAATAGAGAGATTAACCCATTTATTTTGGTGCTTCCTGCATTCTGGGAAGCAATCAGAAGTCAGCTTAACCAGCAGTGTCAAGCGAAGCCGCTCCCAGGCTGCTTTTTGTGGTCTGTTCCCACAGCATCCAACAGATTGGAAGTGGCAGTGCAGAACTGGAGCACAACAGCCCCAAGCCTAGATTACAGCATCCTGTGGCTACCTGCAAGATGCTTCCTTTGCTAGCAGCTGGTAAATGAGTTGGCTTAGACTTGTCCCAGCTGTTCTACAGCTTCTATACCATAACATCATTGGGGCTTTTTCACTGAGGCTTCACCTACTCTTTTATCTTGTAAAGGGACTGACATCCCACTGTAGCCAGCCAAAAAACTGCGCCCAGTGCAGCACTAGGAAGATCAAGGAGCCGATCTGTGCCAGGCCTGGTTTCATTCCAAATAAGCAGTGTCCAGACTGTGTCGTTTGAATAAAAGAGTGCATGAACTCCTGCATTAGATATTCACATTGTGTTAGCCCAGAACACAGCAATAAGATGTTCAATTACTTTTGAGGAGAACAAAAAGTGTATTTGCATATTTATCATTATACTTTAAAATAAGATTGTATACTCATTAAACATTCATAAAAGAATGTAAATGAAATGAAATCCTCACACACAATTTTCAAACACAGGGCTTCACCACTTCAATCAAAACCTTTTGCCATGGTGCTCTGTTGAGATTAAATGTACACATAAATCGGTGTTTTCCCACTGCCTGTGCAAAAAAAAAAAGCAATTACACTTTCAGAATAGTTAGTATTTACTTCTCTTTTCGCCCCTGCTACAACCTTTACATCCCTAAAAATCAGATTATGTAAGTAAGTAGGCTACATTCTTT
Organism: Tetrax tetrax; assembly: GCA_009806455.1. NCBI lineage: Eukaryota > Metazoa > Chordata > Aves > Otidiformes > Otididae > Tetrax > Tetrax tetrax. Next base: position 125,288 of record WHYT01016498.1, on the reverse strand, counting down.
TTCCAGTCCAACTGTCTACAACCTTTGCTAACAGTTTCCTTCCTGTATCAATTCCTGAAAGTATTAGGTATTTAATAAATTAAATATTTTATTTCCCCTTTGCATTTTATAATTAATTCAGAATAGCATATGTTGACTTAAAGAATCTTGTTGCTTTCTGTGTACTCATCTATAAATACCTGTGTCAAGGGGAACAAATTAATTGTGATATTTGAAATTGTTGGTTTTAGAAGCTAAATCTGTCCTGAGACTAACACCATGTATTGAAAAAATAAAACAGGCTGTTTGTTTACTCATCAAATCTATGTTGTTATTACTTATTATGTATATAGCTTAAATGATAGATAGGATGCTTATAAAACAAACACAGATTAGTTTAGTTCCCTTTTGATCTGAGCCATCACAGCAGTCTTAAGAGTCTTGCATAACAAGTGCACCAGGCACAGGTTCAACTCCCAGCTTTTCCAAAAGCAGCAACCTTTCTTTCTAAATCTCCCTTACTATGCAAAATTAACATTGAAACTCTACAGTTTATAGCCAGTAAGAGTAGCGTACTCTTTATATCTGCTGTGTTTTTCACTAGGAGTTTGGCTGGAGAAAGACAGACTAAAATCTGAGAAATATTTCACAATTTGAACTAATGTCAGTAAAGAATATTGAAGGAGTAATTCAAGCTATGTTCTTTAAATGTTTTCCCTATTTCTACGGCCTGAGCACTGAAATAATCACAGTACTAAGTATGACAGACAGAAAATTATATTCCTTTCACTCAATTTGCAACACTTACATCAGAAGAGGGGTTGGTTTATCTTCTATAAAGTAAAAAATGACAAATAACACTTAATAACATATAATTTTCATTCAGATTGCAATTATGGCTATGGAAAGGTGTACAAGAAGACAGTGGTAAATGGGTCAGGGAAGGTGGAAAAGTACCATATTGGTGTTGCTGCTGTAAAGAATTACCTTACTGTGACACTCTTCATTATTCATGCTGATGTCAGTTTGGCACAAGGGAACTGTCAAATATGTAAATCTGCTCTAAAAAGCTGAGGTAAAACATGAGGTGGCTTACATTTTTCTAATGAATAATTGTACTTCAGTAGAAAAACAAAAAAAAAAAAATTCAAGTTTTTTAGGAAGAAAATAATCAATATATTTGCAGCATTACTATTGGAAAATGCTAATTTAAACAGCAGGGAAATTCCGAAAGATTCAGGCTGTTAAATAACAGATGCTTATACTGGACAGAACATCAAAACCACCTGTATCTTCACAGACAACATGACGCTACAGTAGATTTTACCATGGAAATATAGCACTTAACATCCTTGGTTTATAAGTACAATGCTTTTTATAAAACTCACAGCAATGCTTATTAAAAGACTTTAAAATTCCTGATTTTGTAATTTCTATGTACCAACTAAAATAAAAACCAAGCCTTGCACTATAGCAAGAGGCTTAAAAGTCAGTAGCAAGCTGACAAATGAAATTAATATCTCATCATACAGTGAATGTTTATTTCAGGCTTGAACCACTAAAACGCAAAATGAGATGCAAGTTTTTTAATCACTTGAAAAAGTCCAATCAGAAAAAAAAAAGTCCAAAGAAGTCTGAAGGAGGCAACTCTGAAATAGATTAAAACAATAAAATACTGAGCACTGAAGTGTTTAACTGTTAGCTGTTTACCACAAATGGGATCCATAGTCCCAGGATAAGCATGAGGATAAGGCACTTCCAAGAACCTCTGCCAAATGAGCCATAAAAGCTTGCCAAACCAGAATAAATATCAAGAAGGACAAGTATTAAACTTTTTACTTCTGAAGGCCTTGGACAGGTTTCCCCAATCTGTAAAAAAAAAAAGTGGTTCTGTTTTTTTAAAGGTTAAGTGGTCTGAAACCTCTCTTCAAGGTAGTTGCCTGCAGCAGCCTTTCTGCCAGTAGCTTCCCTCCCTGTGCCAGTAACTCAATAAGCCAAGAAAGACCAGAGTGTTGACCATCAGTCCAACATCACATATGAACCAAAGTTACATCTATTCCAAGTTTATCTTCTGACTTAATCTCCTAACTTTGTACCCACTGAGGGAGAACTTTTCTTCTCCTAAAAACTATTTTATCCTTCACTAGCAGAATGGACTGTCAGGTAATAGCATAGACTGGACAAGCTGTTTGTTACTTCCATAAACTAGAAAAATCTCTTCATAGTAATATTGTAACACATTGGAGCGTGGTCCACCATCATGGCTTGTGTATAATCCTCCACACTCAAGAATGCTTGAGCAGTCTATAACTACAGAAGGTTGAGGAGGCATACCAGACAACAGAGAAGACTATTTCCTGTCCGTTAGCAGCATAACATGTATGTTACGTTATCTGACTGTCAGGAAGGGGAAGAAACCGTGCTATCCAGGAACCTTTATGCAAGTCTCTTGTAGCTGCTTGTACAATTCAGCATGGGATAATGTCCTTGTTCAACATACCGGGACTGGACAGCATGGATTTGCCAAAGGCAAATCACACATCACCAACCTGATTGTCATCTCTGTAGAAATTACTGGCTCTGCAGATGAGGGGAGAGCAGTGGATGTTGTTTACCTTGACTCTGGCAGGGATTTGGCTTGGCCTTCCACAGCACATTTACAGCAAAATTGAGGATGAGTTTTGGATAAGTAGGCTGCAACGTGGCTGAAGAGCTGGTTAGTAAGCAGAGGTTTACCATTGCAGTGGTTTACTGTTGAAAGTATAACTGATAGTTAGAAGCAGCATTCCTCAGAGGCTGATGTGGGGGCCAATATGTTTAACACCTTCATCAAAGACAGGGACCATGGGATGAACTGCACCTCCAGCAAGTTCATGGATGACACTAAACTGGGGGAGCGCTTGGTTCTCACGAGGGAGTGGCTAAAAGGGAATTTAGCTGCAGTCTTCCACTATCTGAAGGATTACAGAGAAGACAGGGCCAGACCCTTTCTGACATGTACAACAAAATGACAAGAGCTACAACAAGTGCAACTGTGGTTGTATGCAACGGAAAAAAAAATACTCACAATGAGTGTGGTTAAGCACTGGAATAGGTTGCCCACAGAGGTTGTGAGATCTCCACTGGAATAGGTTGCCCACAGAGGCTGTGAGATCTCCATCCTTGCAGAGTTCCAAAACTGGAGTGGACAAGGTCCTAAGCAAACCGGTCCACATATTAAGTTTGTCTTGCTGGGAGCAGGAGGTTGGACTAGATGGAATACAGAAGTCTCTTCCATCCTAAATTTTTCTAAGACTCCGTTTATATATTCTTCAGATCTGCATGTGGTATTTCCTGGAATAAAGTTAGCTTTTTACTAGTTTGCATTTAAAAAAAAAAAAAAAAAAAAAAAAAAAAAAAAAAGAGGAATTTGCCCTTTTAAAAGTGCAGGTAGCTTTCAAAGAATCTGAGAATCCTCAGATTATTAAGATTATTCTGTCACAGAAAGGGAATCCACTTACTTGAAATTCACATACGTGGAAATACATTCTTTTCTGGGTGGGCAACAGGAGAAAGACATCTTGAGCCTTGCCCTATAAATCGGTTGGATAAAAATAAAAGAAGCTATTACATTGTTCTAACACCTTAAACTTCACCAAAGTATTTATATAGACTAGAAAAGCACCTGCTCATTCATGACATTTTTTTTATTAATGGAACCTGGCAGAGTGCAGAAAAGTTTTACTTTCCCACCCATGAATCTGAGACAGATTTGCATTTAAACACCAGAAATATAACATTAATATCTACTATCACTTTGAAAGTACTTCAAGTCCTGCAAAAGCTCATGTTAAGCTCTCCCGGAGAGCAGCAACATCCTGCTCAATAACAACCCTCCTAGCTCCCCTCTCCAAGGTGCATTCTCACAGCTGTGTGCAGCTTGTAATTTCCCACAGTGGCCCTACACGGACCATTGCTGAAATCCCTCACACATGCCACCGCGTGGTCCGTAGTTTGGACACTGTGGTATTCCACAACCCCCACTCTTAAGCTTGTAATTTCTCACAGTGGCCCTACACGGACCATCCCTGAAATCCCTCACACAGCTGAACTTCCCTAAATTACCTGTAAAGGAAATGAAAAGGTCACAGAAATCATCACCACCTCCGTCATGTAGGAAATGGCCATGCAATCCAAATCAAAATTGACAAACCTCAAGGAGACAAAGGTGTCAGAATTTAACTCTTCAGTTTTACTTGGCCACAGAGTATCAGGGTATTTTTTTCCCCTTTCTACATATAACCTGCTTCTGTAGATTCACACAAATAGGAGATGGATAAGACATTTCTTTTTTGAGAGCAGCATTAATTCTTGCTCTTTCATGGGGTAAACAAAAAATAAATTACACTATATTTTGTGAGAGAGAATGAAAACTGAAATAGAAAAGGTAGCTAAGTGGATTTTAGTGTCTTCAATTTCAATACAAAATTAATTTGGAAAATAGAGTAGAAGCATAAACCACAAAAAGAAAATGGGAAATATTTAACTGGTAAATCTTCTAGCTGAGTAGCTGCAGATAAGCAGAACAATGTGTTAGAAGTGTTAAATTATCTGGTAGCATAATGACAACATTCTTAGATTTTCAAAAGAGAATAATGAATTTGAGTGTCTCAATTTTGTTTGTTTAATGACGTTTCTTACAGGAACCAGAAATGTTTCCCCACTCTGTGAAAAACGTATCATTCTTTTTAACCTGCATAAAGATAAATTTCTTACATTCAAGAGTTCTAAAATGTATCTCTGAGTGGCATCACTTTTTCTCTAATTAATGAGATTTTAATTGTCTTATTATAATTTTATATTTTGCTGCACATAGTATTTATAAGCCACATTTAGCAGGGAAACATTTTTTAATTTATGATCTGCATCAGCACTGATCCAGTTCTATTTCCAATACTAGCAAAGCAGAGCAAAGAATAAGACTTTGTGGCAGGCAAACAAATCCAGTGTTTTCTGAGGAACTCCAGTGAGGTCAAATGAAGGGGAAGCCAAAGACATGCACATCCACACCAGAGGTGTGTGATCTCTTTATAGGCAAACTACAAAGACTAAAGAATAAGATACCAAAATATGAATCAGCTGAGATGGCAAGGAAAGCAGCTGATAAAGAAGGACAGAAAAGGCAGGATGTCAGCAATGCTTCTCAAGTTGTCCTATACAGTAATAGGATGTTCTGTATTAAATGACCAGGTCTTACTTAGTATAACTTAAAAACAAACAAACAAACAAACAAAAAAAACCAAAAAACAAAACCCAGCACATGAGAGAGGCTTTTTCTCATATTTTTTCAGTAACTGGCTACTTTTCCCACACATTTCCCTAACTGATGCAGAGCAGACTGATCCAGAGTTAACTATATTTCCCACAGAATAAATCTTGTGTACAGCAGCGTATGTTTGTTCATATAACTCACAGTTGAACACTTGTAAACGTCTAACAGCTCCGATATAAAAAGACAATTTCTATCTTTAAAACAGCTTTCTTAAATTGTCTTAATAAGACAACATTCCTTCAGCAGAAAAATGAAATGAAGGCATGTTCAGATAGACTAACTTTCATTTAACTTGTGCTTTGGCATTGGAAAGAGCAAAAATATCCTAGGAGGCTTTGAAGAGAGAGTCAGCAGACCTTACACAGAAACCAGCACAGAAAGATAACAGTTTATCTGGAATTTGCGCCTGAGTATGACCTTATATTACCAGATATAATGTCTTCCCAGGAATTTTGGACATTGCCTGTGTGACAATGGAAGCTCTCCACATCAGCTTTTCATGCTTGGGGAGAAAAAAAAAAAAAAAAAGAAAAAGTCCAAAATTAGGAGGGCTAGTAAAAGCCAGGGGCATTCATGAAACAGAGTACAAGCAGCTATTACCACCTTCCATAGCTCAAAAGGGGCAAGTCTCATGCCTCACAAGAGATGGCAAGTTTTGCAGTAGTTCTCCCAAGGCACATAGTTCCAACCACTAATACCATGCTCAAAAAACAGCTTTTCACAAGCCAGACTTTGAATCTTTGCTCCAGAGCTCCTCCACTGCATATTCAAGCCATGCTACTGGCCAAGGAGTAGGAGCGTGCTCCCACTCCAAACAGTGTGCTCCCATGTGGTATGCGTGAATGGAAATTCACACTTCAGAGGACATATTTAGAATTACCCATTTGTTGCAAATTTAAACACCACGTGAAAATACTCTAGATCCGGGACTGAAGATTTCAGAGTTAGTGGCAAAGTCAGTATGTTTACACAGACAGGTGTGATCACACAGTAGGTGTGATCACCACTGCCCATTCCAAGCAGCCTGAGTGTAAGCTACCTCCATCCACAAGCCATACAGCTACACCATAGTGAAGCTGTCCTTTTTCAGGGTGTGTTTAGGATGACAGGTATGAGGACCAAAGGTGCTTGCTGATCAGCTTGGAGCAAAAGGAGTCTGAGCTCATGCCTGTCTGCTTCTGCCTATGGAGACATTTTTCTCAAAAGAAAGTCTCTGGACTTGATCATGCTATTTATCTAGGTTAATGGTTCACTGATCTTCGTGGTGTCAGGTCAGGCTATATCACCACTTTGCTGTGTCCTGTTACCCAGGTGTGTGACCTAACGGCCTACCTTGCCAGTGCCAACAGTCTCTGGATTTTGGTCCAACAGCTATCTTTGTGTTTTCTCCACATCATGCCCTCTGCACAGAGTGCCTGCCCTGAGTCGTTCTACAAGTTCGCTGTCCTGAATTTTCTTAAGTCCGTCCCCTAGATGCACTCCTTTCACAATACCTTAATAACATTAGCCAAATAGGACATACACCCTAATTAGAATAAAACAACAAACGAACCCCCTTAAACTGCATTATACCAAGCACCGTCCCTTGCCAAGTGACCACATAATATTATTGCTGTTCCTTCTGTCATTCCTCAGCGCCTTATTACTCAACAATTACTCTATGTCTATAATTAGTTCACACTGCTGCAACAGGAGATACTAACTCAGGTCCTTGTGCCTGTCTGAACATTTCCTGAAATCAGAAGGGTTTTGGAAAGGAAAACAGCCACTGGTAGCAGCTGCTCAGCAAGTCCCTCGGCAGAAGGGATCTTACATCCTTCCTCTTCAGAAAGGCACTTAGCTACCCCTAGAAATCATCAGTTCTAGTCACATTCCAAAAGATCTGCTATCTCAGGCCCTTATCTGATGAGAGCACTGGCAATAAATACAGCTTCTCTTTCGCAGTGCAGTTCTCCTGATATCAGTGGAACTGCTAATGTGACCCAGATGAGCATGATTTATCTATGATAAGCACCTAAAGTATAAGGAGTGTCTATTCCATCTAAATTAGGTAAGGATTTTACATTCCTCCATTTTAGGAAAACATTCATCATAGACAAAGAAAGAGATTCCATCTTAAAATGAGACCGGTAAGTCTTCAGCCAAAATTATAAAACTCCTTTACATTTCTTTTCTGTTCAGAAAAGAAGTAGTCAAATATGTGCTGCAATTTGCTGTGCAGTACCTGAAATACTACAAGGTGTCTTCTAAATTTAACTTAAAATTGTGTTATGGATTTACTCACCCCTAGATAATATTAGGTAGAATCATTCTACTTGTTCTCTGTGTCTGCTATAATCTTACTTTGTAAGCATTCTTGAAAGCATGAGATTTAAAGGACTTAGTGTTTTATGGTTGTTTTACATCTGTTCACTAATAGAGAACATTGGAAAACTGATCCATTCTCTCTAGCAAACTCAGAAAGACTTTTATAAGCGTTATTGAAATTACATATGTGAAAATGATCTTTCTTTAGGCTATCAAAGAGAGAATTAATTTAATGACATTTCTAAAAGTCTTTGAAATAGCAGACAATACACTGATTACTTTTTCCTTCATTTTCTAGTTTAGCAGAGTCCAAATCGGTTAAAAAACTGCATTTATAAACCTCTGCTATTGAACATAATTACAATTGCCATGTCCAATACTCAGCTTTAGGAAATGGTAGAACAAAGGTTATTCATACGACATAAACTAGTCACATAATTACAGGATCACTCTTTGTTTCTCTAAGACCCTAGTTTCAAGAAGTCCACAGCATATATCCACTGCTTGTGGAAAGAATCAGAGTTAAGTACAAAATGCCATGTCTGTCTATAGGATGCTTTCATGGGTTTGGTTGCTTTTTCTTTTTTTGTCATCTCCCAAAAGCAAGGTCATCACTAGTTGCAAATTCCTCATCCTCCAAGTTCCCACTTTGAGACCCCAGTACCTGATTAGGAGAAATGCTGAGCAAGAGGATGAGTAATTGATGCCAGTAAGAGCTCTGAACATTTAAGAAACACTGGAGAAAGACATCTCAAACTGATAAAGACATTCCCTCTGAGCTCTGTTTTACTTTTGCAAAATGGATGTACCTTCAGCATTCCAAGTATGAGTTGGGTGGATGTAATGTTCAAGAAGGGAATGAGACCATGAGTCACAGAGACAGTGATGGTACAGATTCTCATTTTGGGCAAGGACCCTGTTTTGTGTTGCTGAGTTGTTACTCTCTTCAGGTAACTGTATTTCCAATTTCCATGCACCTCCCTGAAACCTATTTATCCCACAAATTCTCATGCTGCTTGTTTATTCCAAAAATTTCACATTATCTGAGTTCTCTGTGCCAAATTTGTGATATTTGGATACACAGGAAACATTAAGGCTCCTGCTGTGTGGTATATTTGCTCGTGCTATTACTTGGGTTAGCTAATACGTGGGTTTTTTGCCCTACTTCTCCAGTTACACAGATGCTGTGTCATACAAAGTTAGCCAGTAACTAGTAAAACCAGGAGACAGAAGGCTTAGTGTTTTTCGTTTCATTTTTTTTTTTACTTTACTCTTATCATTGAAGAATGGACAGTTACAATGACTTTCTACTATGCTTCTGTATCTGAGACTCTCTGAAAAGGGAAATGCAGCAAAAGCAGCAAACTATTAAGAAGACAATAATTTCACTTACTATGGATAAATTAGAAAACAGAATTTATTTACTTTGTCATTTATGCAGACAATGGCCAATCAGATGAAAGCAGCAACAACCAAAAAGTCAGAAAATAAACCATGGTAAAATATTTGGAGGTGGGAAGCTCTTTCCATTGCAAGTAGCAGTACAGAACAAGTACAGCATACGAAAGTCACAAATCCTCATCACTGCTGAAAGCTTAAGTTCAGAAAATCAGTGGCCAGTTCTAAAAAGGACATCCATATCTCACACACCTCAGGCAACAACTGCCATATCCCCAGTCACCCACCCCACATAGTCCCTCATGAGTCAGGAGGCCAGCTTCATGAAAACTGGGTGTTTTACTTGTCATGCTTGTTGTTTAGTCATTAGTCTTCTTCCCTCTGGAGACTTCCAGCAAGGATACCAATTAGTGCAAACGGCTTGTAATTAGCAGTGATGATTTTTGTAATGTGGATACCTTCTCAGTATGAAGAGGAATGAGCCACCAACTCATTTCACATGATCCACAGGCAATCATCAAGAGGTAAAGATTTGCTGTTACTAAAGGCCCATGTGAGAACGAAACGAGTGACTCAGAGGAGTAATGCATTGTCTTGCAATACTGGTCCCCAGTGCTAGCACCTCTAATCTAACTGGATCACTGTTAATCCTTTGTTTTACTGAGAACATGAAAATTTTCTAAACACTTACTTCACAATTAATTTCCTCGGAGATGCATATTGTCTGTAATAAGTGTGCTGCCTCCTGACATGGCAGCTTCTGCATTACGTGGAGGGGAATTCAGTCTCCCTGTGTGCCTCATGCTTTCATCTGTCCTGCTCTACTCCCTCTCCTCCTGCCATCACGCTGGCTGCGTCTACTCCCTTCACTTTCGTATCGCTAATCCTCTGCGTGACCACTTCAGCTCTGCTCTCTCAGCTCTCATGCCACCAGACATGGACAGGCTACTAATAAGTAAGTTCACATATCTTCCTTCTGTTCTCAGCTCCATTTAATGTGGAAAGGCTCTAATTTTTTCTGGAATTTTGAACTTCTCCACTTAACTTGTTCCCTTCTTAATTCCTGTCACTGTATTTTCTCTGGTCACAATACTTCCTTCCCTTGGTATTTCACCCCTAGTCCATGCCCACTTTTATCACTAGTGCAGCATGCTGGCTGTCTTCTCTGTCACGTCCCATCCCCTCCAAATGCCATTCTCAAACAGCTTTTTTAGACACAAACTCATGAGATGATACTCACGTTCACTCTCCTGCTCCAGACACTCAAGTTCCGGCTTACTACTTCTTCTTCCCTTTTAACGACTGATAAGGGATCACTTCCTCGATGGCTTTTATTCACTATTATTTTCTCCTCTAAAGACCTCTCCCTCCTCCTCCCTTCCCCAGCCCGGCCATGCCCTCATCTGTTGGCAAAAAGGTGGCTGAAAGTGGGCCTCCGCCACCCCGGGCCTGCTGCGAGGCCTCCACTGGGACCGAGCCTGAGCCTGCAGCGAGACCCAAGGGCTGAGCTCAGCTCCGCTGGGCCTGCCATGAGGTCGGCCAGCCTGCCTGCCACTGCCCCAACAAGCACCTCATCTGCCTGTCTCCTTCCTCCTTGTCTCCACTTCCTTCACAACATGTTTGCTTTGGGGGAGGGGTCAAAATGAGTGCCTCTGTCTCCCAGGATCTCCTCTCCACTGGCTGCCCCAGCCAGCCCTCCCACATGTTTCCTTCCCAGGGCTCCCTCACCTGAGTCATGGCTCTCCAGCACTTTCCCTTCCTTCTATTGTTAAAAGCTCCCTCACTTTTTCCAAAGCCCCTCTCTAAACCCACGTGTTCCCACACACCCTCTTGTGCCATGACTTACCCTCCCAAGCTAACCTAATTATTTATAATTAACAATAACAAGAAGGAACTGACATGATGGAGGTGATCAGATGTGAGGATGAGAAGCTCAGTGTAAATGCTTAGAGAGACAGAAACGGCATCATATACTACTGAATAGTCCTATAATCGTTTTGCATGCATTCCCCTTTCCATAACCACTGCCTGACACTACCACACTCTGTGTCCTGTTACAAGATATCAATCGTAAGCAGAGACCATCCATTTTCATTTCCATAGGTGCTCAGCACTAACAGAGGTAGGGGCATCTGAAAATCAAGCCAGCTTTTTCATTTTCTTTGTAAAACATCATACACAACTTTTGCAGCCTGTGCTAATATATAATAAAAGGCATTTAAACTAGCATGAGCTTGTCTCAGCTGCCTTGGATTCCCTGTACTAAAAAGTCCAGCCTTTCCTGTTCTACCCACTTATTGTACCTCTCATGCATTTTTTACTGCAGCTGTCCATGACTTAATGTGACAGGAGGCATAAGAAGCTGGCCTTAAGGAGGATAACCAAATTGCTTTTTTTTTTCCTTAGAACATTAAACTTGCTTTGATGGTATAACCTTGCTTCCTCTCATGCACTGTCATTGACTATCCTCCTCTGCCACAGTCAACTTTATAATGCACTATACTTCCCACTTCCCCCCTTCTCCTCCCATCAGAACCAGTAGTTTTCATCCACTAGAATAATCCCACTATAAAAGCCCCGTCTCTTTCTCTCCTCCAGAGAATGCCAATCCAAACCCATAAAGCTCCTTTGATATTTGTAATATCTTTATTTATAATAAATAAGGAAAAAAAGCCTTATCACCATAAGTTATAAATTACAGAGGCTACTTTTAAGAGTAGAAAATTTATTATGTGTAGAATTTTCATGAATTTTCAGAGTTTACCATTAATTTGATTCTAACGCTTGTGTCTGTGAAATCAATGTTTGAAACATGAGAGTGAGCAGGTGAAGCTTTACTGAGTCTGCAGTAAGACTGAAAGGGTGACCTCAAAGCTTCTATTATTCATCTCACTAACAGTTTTGATGTGAGATACTGTGAACTGAGTCTTTCAGAAGAATGGTCCACAGGAATAATGTCCAAGATGATCAGTTTCTAAATGGGTTATTTGAATTACTATAGCACTTTTGAGTTATCTTTGTCTTGGAAGACTTAGCTGTGTCATAGGTTATCAGCCCCAAAGCTCTTAAATCCAAGTGTTTATTCCCCAGAGACAGGCAAAAGAAGAGAAAATCAGAGGGAGGGTAGAAATGAGATCTCCAGGAACAGAAAAAGTTTTATCTGAGACCTCTAGTAATAATAGTAGTAAAGCACTCAGAATCCTTTGTGGAGGCAACTGTAAAGTACCTTATTACTTTTTAACCTTGGAACAAAAATTGTTTAGTAGCTCCTTACCTCAGCCAGTTTGGTACCGATAATGTCTCTGTGTAAGGTGCTGTTGATTTCATTAACTCCTTTATGTTCCCATCATAACAGTTTAAGGTGTTTCTTCAGATAGTAAGTGGGTCAGAGCAATAAATAGTCAATCATAGAATCATAGAATCATAGAATAGTTAGAGTTGGAAGGGACCTTTAAAGGTCATCTAGTCCAACCCCCCTGCAAGGAGCAGGGACATCTCCAACCAAATCAGGTTGCTCAGAGCCTCATCCAACCTGGCCTTGAATGTTCCCAGGGATGAAGCATCTGCCACGTCTCTGCACAACCTGTTCCAGTGTTCCACCACCCTCATTCTAAAAAAAAATTTTCCTTATATCTAGTCTGAATCTACTTTCCTCTATTTTAAAACCATTACCCCTCATCCTATCACAACAGGTCATGCTAAAGAGTTTCTCCCCATCCTTCTTATAAGCCCCTTTTAGGTATTGGAAGGCCGCTACAAGGTCTCTCCGGAGCCTTCTCTTTTCCAGACTGAACAGCCTCAATTGTCTTAGCCTGTCCTCACAGGAGATGTGCTCCAGCCCTCTTATCATCTTTGTGGCCCTCCTCTGGACCCTCTCCAACTGGTCCATGTCCTTCTTATGCTGAGGGCTCCAGAACCGGATGCAGTACTCCAGGTGGAGTCTCATGAAAGGGGGAGTAGAGGGGGAGAATCACCTCCCTAGACCTGCTGGCCACGCTCCTCTTGATGCAGCTCAGGATGTGGTTGGCTTTCTGGGCTGCAAGCACACATTGCTGGCTCATGTTGAGCTTCTCATCCACCAGTACCCCCAAGTCCTTCTCCTCAGGGCTACTCTCAATCCTTTCATCCCACAGCCTGTGTTGATATAGGGGATTGCCTCAACCCAGGTGCAGGACCTTGCACTTGGCCTTGTTGAACTTCATGAGGTTCTCACTGGCCCACCTCTCCAGCCTGTCAAGATTCATCTAGATGGCATACCTTTCCTCCAGCATGTTGACCACATCACACAACTTGGCAATGATAAAAGATAACACCTTAATAAATAAAAAAGAAATAGAGGTAAAAAGTGATTATAAAAAAAAAAGATAAATAAAGAAAATATAATACCTTAGTCCTGGTCAGATTGCATCTACATGATACAGAAATGTAAAATATTTTTTCCCCATGATTTTATGGTAGAGGTAAAAAAAGCAGCAATCATTTCAAACTTAGCCTAATTCTATGTCAGTATGACAGAATCTTTCAAATCAGTTTTGTTTCCATATTGAAGATAATTTACACTGTTGAAGCCCAGAGGCTAAATCTTTACATTGTATTATACTAATTTCTAAACACTGATGAACCATTATATTTGTTTCCAATACTGTGTATCTAAGTGAAGTTTAACCTCTTAGTTTGCATGTATTCATTAAACATTGTGGCAATTCGATTAAAGACATGTCTGCCACTATTGATGTTAATAAGGCATAAAGAGTATAAAAAGAGACCAAAAGAAAAAAGCTATAGTCTATGCCATCCATGATTCTGGTTGATTCCTTAAGCATGTATTTAGTTGGGGGTTCATAATTACCTACAAGCACACAGGAAATTTGCAGTTATTAATGGGCAGCTGAAGCATTATTCTCCAGTCTGACTATTTTCAGAAATAATGAAGCAGCTTTAAAGTGACCGAATCTTTTTCGAGTTTCCCAAGTAATCTGCACAATGTCAGAAGGTTTGTTCAATATTGCAGAGTGGCATATAACTCAAACTCTCAAGGTGTTTTTTTTTCATGTACAATATATGAAGTGATTTAATGAAATGGAATAGTTTCAGAACACCTTAAATGGATTATAGAATGCCCCAGAACACCTGAGTGACACTAGTGGCATCACTACGTAATACACATTACATTAACGTTGAAGCGTGACCTATTTGAATCGTTTCCTTGACTTGTTTGCTGCTGGCAGGTTAGCTCACTGGACTGTACAAGTATGTACATATATTTACAAAAATGTATTTTAAGATTTGATAAAGAGGTTTTGATAAGAGTACAGAGATATTTTTTTCCCTGGCAATGTTATTTACTGTGTCCACCACTCATACCTGAGAAACCTATGTGCCAGCTTTCACCTAATCCTTTAATCCCCACAATTTCATCTAAGTACATATGCTCCTAAACTGAACTCTTATGCTGAGTTTGCTCTTGTTTTCAATAGAAAAGATTAGGATCACTGCCTAGCAAGCATAAAATGTAGACCATAGACCTTTCTTTCAAGAGAAGGTAAGATGTTTGTTATATAGAGGAGTGGACAAGTACTTTTCTAGTATTAATCTTCCCCTATGCAGAATTACAAGAGGAATGTTACGCGATTGGGAAAAGGAGGTCAATTAGTGTACTACAGTGTCTTATTTAAGATGGGATCCACCCTGGGAAAGCATTTCAGAACCTTTGTTCCAGATGCAAGCTCTTATATTACAAATTTTAAAGTAGCTTTCCCTCCTTAGGCTGACGACTAGGGCAAAGGCAATGTACTTTGAAATGGGGTTTTCTCCTTAACCTCATCTAAACACCTGACCTAAAATCTCTTATTTTGCAATATGAAAATAAAAAGTGAGGTAATGATACAGAACACTAAACAGAAAGATACTGAAGGATTTAGAAAGCACCAAGCATCCTAGTACCACGGCATACAAATAACTGATTCACTTAACTGTGTTTCAATGAGGTGCCTCTCAACTGTTCTCAACCAGCTAGCATCCCTCAATAGGATTTGGGGCCTTAACATACACTTTTAAACATCCTATACTTGAAGTCAGCTTCTTTACTTACACTAGCCTGAATTTCAGTCATAGAAAGATGATTTTGATACTCAAAGAAATTATAGCAGCTGAAGTAAAGGTTCATACTTTCTCCAGCACACAGACAGTCAAACAAAAATCTGTTTTTCCATTTAAAGAGGTTAAGTACCATAGCTCAACAATTTTTGTGTTTCAGAGGCACAAATTGTATGCTTACTGGTGTCACAAACAAAAAGTGAGATCTTACTTTGACAGAGAAAAGGGCTCAACAGTGGCTGTATGTGTGCAGCAGAATTAAGGACGTTATGGCCTCCCAGGAATAAAATCAATCATTATCCCTTGAAGAAAGTAGACAGCTGGGAAGTTGAATTCTGCTCACTATAGCAAGTATGTATTTAACTTCACAGAACTGCCTAGAGTTACATTAATGAATCCATCTGAAGAACTCAATTAGGTCTTCCTGTCTAGACTTGAGGAGTAAATAAATATTGCCTAATGCATGGCATTCAATACAAAGAAAACAATCACACTTATACACACTTGCTGCAAGACAAAGCAAGCCAGTGATACCTC
Source organism: Tetrax tetrax (assembly GCA_009806455.1). Lineage (NCBI taxonomy): Eukaryota > Metazoa > Chordata > Aves > Otidiformes > Otididae > Tetrax > Tetrax tetrax. The sequence goes on along the minus strand of WHYT01016498.1, from coordinate 109,660 downwards.
CTCCTCTGCTCACTGTTTTGGGTTGACATGTGTACTTTGTTTAGTCTGCACTTTATTACATTGACTGCCTGCTCCTTGTATTCAGCTGCTTTGATTGAAACACTGATGGTCATTGAGGTCTGTCTTTCAGAACAGACCTCATTCAGTTATACGAAGATTTATCCAAATAAACAATTTAGCTACTGCTTGCTGCTGCATCAGAACAGTTGCTTGAAGACTGCTATGTGTTTATATAGGTTCAGGTGCACATAATATCTAGAAAGAGATGAGTTCAGCCCACAAGCAGATATTCCCTGCTGCACTGAGTCATGAGTCCTCAATAATCCCATCTATTTGCATAGCTTAACTAACAAACAGCATTGTCTTCAGTTTAGGAAAGCAATTGCTCTAGTACACTTATTAGCAGTGGGATTGCACTAAGCAGCAGGCCATCCTTATACTGTCCTCAGCTGTCTTGAGCTACTTTACCGAAGTACTTGGTCATAGTTGTGGGTGTCTTAATGTTATCAACTCAGTAGAGTAAGCCACTAGTTGATACTAAGCCAGCCTTTAATCTTCTCCCCATTTTGGTTTTACTTTACAAGGGCTACCATTCAACCAAGGGCATAAAGGCACATAGAATAAAGCACCATAGAGGGCCATTGACAGATATGGACAATTAATTCTACTGTTCAGGTGCCTGAACACTTCAGTCCTTTGGTGATTAAGAGCAATGCTTCCATAGCAAGTAAGAGGAGGAAGCTTGTACAGCTTATTATCATAGCTACTGTCCACTGAGTATCATCCCAAAGTAAGGAGTTCTTTGCAGACAGTTAATTTAAAGATATTACATCTCAGAATTTATAAGATCCACACTTTTCTTTTTAACCCCTAGGACAACAACTAAGTGTCAAAGCCTACAGCAGCAGTTGCTTTAGGGTTCACTGCTATACTTCGCAGCAACATATTGGTGCTTGTGACTGCAAGTGTGCATAGACAGAGGCAAATAGCTCTGTCATTCACCTTCAGAGCTGTTGCAGAATTTTTAAAAACAGTATAAAGAAAGTAGACTTGTAAGATTTTCGGTAATGCAAAGCAAAGCATGTAAAGTTGTACTGTAAAAAAAAGTAGAGAACGATGTTTCAGATTTCCATTTTCTTTATTGCCAACAGATGTATATTTAAAATACCAAGATCAAAAAAAAAGTTGTGTAATAAATACTTCACTTTAGGCTGCAATAAATTAAAAAATTATTAACAAGGAATGCACTTTGCCAGCCACAAGTGTGGGTATTTTTGGAAAAAAAAAAAAAAAAGTATGGCCATAGTTCACAGTTAAGCAGCCAGAAGCTGCTTATTACAGCTATTCCACAACAATGGAGCTCACCTCCCTCCCTTTCCAGATGCATATTCACAGCTTAACTCCATCAGAAATGGTCTCTTACAGAGCAACCAGCCACACTCTGCTCAGAGTTCAAGTCAAAAATATCTTTAACACACACATGAAGCAAGAAAAACTATAGTCCGAAGAACTTCTCGTCACACCACTTTAGTCCCAACAGTAGGTTTAGGCTTCTAATAGGTGTGTGCCCAGCACACTAAGATAGTCAAGTTTTCGTACCACCACACATCCATCAACATACAAGTTGCTCCACTATCCCCATTGTAGATTTCACAGTGAACAAGAGTGTCCATTTGGTTTAACAGAGTCAGTTCCTTCAGTTACATCGCTGCAGCAGCATGTTCAGAGCATATTCCATTCTGTGTTTTAGTTCCAATGAGCATCCAGAAACCAGAAGAGTTGTCAGACGAAACGTTGTGGATATTCTCTCTTCATTGATGTAGGTAAGGAGATACTCCTCACTCTGATTGCAAATGATAATTTTTGTGTGATCATGATAGAAGTTCACCTGCAAAAGAGAAGCAAGTCCCCATTTTATACCTTCTCCTCTCAGTTTCTGGCACTTATCTAGTTTTATTGCAAATAATGTATTTTAGAAACATTTTCTCCAGTGATACTACCAAACTTACTTGAAATGTGCCATCATTGAAGAGCATCATTAATGCTTTATCAGATTTAAGCCACTGCAAGAGATAAAGTCTGGGCCTGCGTACATCTGTTAGGCTGGGCAAGTCTCCCCCCTAGGAAAGCAAGCAGACATTACGTTAAGCACTCACTTCATTTAGTGTATTCTTAAAGCTCAAGATCCAGAAGGTGCTGAACTTACATCCATGAGGTTTTCTTCCATGTAGTGAGAGAAATACTTCAGTACAGTTACTTGGCTAATGAACTGTTCAGGAGCCTCTGCAGCTGAGAATACAGAGCACTGGCCTAGCTCAGCATAGTAGTGGACTGTCCTGTAAGAGGAGAAAGAAAGTCAGTAGGTTAGAGATGAGATAAAAGCATTTCATGTTTAAACCACTTTAGCAAGTTGTCAGTTTTGTAATCATTCTTACTTCTTGTCTGGCAGAAGGCTCATATGCGCCCCATTGTTGAAAAGGACACCAACAGTGTGATCAGACAGCTGATACCCAAAGCCATACTTGTTAGAGTAGTCCACCCATTTTGTAACCCACTGGAAGGATGCTGTCAGCTGTTCTTTGGGAATGCTGTCTGCTTCTGGCATGTTCTCCAGACATCCTCGCAATACCCTTGCAACTGTATCAGCAACGCTTCCCATGGTACTGTCTTCAAGGCCTGAAAGAGAAGGGTTGTTAGACTGACAAGAGCACACAGCGAGCAGGCTTTATTCCTAAACTTTTAAAGTATCTAGACCATAATTTTAAGTTTAGCCTTTATGGCTTTCCAGTTTTAATTCTTCCAAAATATTAATCATAAAATTTAGAGCATCAAAATAGGGGGCAAGGAGGAAAGCAGCTGTTCATTTCAAGCTTCTAATACTGAAACATGAAGAAAGCAAAGGTGGGATTTAGAACTAAAGATTACATTTTGCTGTACTTACATTCACTGCTACTGCTGCAGCTCCCCAAAGTTCCCCTCACTATCATCCGAATAGAGTCTCCAGTCTGCTTAGTTTCTGGTAACGCTCCTGGCTTGGCTACTGTTGTGATAAGAGGCTGGATCTCCTACAAGAGATGTCAGACATGTAAACATCAAACACAACACGAGCCAAGGCTTATACTCAAGTTTTGCACAGCCTTCCTGTCTCTCAAGTGATAAATTCTAGAGAAACTGGTATTAGTGTTTCCAGCAAGTACAAAGAGATGCTGCTAGACTAAGCTTAAGAAGCATGCCCGGTCTTTCCATTCTTTAGATCTTCAATTTGCATCTTACACACTATTAATCAGTCCTCTGCTCTCCCACCCTAGCAAGGGAACAGCTAGCTGCAAGCAGGTCTGAACACCAAATGGTAAGAGTTAGATCTCAGCAATTTATTCTTTAAGTCCTAGTTAATGATGAACTCAAGCCCTGTATTTGGAATACTGGGAAAGAGCACCTGGTAGACAAGTTACTACACAGACAACAGTGTAGTCTAGGCAGATACTGTAATTACTCAAAAGCCAAAATTGATGGTCTCCCTACAAAGGCTGCCATACAGTGGTGAAGCTTGGTTAAGCCCTCTTAAAGCAACTCTGCTAATCATTTAAGCCTGATTATGCTGTGTACAGCCCCAGCTCTGATATCCAAGTCAAATATAATTTAATTATAGCTACTCCGCCCAGCTGTGATTGGATTTGAATTGAACTACACTTGCATTTACCTCATCTGTTCTGTGTTTGTTGGGCTGCTGGGTTATTGATGTCTTCTTCAAATCATGCCTGAGCTTGTAGATCTCTTCGTCTTCTTTAGCTACTCTGTCTGTAATACCGGAAAAAATACTTCATGATGCATCTGGAATTACTGTTCAATTACAGAAAACCTAACAAGACAGCTGTAGAAAGCACATCTCTTTCCAGTAGCTTCCTCTAAACATATCATAGTCTCCCAGAACAGCAGTGCCATTATACAAGTCCCTAAGACTAAACTTTAATAGGCACTACAATATAGATTGTTGGTATACCATAAGCAGTATTTACTTATGTAAGTTGGCATAAGTTACAGGCTATCACCTACACATATAAGAGGTCAAAACTAACCCAGAGAAACTCTGAGACAGATACAAGTGCTCTGCTGCCATCTCATAGCTGTACATGACCAGCATGACATTGATGGCACAGACAATTTTCAAATGTAGCTATAATCCACTTACTATGTGTGTCGAAGTATCTGGCTTTATCCTTTTTACCACCAAAGAGAGCAGCAGCTGCTTTTTTGAAGAAATTTTTTGCAGGACTTGACAAATGGAAATCAGGAACAGTGTGACAACAGCTAGCAGAAAGTCTATCAGGTGTAAAGCCCTGTGAAAGTGAGATTCAAAAAAATAATTTTAAAAATAAATAATTTTTAATATTTTTTTTTCAGCCAGAACACTACAAACTACAAACCTGTAAGAAAAATTCATGTCGAATTATTTCATCTAAACTGGGCCGATCTTCAGGATTTTTTGACAACATGCTAGCTATTAAGTGTTTTGCAGGTGCCAAGAGAGATGAAGGCAGGCTGTATCTTGCTTCCCTTATGCATCTGTATGTTTCTTTAAGATTTGTGGTCTCAAATGGGGGTCTTCCCAACAGCATTGTATACCTGTTTGAAAGGAAAGCAATTTAGTTTTACACACCCACAATACTTAACTACAACTACTGAAAAGGCTTTGTCTGTCTCCTAACACAAAGAAGAATTTCTGCACATAGACATATATAAAGGGCTGCAAACTGATGCAGTACTGCATCCCCTTTCAACTCTTAAAAGCCTGAGCCACTGACAGAAATATTTCAGTTCAAAGGCAGTGAACTACTTACATTACACAGCCTAAGGCCCAGATGTCAGATTCACAGCCATGCCCTTGTTTGTTGAGGACTTCTGGAGAAAGGTAATTTGGTGTGCCACATATTGTTCTGCAAATCAAAGAGTCCACGGAGCCAGTTAGTACTTCAGACAGGAAAAGGAGAGAAGCTCTTTTTCATAGGGCAGGTTTTCCTCTCAAGTTCAGACAAGAACTTAGAGACTCCTCAAGAGGAGCTGTATGAACATTAGCAGTGTATGTGTTTCATGGTGTCTTCAGGATACAGCAGACTCATATCTGCACTATTTGTCAGCCAGGTATGTCGGCATTTACTATTTACTACTACTATTCAAATGCTCAAAGGAAAGCAGGAGTCAAAGCACAGCAGCCTGTTTTCTAAAAGGGAAAATCTTGTTCCATAGCAAAAGCTAATTGCTTCGGGATCAAGATTTCCCATTTCTAGATTAATTTGGTTTCATTTACTACTAGCCTTTACATTTATTGATGCTCCTACCTCCTCCTGTGCTCCAGTGGTTCCAGCCTAGCTGCCAAGCCAAAGTCACCCAGTTTCAGTTCCATGTTCTCATTAATGAAGAAGTTACCTAGCAGACAGAGAAATTCCAGTTGGTCTTTTTCTTGCAAGGTAGGAATGCATTTGCCACAAGTGCTGAGTCATACTTTGTTCAAAGCCAGAAGCTAGCCAAGATTTTTTTTTTTTTAAAGTAGGAATGCTTAATGTAACCCCTTAAGCACTCCAAGTTTCCACTGTAAAGACGGACTGAGGTGATTCTATTAATTAAGCTATCTATCACCATACAAGTGTGAAGTGGTACAATGCTAACAGGGCTGGAGGACTGTGTTTTGAAGTCGGCAAGGTGCAGAACTTACCTAGTTTAAGATCTCTGTGCAAGATTTCCTGTTCATGAAGATACTTCAGCCCTGACACAATTTGCCTGAGGTAGTATCGTACTTCTGGTTCAGTCAATACCTTCCTTGCTTTCAAGATGTGAGCCATTGACTGCAGAGGAGAAACAAAGGCAGAAACATCACTGAACATTCATGCACAAGATTTACCTTAAGCAAAAGTAAATCAATGCATGGAGAAACAACAAGTAATGAAGCCACAAGAAACATCTTTTACGCATCACACGTTTAAATTAGTTGCAGATGCCAGGTAAGTAAATACTAGATTTCTCCCAGTTGATGCTTACCCTTCTACTGCAGTACTCCAGAAGAATGTAAATATTCTCTCTGTCTTCAAAATAGTGGTAAAACTGCACGACATGTCTATGATTAAGCATTCTGTGCAGCTCAATCTCTTTATCAATCTGAAGAGACAAGAGGGGGAAAGGTTGAGCGGACAGCTCTATCAGAACCATTTCAGAAGGGCTGGGCAATCCAGCACACAAAGAGAGTTTGGGGAGGGGGGGGAGGAAAAAAAAAAAAAAAAAAAAAAAAAAAGTCGTTCACGCGCACACACCTTTTCCCTTTGATGAGGTTTTGCTACTCTGCTGTGAGGAATGATTTTTGCAGCATAAACTTTATTTGTTGTCAAATCTGTCATCTCATAACACTTGGCGAATCCACCCTAGAGAGACACACGAGAAAAAGGCAATTATAGCAGGTATGAAAGAAGTCCCACAGTTAGTCATTCACCAGCTCATGCATTAGTCAAGAAGCCCAGCTTCCTTCGCACAGGACAATTCGGTAAAAGACAGGTCTTCGGTTCATCGCCCATCCGAAGGTTCGCGTTGCTGCTTCCCCGCCCCGCCCGCAACACCGAAGCCATTTCGGTAGGCTCGTCCGAGCCGAAAGCACGATCCCGCTTGTACTTAGGGTCAGAGACCCCCGCACTCCGGCACCACCGAGGAAACCGACCCCGCAGGGGCAGCGGCTCCGCTCCGCGCTGCGGAGGGCAAGAAGCCCGGGGCCCGCCGCGGCCATTACCTTTCCGAGCACCTTGCCGCGGCAGTAGCGCTTCCCCGTCGTGGGGTCGGTTATAATCCGGGAAACCTCTGCGGCGGGGTGGCCGTGCTGGAGCGGGTACGGCTGCGGTTCCTCCGTCTTCTTCCTCCGCGACTCGCCGCCCGTCCCTCTGCCCAGCGCCGCCTCGCAGCCCTTGGCGCTGCCGCCGCCGCCGCCCGGCGGGTAGGCGATGGTCCGCAACAGCTCCATCCCCGCGCCTCGCCCGCTCCGTCCTGCCCTGCCTTGTCCTGCCTTGCCGTCACCCGCACCGCCCTAACCTCCCGCCCGGCTCCCGACGCTGAGAAGCTCCCCCGTTCGTCCCTTATATTGCGGGCGGAGGCTCCGCCCCGGCGCTGCGGGACGGCCCCCGCCGGGGCCGGGCCCCGCTCCGCCCCGCCCGGTTTGGCCCGGCCCCGGGGCCGCCCGAAGGGAGCAGGGCCGGGCGGGGCGAGGTCGCCGTGGTGGAGCCACACGTGCGGCGGGAGCGGGGCAGCCGCTGGAGGCCCGCGGCCTTTGGGGCTGCGGAGGTGGGGGACTGTGCCCACCGCCGCCCCCGGGGAGGGGGGGGAAGTCGGGCGGGGGTGCCCCCGCACAAGGTGTGTCTTCCTGGGCTGGCTGTTGCTGCTCGTCAGGCGGCGGGAGGTCCTGCGGGCGGTCAGCGTGAGCCGCCCCTTGGCAGGGGTCTGTGCTGCCCCCCAGGAAGGGAGGGAGTTTCCCGCAGCTGTGCGTGAGCGGCTCCAGCGCAGCAGAGAAGCGGGGCCTGGTTTTCATCTCTGAAGCTGAGGCCCGTGGACTCGCTCAGACAGTGCAAGTCATTGGGGTGTTACCCTGTCCCTCCTTTTGCAAGGGGAACGCATGCTAGGGACCCTAGAGCTATCTGACAACAGTTGGCTCTAAAAACCTTATTTTTACAAGCAGAATAATTTCCTTTAATTAATTTTGAAAAAACCTGAAGGCAGTGGTAGCCCAGGACCTCTGACGGAGATGCTTCAATTCAGATAATTGTTGAAAAATTAAGTGTGTGTGTGTGGGGGGGGGGAAGTTTTGCAATGTGAAATAGTTTTGCGTTTCTCCCATTCTGAAGATGCAAAAATACTGAAGCTTATTAGTTCCTTGGTTTGTTACACATTTCTGAAGTATTGTTTGCTTGTTGGCACACAATAGGAATACTTTTGCCTGCTTTCATTGCTTATAAAAATAAAAGTCTAGTTGATTTAATACAAATGACTCTTAGAGCATGTAACTGTATAAACGACTTGGGTGTCAATTCCTGAACAACCCTCATTCCAGATCTTAAAGTAAGAGCAAAATCTACTTATTTTGCAGTGTCAACCACAGTATGCATGTGCTATTAGAGCCCCTCCCAAAACAGAAGTGCAGAACAACAATATTTAAGCTTCACTACATAAGTATTGCATTATGAAGGCAGCAATTCTCAAGTGTGAAATATATTGGATTGTGTGTAGTCTATTTCTACCTAGCCACATTTTTTTTTACTGGACACATGTTCCTGCATGCAGGTATCTTTCTTTTTACCTCACTCTGCAAAGGCTACTCAAGTCACACTAGCATTACTGGTGATTAACCACAGGGATAGAGGTAAAAACACAAAAGGATAAAAACTGGGATAGACCGACTGTGCTCAAGTCCTGTGCCTACTCACAAGCATTGGCTTTCCGGGCAAATATTTTTTCCCTTCCGCAATTTAACTTTCTCCAGGTTAGTATCCATTATTGCAAAATAAGTTACTTAATGTAAACATGATTTCTCGATGCTTTGTTTTCTCTCAGTGAGTTGCTTTGTCCTGCTGTGCTGAAAGGCGTATGGGAAAGGGGAAAACAGACACAATAGACGTGCAAGATTTCCCTCCAGTGGAAAGAAGTGGTACTACACATGGTAAAAAGCAAATTTAAGAAAAACAGTCTTTGTCTGGTAAAGGTTTATGGGAGTTTGTTAAGCTTGACTTTAAGAGAACACGAGCGCATTGTAAAAGCTGAATATACAAAGTGTTCTGCTAAGCAATACTAGGACTATTTATAATTCTTTAAGCTGTGTTCCCTCTGAGTTATAAAAGGACATGAAGCTGCTAGGCTGCCCCACACGGCCTGTGTAGTTACTCAAAGATTGCTTCTCCCACATAGCGTTTACCTAACACCTATTTGAAGGTGACACGTTTACTGTACTATTCATTGCAAGGTTTTACAAAGGAAAAGCTGTTGCAAGAATAATTTTTCACAGTATTCTTAACCCCATTAATGAATTGTGTTTCTACCCTTTCTGCCTTTGAATTTGCTGCTTCGTCTTTTCTCTTCTCCAGACTTTTCACTGTCTTGAAAGTTCTACTTTGCCTTCTCAGTCCAAAGATGCACAGCTGCAGTGACCGGGCCTGATTAACTGGCCTGAGCCAGAGCTGACCCATGGATGAGCCGTATTGCATTGCTATGGTTCAGCAGGATTGTGTTGTTTTAATTACAACTTCTTCAGAATACACAGAGTGAGAAAGTACATCATAAGAATGGATAACAACTCTTTGGCCTTCTGTATGAAATAACAGAAGATATGCAAGAGAGAAGCGTTACATCACAGCAACGCCCTGGTCTCCTCTTTTGAGCTCTGGCCAAGTTCCAGTGGGGCGCAATGGAGTAACTGAAACCAGGTGGTTCTACATTTTATGAAAGAAAGTTGTTTATTTAGCACTATAAAAGGCTGGACCCTCTTGCAGTGACTTTGGACCTGACCTACGAGTGGATGCACTGCCTAGGACTGCCAGTTTGCAGGACAGGCTCTCCAAATGCTTGCTGCAGCTGGGGCTCCCCAGCAACTGCAGATCTGGATGATGGTAATGTATTAACAGGACAATAGGTGATGTATCTTTCCTCATCACTATACTTATTTTCATGTGGTAATGGTTAGATGCATTACCTTTAAATGCTATTGCTGTTAATCTGTTGATAATTACTACTAATCCTTTATTACTTTCTCTATTTGAATAAATCAGGTGAAACTTAAGTTTGTGGAGTGTTTTGGTATTTGAACCTTTTGTGCTGATCCTGCTCTAAGGTAAAAAAAAAACAGCTCATCAGGTAACTTTAGCTGTAGGTACTCAGTTCAATACTTAAGTACTCCAGGAGCATCTAAAAGCTTATGTGTTGGAACTTACATTTCTTACACTTACATTTCTTACATTTCTTAGCATCTATAGAGAACTACTGGATATTTTGCAATTAATATATTTCACTTCTTCCATTTCACTTTTTCCTTCCAAAGCTGATCTCCTGGATAAAAGAACATTAATGCAAAGGTTTGAAATTGACCCTTTCATATCTTCCAAGAGTAAAGCCGTCCTAGCCAATGCTCTGTAATCTTCCACTTTTTCTTCCAAGGTACATCAGCAGAGTGCTCAAGTGTGCCTGCAGCCTGCACGAAAAGCTCATTTGCAAGCTAACTAAGATAGCACCAGCTTTGTAGCCAGAACAGTACACAGCACTGCAGTTACTCTGCCAAGAAACAGGGCAAATGCGGCCCAAATTCAGGCTTCAGACATGCCTTCTGTCTCTGGCTCCAGAAAAACATAATCCCTTATCCCAATAGCTTCATTTTGACAGAAGTGTACAGCTTTTTCATAAAAGCCTGATTATCGAGGGTCTGGGAAGCCTGGGCATGCATAAATCCCTGGGTCAGATGAGGAATGGGAATTTGACAGAGTCATAAGTGGCCTAATTACAGGCTTGTGGGAAGAAGGTCTTGGCAGGAGCCACTCATTCTTACCATAGCATTGGGAAAAAGAGGTGTTTGAAGACTTAAATTCCCAGAAACAAGTGCATTAAATCCTGGCTGTCCAACTCCCTGCATATTGCACAGCCTTGGCACTGTCCACAGCTGTGAATTTGGCAGGGCACCCACGTCCTTATGTGAAATCAGCATCAATGCCGTCTCCTCGGCCTGCAGACGAACTCACAACTGAACTTCCTTCCAGCGGTCCTGCTAACACGCTTTTCCATCACCGGTGCGCTGGCCTGAGCCAATTCACTGCGCCGCTACAGTCGGACAGACCGGCACCCCTGCGGTGCACCCTGGGCTCGGGTGGGCAGCCCACGCGGGTTTGGCAGGCAGAGGGGCTGCCCTTCCACCCGGCTGGCCTCATCCCTGGATTTCTGCTGTCAAAGCGCCTGCTCGCCTGCTTCGGGTTAGCTGTCGGCGGGAGCGTGTTTCCCAATTAGCCGGTCACGGAGTGCCCTCAGCTGCCAAAATGCAGTTATGGCAGTTTATCCGGCAAGAAGCGTGTGCTCCTTAAAGGACACTAAGTGAAAGGCTTTAGAGCCTTTACTTCTGCAGTACAAACTAATGAGCCCCACAAATAGCATCGTCAATGGAATGCATACCAACGTATACGGGTGATAAAAAATACACAGCTTACTTCTAGAACATCACCCTATACTAACTGTGTTACTAAAAATGTGACTTTTGCACAAAGTTCTTCACAATCTTTTATGACTTACCAGATGAGAGAGTAGTTATATCTGGAAAAAATTTTGCTACTCTTACTGTGTTTTAGTGATTTGCTAATTCTCATTTCTCCCCTGACTTCCTTCCTAGCTCATCCCCTTCATTTCATTCTTCTAGTTTAACCTTTCCTACCCCACCAGCTCCACACTGGCCTTTTCCCACCACCCCGTATGAGTCTGTACGTGCTCTGCTTTTGTGTTCCACGCTTTCCCTGTTCTTTGGCGTACTTGCTGTTGTGCTTCCAGTAAACCACTCACTTCACAGCTTGTAGGTACCTAGCATAGGCAGCCTCACCAAATAAAGCATAAAACACATAAAAGCTGATACAGAAATAAACATTTGCTCTGATGCTGTCATGCAGTTTCAGCATGCCACTTCTCTTGCAGGATTTTATTGTCACCGATCATCCTCACACACAAGTGTGGTACCATTTGTCCTCCCTAACTCACTGCAGAGCTAGTGCAAAGCACTTCTTTCTGCTATAATTCATGGGAGTTTTTTTAAATTTCCTTTGTCTGAAGCTTGGCAAAGTTTCCAAAGACCTGAATTCTTTTGCAGTTTTATTTGAAGTGGATCTAATAATTAAAAAGCAGGCAGACTACCAAGAGCTTACGAGAATCATGTTTTCCCAGAAAAATCTCCAGAAAAGAGGGCACATAGCCCAGTGGTCACATAGGCTGTGCTAGTTTTTGGTTCCTTCTAGGGTCATGCCAAGGTCTGTTCTCATCTTGCCAGTGGGGCCAGCAGGAAGGCAGGGCTGCAGTTGTGTTGGTTATAGGATCCTGTGTTAGGCCCCCAAAGACACAAAACTCTGTTTCCAGGAGTTTAATGAGTGCCCACATGGTGAGGATGGCTGTCTGGATCTGAAAGGTGTTCCCCCAGCACAAAGATCTAGTATGGGAAATAATGTAGCTCAAATCAAGCATCAGTGCCAGTGAAGAAAGTGTCAAAGACTTTCTCTTATTCCTCACTACTCTCACACTCCTTCTGTGAGCTGCTGGGGTGAGTAATGTCTCACAGATTGATTTCAAGCACTAGCCCCTGCACGCAGGAAGTGCGGTAACACCTTTGTACAGTGCCTACTTCTGAGAGTGAAGTCAGACACCACAAGTTTGCACATTATGCTATTCTTCACTTGGTTTTTTTCACAGCTTAATTTGTTTTTCTTGCACATCCCAGACAAAAACAAAGTTTACACTAACCTCAAAGTTAACAGTACTGCAGAAGTAAAGGCTCTAAAGCCTTTCACTTAACCTCTAAATATTGATCAAACTTGTTATTTTAAATTTTGCAGGGTTAATATTTGAGGGTGTGTTTGCACAGACAATACCGTCAGATACATCGTGTCCTTCAATGAAATTCTCTACAGCCTTTCTCTGCCCCTCTTGTAATGCACTGGGGAGAACCAAGAGTGCCAACGGTATTACCCACCCATAAGAAGAAACAGTTTATCGTGATGACCACAATCACATGAAAATATTTCATCCAGTATCCTGTAGGAATCACATCCACTCTGCCTCTGCCTGCAATGTGAGCACTCCTAGGTGCTCACTTAGGCAAAGAGTACCTGTCCACAAGGTATTTAGTCAGATACCCTGGCCACCCATTCTGCCAGCAGCAGCTTTTTCCAGATGCTGCCACTGCTTCTGCTGAAGCACTGGTGACTTTGAGAATGCTGTTGAAGGTGCCTGGAACTTCGTAAGACCAGGAATTAAGACACTGCATGCCAGTGATATAACAGTTATGCCCAGAATTAGCCTGCCTCCCATATGAAAGACCGGTAGGCCCATTATGCAATTGCTTCAGTCATGCAGAGGGAACAAAGATCTGTGTGATGGTAAAGCACCATGCCCAGTATTAGAGACACTTGGCTTCAAACCTGAGGAACAATCAGAGTAGTGTTTTATGCCCTAAAAGAAATGTCTAGATTCTTTTGCCTTTTTTGTAGCCCTTCTCAATGCCCAAATATCTTAAACATAAAACCTCCTTGTTAAAGGAAATAATGCCAAAGGGTAGTCAAAATCCTCTAAACAGAACAAAGAGTTCACTACTTCAGTTAGTTTGTTTCCCTTCCTGCTCCCCCCTTCTCCTTTCCAATTTTAGGCTTCAGTTACTGCAGGACACAGGACAGGAGACAATTTCCTACAGATTAGGTTAAGCACTTTCTTTCTTTCTATGGGTAGGAAAGCAGTTTCCTGAATCCACAGAGCAGAAGTCAGTGTTAGTGATGCTCAGATAACACAGTCAACACAGGAACAGAGTTATGAGATACATGGGGTAAGAGCCCATGTCACAGGTTATCTGTCTCCATGACACTCCTTTCTGTCAAGAATAACTATATCTGTTTTTCATGCACAGATTGTTAACTAGACATGTACAGGCCACTTCTTACTATATATTATAAACCTGAAGCACTGAAGAGGAGAACGAGTATTTAGGAGATTGAAAGTGATGCATGTCTTATGCATGCCTAGATATAGAGGAACTCCGGGAAGTTAGAGTTGAAGGTAGAAGACTTCATGGTCTGCAGAAAACTGAATTACTGGGTAATTTGATACAAGCCAGCACTTCCTTTCAGCACTGCAGATCCTACAGATGCTCTTTGCTACCAAAGCAAGATGTGCCAGAAGCAATCCTGAACAGAGCAGAAGAGATAGGCTGCTCGAGAAGGAAAAGTGGGCTGAAAGCTGCTGTTGTCAGACCCAAGTGAAGCAATCACATTGTCTGCAAAGGAAGGGTATCCTGTGCTTTTTTGATTATTGGAATGAGATTAAACTCAGTTAACATTTATTGCCTCTCCTAGATTTCTTCTATCCACCACTATCCTCCACATCAAAGCAATAGGCTTAAACAAAAGCATCCAGAAAGGAGAGTTAGCACCATACATTAGTGTGTACCATACGATTATGGTACCATCAAAAATCATTGTTCATCATACACGACATGACAGAGGCACATGTTCAGAGAGTCCTGGGAAAGCTTCTGAAAACCATGCTTTTCAACAAGCTGGTTTCAGTCTTGCATACATTAGAAGTTTTTCTAAGTGTTTCTTACCTCTACATAGATCACTACAGCTTTTCCAGGTAAAAGTACTTTCTGTATTTATGTAAATATTTTAAAGTTACTTGCACTACATTTAGTTTATGGGAGGTAAACTTGTCCTGATTGCTAATCTGAAAAGTCGAAGCATGTCATTAGTAAAGTCAATTTTCCTCAAAAAAAAAATCACACACAAAAATTGCCTCTAGTAAAAGTTAAGGTATCTAGGAAATAGAGGCACATAAAATCCAGTCTGCTGGCGCTGGCCTCTTTAAGAATAGAAATGAGAGCAGGTGGTGGTTAAAGACAGGATGCATAAAAGAAAAGTTGAACAAAATCATGCTCTAAATACCTAGATGTGAAAGTGAAAATCCCCACTAGATTTTTTTCCCTGCAACTTGCTTTGATCTTTTCATTCTAGCATCCTTTTCTGATTGAAGCTATTATTAGCATCAGCAACCCAGGGAAGGTAGGTAGGTCAGTGCAGTACTTTCCTCTTCCTCAGCTTAGCTGTGTGCTCCACCAGTGGCCAAAGACTTCAGGCAGTTATTTGACATCTTTTTTAACTAGAGAAACCAATACCTTGAATAAAGCTCCTCACCAGTACAAAGAAAAAAAACAGGGGAAGGTATTTGACAAGTGCAAGCAAAACCAGAACTGACTGAAAACCTGCTGAAAAAATTACTAAATCCACTAGCCAAAAGGGTAAATATTGCTCTCTGGACACAGAGAATTTGTCTGAGTGCAGTCACTGACACCATAGACTGGACACATGCTGGGGAGTAAAAAATATGTATGTAGCCCAGCACCATAGCAGATGCTTTTCTGCACATCTGCATTAAGAAGAGAAAGTCAGGAGTGCCAAAAGGGAGAGTTAGAAGTCATTTCCACAGCTACAAACTGACCCAGCTGTTTTGTCCAGCACAGGAGACATTTTGGGAAACTTTAGTTCTATCTAATCTTTAGCTCTATTTCAAATTGACATTTTAAGCAGGTTTGGGTTGTGGGCTCTCAGTTGGCTTTTAATGTTCTGTGTTACTTGATGCGGGGCAGTTGTTTTTAAGTGTTGAGAGCAGTTACTATTGGCTCAGATCAACCACGGCGAATTTATTGCATAACAAGTAGATCACACTTTCATATCTGAAGTGTATAGTCATAGCCCACAGCAAATGCAAGATAATGCAGAAAGATAACACTCAACTGAACTTAGGACAAGGTAATAACATGAATATAAGTAGTTATTGTGGCTCTGCGACACAGCTTCAAGAAAAGCTGTGTTACCAGGCAAAGACTGAGCCTTCAGAAAGGAAGTAAAACATTGCAAATACAAGTTCAGTAACAGGATGTGATAGCTCAGCCCACAACATGGATTATTGGACTTTTGAGATGGGGCTGAGCTAATTTTAGCTCTTATTTCAAGAAAAGCAGAACACTTCCTCCCGTGAAAAAGTAGCAGTGACCTTCACAGTGAACTGTGAGGTTTCTCCTATCGAAGTCTGCATTTAGCTTCAAAAGTTCTTGCTTCTATTTTAGACTTCCAGGAGGGCTGGTGTGCTGAAAGACCTGTCTCTTTTTTTAGATACATCAACCTCAGTAAACAAAAAATATTTCCTCTCCCTTGTCTGGTTTATATCTTTAGATTCTCATGGTAGAGATACTGCCACCATAAGCTTGCTGATTTTTTCTTAGTTAAGTAGCTCATTACCGTTAGCCTTAAATGACAAATTGAGAATCATGGAATCAGCAAACTTCTGACTCTAACAGACATGGATATCTTTCAGTCTTCTGTCAAATAGTGACAGGAACTCATGGTCATGGTTCCAAGTAATACCCAATTGATAAGTCTGAAGGAAATCCTCCTACACTCACTTGCACAAAATATACCTATTTTTAAAAATAAGAATGTTGTTTTCCTGTCCTTTGTCTCCTTGACGATGCTGTCTCTGGTTAGATGCATGGTGCTTAAGGAAACACAACTGCTTCTAGAGAAATAATACTGATTGAGAGGGGCAGAAAGAGGGAGAAGCTTTAGGAAGTCCAGTGATGAGAAACTCTGGTTTTCTGCCCTTTCAGCGGTCAGACAGGCTCTTCGCACTTGCATGTGCTTTGCAAAAAAAAACAGGAAAAGGTCTAATAAGTGAAAAACAATGTGGTGAGTGTTATTTTCCAACTACCTTAGAGTGCTTAAAAAAAAAATGTACAAAGATATTAAATATACATGGCCATCTGTGGTTAGAATAAATGTTTTCAAACACACTTCAGTTGCTCACAGAGCACTACATCAAAAACGCCCTTTAGAGCGTGTGTGCAGTTAGACTGGTCCCCAAGCACGTCTTTGTACAGAGAAAAACAGAGCAGATAAACTGCTTAACAAGGTCTCTGACAAGAAGTGCAGATACCCAAGTCTATCCACGTTAAGGTCTACAGACTTTATTGGACTTAGTTATACCCAGGCTTACCAGGTTATTTTCCCTGGTCAACTTAATGCATGGAAATACTTGTCATACGAGTCTGCCTGAAGAACTCCTTCTCCTGCACAGACCTTGCCATGCCTGACAATATTTACTAAGTACTGGAGGACACACTCCAGCTTTACAAGCACAGCTCTAACTCAGACTCAGAGAAACTTTATTTTTCTTATATCACTGTTCCCCATTGATTACTGCCAGATAACTGAGACTTTTCATAGTGATGAACTCAATACACAGTCTCATCACTGATGGAAACAAAGAGCTGGCCAAAGGGAAAAACAACACAGACCATGTTGAACATCTGGAATTTGCATTGGACTGACATACATTCATTCCTGATTGACAAAGAGATTTATCTATTAGGGCTTTGCTAGAACTTATGGGAGAAAACTTTGGGAATAACAGTTCTGTGCCCATATCTTCTCCTGCTTCCTCCACCTGTGAACTGTTTTTTGTTTGAATTTTGT
>WHYT01016498.1:0-92340 GCA_009806455.1 Tetrax tetrax | reverse complement strand
TTAGAGTGCTTAAAAAAAAAATGTACAAAGATATTAAATATACATGGCCATCTGTGGTTAGAATAAATGTTTTCAAACACACTTCAGTTGCTCACAGAGCACTACATCAAAAACGCCCTTTAGAGCATGTGTGCAGTTAGACTGGTCCCCAAGCACGTCTTTGTACAGAGAAAAACAGAGCAGATAAACTGCTTAACAAGGTCTCTGACAAGAAGTGCAGATATCCAAGTCTATCCACGTTAAGGTCTACAGACTTTATTGGACTTAGTTATACCCAGGCTTACCAGGTTATTTTCCCTGGTCAACTTAATGCATGGAAATACTTGTCATACGAGTCTGCCTGAAGAACTCCTTCTCCTGCACAGACCTTGCCATGCCTGACAATATTTACTAAGTACTGGAGGACTCACTCCAGCTTTACAAGCACAGCTCTAACTCAGACTCAGAGAAACTTTATTTTTTTTATATCACTGTTCCCCATTGATTACTGCCAGATAACTGAGACTTTTCATAGTGATGAACTCAATACACAGTCTCATCACTGATGGGAACAAAGAGCTGGCCAAAGGGAAAAACAACACAGACCATGTTGTATTCTGCTCTGAAGAAACAAGGGAAAGAACATCTGGAATTTGCATTGGACTGACATACATTCATTCCTGATTGACAAAGAGATTTATCTATTAGGGCTTCTTTGCTAGAACTTATGGGAGAAAACTTTGGGAATAACAGTTCTGTGCCCATACCTTCTCCTGCTTCCTCCACCTGTGAACTGTTTTTTGTTTGAATTTTGTGTTTGGGGTTTTTTTGGGGTTTTTTTTTTTTTTTTTTTTTTTTTTTTTTGTTGTTTTAATATATCTTACCTTGTCTCAATCACTGTCCCTCTTATGATTTTTAGTTGGGTGACATCCTCTGCTTCACTAATTTCTTAAGCTTAGCTGGCCTCCAAGAGTCAGCCTCTCAAGCAGCTCTCAGACCCTCCTCCACAGCCTAAAACATTTCCAGCAGCTGCCTGGGGCTCTCTCCCACTTGCTTTGATTCAACTTTTTCACTTTGATGTGGGACAAAGTTTGAAAAGACGCATCTTCAAGTGGAGGGAAAGTCACACTCAGCAACAGCCTTGGGGAAAGCTCAAAACCAACTTTGGAAATATCAGAAAACAGAAGCACACAGAAAATTAAGCTTATAGTGAGAGGAAGGGACAGTAAGCTTATGGTGAGAGGGACAGCAACCAACTTGTATAGCTAGCGGAAAGAACAAAACAATGCGACAAATGCAGAGAAAGGGCTCTATTAGAAGTTGTTGCTTTGCAAGAGGTTGATGCCAAACACTATGCGAGGTGCTCTTTAAGGTTAACACTTTTGGGATCAAATGGATGAGAGTTGTCTTGCCTGAAGTAACTCCTAGGTGCTTTCTTCCTCACTGCTCTCTGAGAAGGAACAGTGTATTCAACAGTCCTCTTGAGACAGTAAATCAAACAGCATTTACTGAATTATAAGGGGTTTAGAGAGAGAATAATATTATGGGGGGAGAGAGTGCACACACCTCAGGAAGCAGCAACAGGCTCAGGAACTGGCAAACACCATGTTCCAGCAATATTAATTATACAGCTGGGTTGTTGGGTTGTTCTGTGGCCATCATCTCCCATCTCACGAATCAGCCATTTCATCAAGGGAGCAAAGCCATGCCTGTGAGGGAGCCGAGATACTTTCCAAATAACAATTATGAAGATACTCATCCACTGCATATTCTTGCAACAGATTTGATTCATTAATGTTCAAATTAGTTGCAGGGGAGAAGAGATAATAAAATTCAACACCTGCTTTGTAATCTTAGGAGAAATTTTGAGCAACTCCTTTCTCAGAGACTGTAAAAGGCAGATTGATTCAGGAATGAAAGTTCTAAGGTGTTTAGCTATAGTTACATTTTATTGTGTGCATGCCTTGTGGATAAAACCAGTATTTTCCTCCCAAACTGGAGAGAAAGCTTCGCACCTGCAGAGATGTGCTGCCTGATCTGAGTTATGTTGTACCAGGGCCAGAGAGAGCGTGTGCACATGCAACTGGGACACAGCTCCCCAGGCATGGAGGGTGCAAAATAATTAATCATAAAATTCATCTGCCTGTTTGGAATTAACATAGGCTGAGTTCATTCACTGGGCAGTGGAGGGATAGGAGGGACATTCTTGCAAAGACAGACTGAGAGAGTTAGGGCTGTTCAGCCTGGAGAAGAGGAGGCTCCAGAGAGAGACGTTTTAGCAGTCTTCCAGTACCTAAATGGGGTCTGCAGGAAAGACGGAGAGAGACTCTTCAGTAGCACCTATTGTGATAAGACTACAGGTAATGGTTTCAAAATAGAGGGAGGTAGATTTAGATTAGATATTAGGAAAAAAAATTTTTACAATGAGGGTGGTAGAACATGGGAACAGGTTGCCCAGAGAGGTGGTGGATGTCCCATCCCTGTAAACATTCAAGGCCAGGTTGGACTGGGCTCTGAGCAACGTGATCTAGTCGAAGATGTCCCCGCTTCTTGCAGAGGAGTTGGACTAGATGACCTTTGAAGGTCCCTTCCAACCTTAACCATGCTATGATTCTATGAAAATACTTTTTCCACAATTAAATAGGACCCTGTTTCAAATACTATGAGAAGGGAACAACTAATGATATAGAATCATAAAGTCATAGAATCATTAAGATTGGAAAAGACCTCCAGGATCATCAAGTCCAACCATAAACCTAATACCACCATGTCCACTAAACCATGTCTACACGTTCTTTGAGCACCTCCAGGGATGGTGACTCCATCGCTTCCTTGGGCCGTCTGTTCCAGTGCTTGACCACTCTTTCAGTAAAGTGGTGTTTCCTAATTTCAAACCTAAACCTCCCCTGCTGCAACTTGAGGCCATTTCCTCTCTTTCTGTCACTAGTTATTTGGGAGAAGAGACCAATACTTGCCTCCCTACAACATCCTTTCAGGAAGTTGTAGGGAGCAATGAGGCCTCTTCTTCTCTAGACTAAACAATCCCAGTTTCCTCAGCTGCTTCTCATAAGACTTGTGCTCCAGACCCTTCACCAGCTTCGTTGCCCTTCTCTGGGCATATATGCTTGTTTCATAACTGTGTTGAGCTCCAGACCAGGTAAACTTGTGGTCCGTTCTTCAGGCATGACTCTTTCCATGTCCACAGCTATGACCCCTCTATCACCCCCCCTTCCCCTGCAACTGAATGGTATGGTGGTACTATTTGGCCAGATCTTGATGGCTCCATCCCCCATGCACCCAGAGCCATGGCTCAATAGGCTGCAACTCCCAAGAGCCTGCTTAAAGCATACTGAAAATGCTTTAGCAGAAAAAAACCCCAAACCTGCATAATGCAAAGGGAAAGAAAAGAATATTAAGACTTCGCAGTGTTTTTTATCTAAGGGCAAATAGGTGTAATTTATTCACCCACTCTTTTGGGTATGACAATTCCCAAAACAGTTGTTCCCCACTCCCCCAGACACTGATTCCCACTGATGTCTCTTCAGACTCCCACCTAACAATGATCTCCTTTGGCAGACATAATGGCTTCAAAATGAGCTGAACTGCCATATCATTTAATTGTTTCCCAAGAGGTATGACAGTTCATCTCCATCTCTAGTTGTATGATGCTTGGTAATGCTGCTTCCAAACAAGCCCAATAAGTGCATTCAGATACCTTTTAAAAACTCATAATTAACATTACCTTTGTGAACTCTTAACATGTAACTAAAAATCCATTACAGACTATGCCAGAAAACTCACATTTGTGTAAACTCACCCAGGCACAAGGAACTCATCTGTGCTCTTTTCTAAAGAACATACATCTTTTTGTGAAAGCTGTAACTGCAAACAGGAACAAACTATTCTCCCATCCTTGGGAGGAATATATATATATATATATATTTGGTTTTTTTTTTTCCTGGCAATAAGTGGACAGGAAAGCTACTAGTAATTTTTCTAAGAACTGTCTTTCCATAAGTCATTCCAAATAGATGTCAAGTACACCTGTGTCTGTCCACCCTCCCCTTCTCCAGCTTATCAGGAAGTGCAGGCACTTCCAGGGTAAGACTTCCAGAGGTTTCTTTCACAGCACTTTCCTCTGAGCAAGAAAGCCAGAGTCCACTGTCCCTCTCTGGTGCCTGGAAATAGCAATGGAAGGCAGACAGCTTAAGAAAAGCTTGAGTATTTTCAGCTGGCTGTTTCCAAAGTAGCGTCCAGTGCTTCTCCTTCCTGTGAAGCACAGACACTTGAAAAACTTGTCAGTCCAGAACTGGAGCAAGACCTTCTGGCTTCCTCAAAATGTGAAAAACTTACTATGGCGACAGTCAAATCACCCATCTTCAAACTCCTGAACGCAAATTCATTTCAAGGCATGAATAAATGCCTTGGGACTAGCTTTTTCTCGACTCTGCTTCTCAACATTAAAGCGGAATACTGCATGTAGAGGAGAATATAGCACATTCCTCTAATAAGCACATCACTTAGAATCATAGAATGGTTTGGGTTGGAAAGGACCTTCAAAGGCCATCCAGTCCAACCCCCCTGTCATGTTCCGGTTTCGGACGAGAGGAAGGCCCCCTTGCGTTCCAGCCAACCTCAGACGAGTCTGGGAGGCTAGGGGCGTCTGGACCAACCTCTCACACCCCGGAGCGTGGTTTTGTTCGTATTCTTGGGAAACAGAATTAAGACTCAAAACGGAGTCAAGTGCCAGGTAACTTTATTAACCCGACAAGAAGTTTGCAAATGAAAGAGAAAGGAGAGAAAGAAAGCAAAGAGGGAAAAGAATTCCAGTTATAATAGCTACCACCACGGAGTTGCAGCGTCCCGACAGTCCAGTTCGCTCGATGAGGGAACGGTGTTGGTCCTTTCGATGTCGGTTCCGTGGATGTGTATTTCGTTGAAAGAGAGAGAGACGTTGAGTGAAGTGCAGTCGTGCAGTGAAGAAAAGAAGTGTAGTGCAGAAAGTGGGTGTGTAGAAAGTGTGTGTGTATTGAAGAAAGTGTGTGGTGCAGAAAGTGTGTGGTGCAGAAAGCGTGTGGTGCAGAAGGTGTGTGGTGCAGAAAGTGTATTGAAGAAAGTGTGTCCCGTTAAGAAATGTTCTCCTTGCATGCCGCGGGCGGTTGGGGGAGGAAGGAGGGGGCCAGGGCTAGATGTCTGGGAACCAGTTCTGCATTCAGGTTCGCAAGACAACAGCAGTTGGCTTGCGAGATAACGGGAAGCCATTTTTTGGGTGGTGGTTTGATGTTTCGACAATGTTGAGACAAATATTCAACACAGTCTCTCACACCCCCTGCAAGGAGTAGGGACATCTCCAACCAGATGAGGTTGCTCAGAGCCCCGTCCAACCTGGCCTTCAGGGTTTCCAGGGATGGGGCTTCCTTCCAACCACTTGACCGGCAGGTCTGAGGGATGAAGGTATACTTCTGTCCTTAACAAGTGGCTCATGATCATGCAATTGATCATGAGCCTACAGGTCAAAAATTTCTTTAATTTTAATGCCTCAAAACAGCTGAGATGATGTTACCCATATGCTTACATCAATTATGTGAACTATGAAAGATGGAAGCCAAAGCAATGTAATGACTTACAGTTTTTTCTTAGCCAGTAATGTTTATGTGGATCCTGAGGGAAGATTAAAGGAAGTTTTTACAATCAGCAGTATTAAAAATTGTAGCTTGATGTTATAGGTGCAATTTTAGCTAATAATTGAGTATACTTACCTTTCTTTCCAGTACACAGACATTAATAGCAGGGCTAAGCCTTAGTTCTATTTGGAGTATCTGTCTGTCTGAACACATACATCTCAAATGGCTTAAGCTATACTAGGAGGAAAAAACCATGCAGGATTAGAGAATCGAACACAATATTTGCATGAAGAGTATTGGCATCAAGAAGACACTACATGTGGAACTCAAAAAGAAGACACAATAGAAGATTAAAAATAAAGCAATGACACCTACTAAATATTTCCAGGTTCCACATTTCACAGACATTAGAGAACACCTTTTATGAGAGACAAACTACTTTTCCTAAAGTCTTTACTTCATGAGATAGTGCTTATGAAAAAGTAACAGAGAAATATTCTCGTAAGTCTGACTAGCAAGAAGTGCTCTACTTTACTAAAAGCAAAGCTACTTGCAGTCCAGATTTAAACCATATCTCTCCAGGCTATCTCTTCCGCCTACTAACGAAAAAACTTGTTAATACTTAGACATACTCAGAGCAAGTGATATTTAGCAAGAATGGCCCTAGGCTCAAAACTCGCCCACTGCAAGAATCACTAGTGTGTTCTCTGCAAATAGCACTCAAAATCCAAAGTAAGCCCATATGTGCTGAGAGATGTCTCAGCAGTAATGCCACATTAAGGAGAACGATTTTGTGTTAGAATCTGCAGCCCTGGCTTGTTGTTCATTTACTTAGACGGTGCCTTACTAAGGAATATGGCTACTGCTACAGTCTACATGTTGCTGTTAGAAGAGGAATTTCCAACCCTTATAAATAGGTATTAATTTGGACACACATGAGCTTTCAGGGGTAATCAGCTGTAATTTAAAAATTTTCTATTACAGAGACTCTTCAAGTAAGAAAGCCTTTGAAAATGAAGCCGTTCCCAAGCAATCCTTAGCTTCCAATGTAATTATTTCCTTAACAGATACAATTTTCACAACTGAGTATGTCTTTTGGAGACATAGCCTCCTGCAGGCTCCCTTACATGGCCCATATAAAGACGGTGAGCGTTGAGGTCAGTGTTTTCAAACACCCCTGAAGTCTAATGGACTACTGTGACAGAAGTGACATTTTGGAAATATTCATCACTACTAAACCAGACTTACAGTAGGATATTGCTGTGGAAAAAAAATAGTTTGCTTTAAGCAAGGGGGGAAAACAGTGTTCATCTGTAGCTACATAGCCCCTGCTTTGTACATTGGCGCAACGTGCTGGCTGGAGCTCCCCAGAGTCTGGACAAGGATGAGCTGGGGAAAGCAGCAGAAGCAGTTTTCTGGAGATCTCCTCTGGAGAGAGACAGCAGATTTAGAGACCTCATGTCCTGACTCTTCAAGTGAAACTGGAAGAGGTGGCATTGCTAGGGGGCTTCCTTTCAGTGATTTCCCCAATACAATGACAGCAGTCAACAACTAGCCCTACACTTAGTAATTTTAACCACTTTTTTCACCTGTGTCCCACAGCACTTTGGAAAACATTGATTAACACACACTTGCAATGTTCATGCAATAGCCCTTACTCATCAAAACACAGAACAAAATTAATACACATTATTGAACAGGTGCTGTCTGAGAAGATGATCACAGTCTGACATGCAATCCTGTTTATTGCAGTGGATCAGAAATGAGAGTGATGTCTGGAGCATGAACACCTGCTTTTGGGTGCCCAGTTTTGGTGAGCGGTTGAAGCCTGTGTTTTGCATCATACAAACAATAATCAAAGCTCCTGTACCCTGATTTTTTTTTGTGTGTGTGTGATCAAAAACATATCAGCAAAAGTAATGCCATTTTAAAAGACCTCTGCTGATCGCAGCATGACAGACCCATTAGGAAGCCCATCTTCTCTGGGATGCTGAGCAGAGCAGCCCCCACTTGCCAGGACCTTCTGGGAACTGCCAGCCCCTTCCCTCCCTCCCTGTGCACCTGATGCAGCCAGCGCAGAGCCACTCCAGATGGCACACATGTGAAGGAAACTTTCTGCTGCATCAGTGGCAGAAGAGGCAAAAGAAAAGTAGAGAAAACATCCTTTGTCTTGCAAGAAAGCTAAGGCAGAAGAGAGACCATTTTTAGCTGGCAATCATTTGAACACTGACAGGAGAACCTGTTGTTGCAAGATACGCAGTAATATGAATAGTACACTTTGTTCCTTATCAGGCTTCACATTGTTTAATATCTGCATTTAAAAATAACACTTTCCAGCTTGTTTACTCAGCTCTCTCTTCCCATTTTTTCCCTGTTATTAATTACAATTGGAAGGGATAAAAGCCCAATGGCATGAGAAGCACTTTGCAGCAGACAGCCACTCCCTGTTAGCAGCGTTCACCCTACGTTGTGTGGCTGCTGGTGACGTCCAGCAGTGTGCTGTTCCACAGAAATGAGGAATAAAACAGGGTAAAGCAGAATCAATGTCATATCACTAAGGAGTACAGCTTGCCTTGTTAAGAAATAAGGAACAGAAATCCCTTTCTGATGTGATTTGCAGTAAGGCAGTTTAGATGAAGCTACAGCAGCACAATATGCACAACACAGCTAAACTCTTCTCTCCGTACTGCAGTCAATTCTCTTTTAACTACAGCAACCAAATTAAATTCAAGAAATTTTCTGTGCAAGCGTTAAAGTTACAGACTTTAAATGCAAGCATGCCTGGTCAGTTGCCACACAGCATTGGCTTTAGGAAGCTGATCAGGCAGGTGCTGTCCCTGGGCTTGCCAGGCTTGCCTACATTTATCTGCTGGTTGCCTGCTGTAACACGCAGGGTTGTCTTTTGAAACTACAACTTTGACTTTTAATAAAAAAAATTTATTCATTAAAGGATAAATAGTTTTGTTTAACTACAGAGCAGATAGAATCATAGAATGGTTTGGGTTGAAAGGGACCTTTAAAGGTCCCTTTAATCCAATCCCACTGTAAGGAGCAGGGACATCTCCAACCAGATCAGGTTGCTCAGAGCCCCGTCCAACCTGGCCTTGAAAGTTTCCAGGGATGGGGCATCCACCACCTCCCTGGGCAATCTGTTCCAGTGTTCCACCACCCTCATAATTTTTTTTTTCCATTATATCTAGTCTGAATCTGCCTCTTTCTATTTTAAAACCATTACCCCTCATTCTATCACAACAAGTCCTGCTAAAGAGTTTCTCCCCATCTTTCCTATAAGCCCCCTTTAGGTACTGGAAGGCCACTATAAGGTCTCTCCAGAGCCTTCTCTTCTCCAGCCTTCTCTCTCAGCCTGTCCTCACAGATGATCAGCCCTCTGATCATCTTTGTGGCCCTTCTCTGAACTCACTCCAACAGATCCAGGTCCGTCTTATGTTGGGGGCTCCAGAGCTGGACACAGAACTCCAGATGAGGTCTTACCAGAGCAGAGTAGAGGGAGAGAATCACCTCCTTCAACCTGCTGGCTACAGCACATGGAGGACTTGAGGGAGGTGACTTGAGAAGCCAGCATATCTTCACCAAGGGCAAATTCTGTCTGACCAACCTGGTTGCCTTGTGTGATGCAGTGACTACATCAGTGGACAAGGGAAGAGGTACAGATGTCATCTACCTGGACTTCTATAAGGCATTTGACACAGCCCCTCACAATATCCTGCTCTCTAAATTGGAGAGAGATGGATTTGATGGGTGGGCTGTTTGGTGGATGAGGATTTGGTTGGATGGTTGCATCCAGAGGGTAGTAGTCAGTGGCTCAACATCCACATGGAGGTCAGTGACCAGTACTGTTTAATATCTTCATCAATGACATGGACAGTGGGATTGAGTGCACCCTCAGCAAGTTTGCAGATGACAGCAAGCTGAATGGTGCACTCAACATGCCCGAGGGGCGAGATGCCATTCAGTGGGACCTGGACAAGCTTGAGAACTGGGCCCATGTGAATCTCATCAGGTTCAACAAGGCCAAGTGCAAGGTCCTACACGTGGATCTGGGCAACCCCCTGTATCAATACAGGCTGGGGGGTGAAAGGATTGAGAGCAGCCCTGCTGAGGAGTACTTGGGGGTACTGATGGATGAAAAGCTGGACATGAGCCGTCAATGTGCACTCACAGTTCAAAAAGCCAGTTGCATCCTGGGCTGCATCAAAAGAAGCATGGCCAGCAGGTTCCTCAGGTGGTCACAAACCTGATCTTCTCTTACAGTGGGACCTAATAGAGTGCCTTTGATGGAGCAACTCTATATACAGACCATTAAGGGCACTTTATACGTTTGTCAATTAGCACAAATAATGTTTTTCAGTTAGCACCTTAGTAATAAATGTATGCCGCATATATTTAAGGAGAGCTGTTGAGCAGGTAAGTTGGATGGTGGTGGTCGTGTTTTTCTCTAGGTGGGAAAAGCCATAGGGGAGGATCAACTATAGAAAGAGCTAATTTTTTTTCTGACTTCTTTAGCAGTGTACTAGTGTGCAAAGTCTCTGGCAGATTAATTTACATCTAAGAAAAACTTTGAGGAAGGAAGGAAGGAAGGATTGTATTATTTTTCTCAGGCAAGTGAACCTTAAAAGAAAAAAAAAAAAAAAAGACTTCTGGGTTGATAAGAAGTACTTATCCAAAACCTAGTCTAACTGTTCCTGAAGTGCTTTCCTTCTCACAATGTGTGTGGCTGCTAACACCTGGGGGGTTTTTCCTTTTTTGAAGGAGAAGTGACTTATAACCTTTAGGAAGAGATGGTTTGTGTCCATAGTGTTTGTGTAAAATAAGCCTTTTATTCTTCTTCTGAACAGACCACATGTAATGAGGAAAGCACAGAGAGAAAGACATGTGCTTTAATAGTAACTGTTCCAAAATAGCTTGATTATTTTGATTATTACAGGCTAAGTATAATAAAATAGTCAAATATGGCTTGACTATTTTGATGATAATAATTAAGAAAATCAAAGACATTATGAGATTGTAATTAACACATTTCACATTTCTATCCCCATTGTAACAACAGATGAGAGTTTTGCAACAAAACCTTGTTAGTTATGGTGTGAATTTGCAGTGCTATCATCACATGGTAACTGAGAGGGAGCTCATACGTCTCCTACATGAACAATCAATTAAAACCTGAGTAGTGTTACTTCTAGGCTGCAAACACTAAATTCATCTTTTGAACCGCATATGCTGCTATATCCTGAGCAATTCATACCTTTTAGTGTATTTTAAAACTAAAAAAAAAAAGCCAACAAACACCAAACATAGTGGTTTCCTTCATTCTTTTCTCTTTTTGTTTGCCAAAGCAACCCTGAATGTAAGTTATCTAATTGTAGAAAGGAAGTGTGTAACAAACCAAGAGGATGAATCTTTATCTCCCAAGTGCCAAGCTAGTACTTTGTCTTTATATTTATTACATGTTTTGTCTGCATTGAAGTAATGGTTTGAATCATTAATTTAACAGAAAATTTTGTTCCATTCATTTATATTGTACTTGAAGCTAGACAAGAAAGAGATACAAATACTTTCAAAATCTTTGCCTGACCCTTCTGATACAAAGTCTTATTCGGGAATTTTCTCTTACTGTAAGTAGACTCACTAAAACCAGTCTTCAACTCCAAATCAAGCTATTTCTTCTACCTATATATGTCATATAGCATACAATAGGTCAGGCATAACTAGAATGTCAAGTTTCATTGTTGTCATTGTAATCTTACATCATGATTCTTCGTTTGTCTTCAAAACTTAAGAAGGCAGCAGGTAACCTACAATTACTTTTTTTTTTTTCAGCAAGCCTAAAATGGTTTAAGCATTTTGATCACAAGCTGGGAGAGGATCCATTGTGTGCAGCCTTCAAGTGTGCTCATTAGCTGGAAATCTTGTCCAGGACTGCTCCAAAACCTCTCCTTTGCAGAGCTAAGCAGCCATGGGGTGGATGATGAAATCTGCCCTTTGGGTAGGGTATGGTGCCAGCTTTGTGTTCCACATGGTGCAAGGGGATGCAGCAGTAAATGTTACAGAGAGTTATAGGAGAATACTGATTTTAGTATAGAAGCTGCTGGATGAAAGAGGCAGAGATTAGAGAGGAACACTTACCTTTAAGGTCACCTATTGAAAGTGGCAAACATCTGAGGCAGCAGTTAGCAGAAGAGCACAAGAAGAGAGATTTTGAAGCTGCCTGTGGTTCAGAAGATATGTAATCAAAGAAGGTCAGTGTCTAACAAAAGAGTGTTACTTTACAGCAGTTGTGTGTGGGGTTTTGTTGCTCTATACAATGCATACTCCAAACAGGGTTTTACATTTGACATTCCATGGATGGGAGTTTACACACCCCAGTGTTACAGGGCAGTATGGGGTCCTGCAAGGTAACAACAAGGCTACGAGCGGGGCTGCACGTGCACAGGAAGGGTGGTCCACAACGATTCGCGTGCTAGGCACAGATAGGTGCACAGGCGCAGGGGCTGAGTGCGTTTGCGTGCGTAGCGGGTGTACGGGCTTGCATAGCGGGTGCATGGGTATATACAGCGACGTGACGCAGCAGTAAATTGAGATCTGATTCCACAGCATCCGTGTCTGGGTCTCTCTCCCTGGGATGGGATCCCGGCAGCGTGGGTTGGTCTGTTGTCGCGTGGCGACAAGGGCAGTGCTTAGCATTGGTTTCTGCTGTTCTCAGCACTTCCTCACAAAAATGACAATGTGTCACTGAGGACCACTTTGACAGGCCCAAGTGTGAAATGGGTTTCTCATGGATACTTCCCCAAGAGGAGAGACTGAACATGTGCAGAGACCATCTGAGGATCCAGTGACAGGAGGTGGTGAAAGATTCAGCCCTTTATGCACTGATCCTTGGGGCCCCTTCCACTGGGCCATGCCAGGCTCTGTGCCACCACCTGGCCAGCCTTCTCACTTCTGTGTTTTATGGTTCTCCTGAAGGTACAAATTGTAAGGAAGGTCTTGGTGCCATTACAAGCAGTAACTTTATCTTCAGGATAGCAGTGGTTTGAGTAGCAGCCTGCATGCCTGGCAGCATTTGTCTGATATCTTACTTCCAGTTCACCTCATAAAAAGCCACATATAAATAATCTCCAGCTTTAGACTGGATCCATACCTACATCAGCATTTGGTGTTTTGACCCTTTCTGTGTAGGTGAAATTGTTTCAAGTACAAATTTAAATCTTACTTGAACATCACTTCAGGGTTTTTATGGTCAAATTGGATCAAGCAGACCAATGTTTACTTCAAAGACAGGGCAGACTAAGGATGAAGGGAAGAAAAAGGGGCTTTCTCACCTAAATTTGTATATAGTAAAGCATACTGTCTGCATCAATAAACAAATCAGGGGAGAGAGGAGGAACTAACAGGTGAAACTGGAAACTTAGCTTCACTATGTTGCTGTTATTTGTTAAAGTTAGTATTACACCAGACTTCTACAGTGCATAATTTAGGTCCCAGATCAAGAGACGTCAAAGGGTTGTGTCCATCATGCCCTCCCTATCTGGAACAGAATGTCTCCCAAAACAAGAACAGTTGGCTGGGAAAAGCCAATCTAGATGAATGGTCTTCCTTTTTTTTAGGTAATGAAGGCTTCATTATCTGCTCAAAACACAAGGTGCAGTCTACTTTAGTCAAGCATTATGTTTCATTTTGCAGAATTAGCAAGCTCCTTACTTAAACCCATGTTATGTAATTTTAAAAAAATAGATAAATCAACAGGGAAAGATTCAGCAGAAGGTTCTGAAACCCGATCTAATTCAAAATACAGACTGGTTATTAAAGGGAGCTAACTGGAAAATTAAAGGGTAGAATACATGTGCTGCTGTAACCCTTTCAAATGCTGCAGTTCTCCTCAATGACCCTTCTTTTGGACTTGCAACACTTGATGCTTCTCCTGAGGCCCTTCAATGGCAACAGGCCTCTCTAGAGCACTGTAACCTTTCCTGCACTTCAGCTTCCTCCCAATTCCTGTTTATAACATTCCTTAGCACTCTGGTCTTGCCAAATACCAGTCTTTCACAGGCATTTTCACAATGCCAATAAGCTTATAAAGGAAAGCTAAATCTTCTTTTGCAGTGCCTGGTGCTTCAGCTACCTCCCCAAATCATCCAGGTGTGACCATCAGTGCTGTCTCTACTGTCAGTCCCTTTTCCAATGGTCGTAATTGGCTGTTTTACCAGTCCCTGGCCTTCCTGCTAAAACATCCAGGGTGCCAAGCCCAGACCTCCTTTCTGACATCATACCCTCGGGCTACATGCTTAGCAGGCTGATCTGCAGCTCTCATGAAGAAAGTTTTTTTTTCCTTCTCCTTAAAGAACTTTGCAATTTTTTTTTTTTTGTAAATATCTATGCTTGAGCTTTATTTGTAAGGATGAGCTCCCTATAGGGGAAACTCTGAGCCCAGAGCAATTGGTGGCTTTGCTGATACAAGATGGACTCCTGATGCAGAGCTCTGTGGCTTGCAATGGCTCAGTTGTTTATTCAGAAGCAGCTTACAAGTCTCCAATTACTTTGAAGTCATTGGCAACTATGATGAAACACAATTAGAGAATATGAAATATTCTGTTTTTTTATTTCCTTTGGGATTTTTTTTTTTTTCACTAAACCCAACAGTGACCCAGATTCCTCATCAGATTTAGGTTTGTTTCTGTTGCCTGGGAGCTGGAATAACAATTGCAGCTGTCTGGTGCAGATCATGAGCCTTTTGCCCTGATCCCAGAGGTCTAAATAAATTCTGACACCTTACAGAAGCACTTCTGCAAATAGTGGGCAAGATAAGTATGCTACTTATGGGTTTTTTTGGTTTTGCTCCATATATAGAGAAGAGACAGTGATATTAAAATGACCTTCCATTAATTCACCCTGAAGTGAAGTTTGTCTATTCCCCAGGCTTCCCTACATTTATATCTACAGATGGTATATGTTTGTTGTGCTGCTGAAAGACATAAATAAGATTTTTGTCTCCTCATCATATGGAAATGTACAAAGAAATACTGGACAAAAAGGTGTTATTTGCTTTTGCTGGACAGAGATTTCACTAGAGCATTTGAAGACTACCCCAACTGTTTTTTGCTTTCCTCGCTTTTTAGTAAGGTGATAAAGTGGCTCTGATTTAAAATGATGACAAGGA
Organism: Tetrax tetrax; assembly: GCA_009806455.1. Taxonomy (NCBI): domain Eukaryota; kingdom Metazoa; phylum Chordata; class Aves; order Otidiformes; family Otididae; genus Tetrax; species Tetrax tetrax. The sequence continues at coordinate 77,565 of WHYT01016498.1, read as the reverse complement.
CAGATGTGCTTATGTTCTATATCAAATTGTGATAAATAATTTGACCGTACTTCATCTTGGAGGATGTACTTCAGCTGTGTGGCCCCAATCGTTCCTTTTATGTGTGCCTTCCTTCAGGGTAAGGGAAAAATAGAGTGAGTTTCTTCAAGCTTCAAAAACCTTGACAGTGATAAAGACTCACTTTAATAAGCAGAGTTTTCCTCCCTCTAAGACCTTAGGCAAACAGCACTGAGCAAAACATCTCATTTCAGCAAGCAATTATGATGCTAAAGGATAAAGCAAGAGAGGAAAATGGGGGCAGAGGAGTGGCTGACTACAAAAAGCAAGTATGAAATTATATTATTTCCTCCTTGTATCCCAATATGAGACCAGTCAAATAAACATCCATAGCTTAATTTTCTGGTTCCAACAAACATATGTCTAGCATGAAAATCACTGACATTCAGCATTTTCAGCCTGAAGACCAGGAACTGAAAGGATGGCCAATTACTTTCTCATCTTTCACAGCACCCTCCACTCTGACAAGAGCAATCTTGGTTTAACACTGTGCCTTAGCAACTCTTCCCTACCACCCTCAGCTGGTGAGCTATCGTCCTAGAAACAGAGGCATCTTTCTCCATAGTCTGGATTATGGAAAGCTGTAAATGACTCCTAAGGGTGAATTTAAGGTTGAAGGAGACAAGTAATGCAATACTCGATGTATATGCACTCATGGTACTATCTGTGCGGCCCATTTCAAACTTGTGCTTTACAGCAGAGCCATAGTTGATAAAAGTGAACTGGAACTACTTGCAATTAGCAAGTGAACGAATGACACCACGACTATTCCTTGCAGGTTACTGTCCAACCTATGCATAGACAGATATTGCTAATGCTTAACTAGCCTTTCTGTTAGAGTTTTCCTTGTGGTCAAAACTTTGCTGCAGTATAGCCATCATTCCCTACACCATTTCTGGTGAATACAGAGGAGAATTCCATATTTTCCTCCTTTCAGATATTTCAAGAACGTTATACTGCCTCCCAGTCTCCTCTTGGTTAAACAAACCGATTTTTTTTTAAATCTTTCCTCACACCATTTCTAGAGATCTGCCTCTATTTGCTGCCTGGACTCCTCTGGATACTTTCCAATTTGCCCATAGATTTCCAGAAGCAGGATCATCATGTCAGGACTGCAGCCAGAGCTTTGCAATTGTGGCATGCAATGGGAGGGAGGACTGTGCGGTATGTCTCTGCGGATGTTCTCTAGATTTCACATTTTAGCTGATCCTATTTTTCAAAATATTTTTTTTTTTTTTTTGTACGGTGGTGTTAATCATTTGATGTTATCTATGCTCTGGATGCTCTTTCGTAGAAGTGCAGCACAGTCAGTTGTTCCATTTTGTAAACCTGTGCTGTAGATTACTCCTGTTTCCATGTGTGGAAATTACTGCTTTCCCTTCACTCATTCCATCCTATTTTTTCAGCTGACAATTTTCACAGCTCATATTTTCAATAATTTAACTGGAAAAGAAAAAAAAATCCTCTTTCAAATTTTTTCTTCTCACATTAGGGCAATACATGGCAAATGCTAGAGAATTTACCACTCAGGATAATCCTGGACGATATCAACGACACAGCCATCTGTGTCCGTGAGGACATTCCACAGACAAACATCGAGATTGCATCTGGGGTTTAGAAGGCATCTTTATACTGCAAAAATCCTATCCTACCTGTGAAACCACATGGCCTTCTTCATACAGTCTTTCATGAAGGGTCTTTGTCCTGTGCCTTCCTTGGGGCTGTGCCTAGGCTGTGCTGGGGAGCACGCCAATACTTACATATTTGACTCAAGCCCATGCCCTAGCCTAGTTAGGTCTGTCACAAAGGCGTAGTGCAGATCCCTTTGGTGTTGGCTAGCTTACTTGCTGCTGCACTACTGACTCACCATTCAACCTCCCTGATAATCACAACTAAGGAGCTGAACAGCTGTAACCTGAATCCTGGTTTTGGAAAGATAATATTAATTGACAGCACAACCTCTTGTAGGTAAAGATGTGTTTTATGCTGGCTTAGAAAGTCAGCTCGCTACTCTCTGCTAGCCAGGACTGACCGTGACCTACAATGTGATGGCACCAGATTGCTTCCTGCAACCTTCCTAAATCAATTTAAAGGTTCAATGTCAATTCCCCTGAAAGCAGACTATTACAGGACATGCTTTTCCTTGCATTTGCAGGTGATTAAAATAGCCCAGAGTGACTTGCTGTAACAGTGCACTCAGGCCATCAGCCATTTAAAATCCCAGAAACAGGTAGAGGGTTGTTACATCTCCCATCCTCTGCCAATAACTGTCACTCTTGCTAAGATCCATGATAGTAATTTAATTTCCATAAAGGACATTGTTAATTCAGCAGATATGCAGAGAAGAGTACAAAAAATCTAAACTGAAGTGACAAAAGTGTCAGGACAAACAGGGTTTCCAGAGTGGAAAACCAGCATTTATCTATATATATACATATATATATCCTTCATGTTTGTACATTGAACACAGACAGCAAGGTGAGTCCTAAATGTCTAGGGTCATGGATTTAGTTTTATCAAGCACATATTGGAACATTTTGCTTGTATTTTTTGGAAAATAATTGTATTTGTGAATAAGAGAATTGTGCTGAGTCCTTCAGGATTTCATGTCTTGGCTACCATAATACTTGATTCATTTGTGAAGCATATACTGGTTTTTTATTAACAATTACTGTATTCAGCAGGATTCTTTCTCTTTTTAAAAAGAAAAGAGTAGGCCTGCACCAGCCTGACCAAAACATTTGATCAGAAACAGGAAATAACAGTTAAAATTAGCTTGACCTTTTAAGTAAAAAACATTTTGCAACTGAGGGAACACTTAGAACAAGGTTAGACTGAAAAAGCTTGGTAGCTCAGAGATGGTTACTGTTTTTTTGTTGGATATGATTTCTTTGCACACTTTTTGGGTGCCTTGCCCAACTGTTGCCCTATAGCAGTTGCCAAGTAAGGTCATCATTTGTGAGAGTCTGCGTTTATTTCCTGTAATGTCATTAATAATGGCTAGAGATAAGCTGTAATTCCACACTTCAACCTACAAGGCTTTTACATCAGACTCGTTGACGTTTGTGTCCTGGGATGATGAATCCTATGGTCTGTCTTGTAGTGAAATAAATGTCATTGTCCCTTCATACAACACTGTCTACCCTCCACTAGTGACAGTTCACCTGCCAAAGCCTTTCTCAGATAACTAAACCTATGGTTTATCTCCTTGTTGTATTTTGCTAGTTCCCTAATGCTTTGTGTCCCATGTTTTCAGTTTTTCCTATTTTCTTCCTCACTCCCTACCACTAATCTCCTATCTCAGATAATAGTAAACATATTAATCTTTTTTTTTAGGCCAGAAAAGGTCTTTTTGCCTCCTCTGTCCTAAAAATGTAGATCAGAGAATTTTGCATAGTGATGGTTCATTTATCTCTAACTAGCTTTTGCCTGACCTGCTCGTCAAGGTTATTTTAAAAAGTCAACCAGTGTTGATGCTTGTTTTCCACCACTTGGAATTTTTTGGATCTTGTTATCCCTTTAAATGCTTAATTGTTTTTTCTGTTAATCCCGCAGTATTTCCAGTTTGAGCTTTGCTGACTTCAGCTTCCAACTTCTTACATCTTGCCTTTCTGTGCTATACTGAAATAATGTGCTACTGTCAGCTGTATGTTAGCCACGTCTGCAGAGTGCAATTAAATAATCTCTTACCCTCTCACAAGCTAAACCAATTAGGCATCTGTCAGCTGTTAAAAAAAAAAAATTAAAAAAAAAATACAATTTTCTGACATTTCTGAAAAGCAAGGTCTTCTAACTCCAGTGCAGGTGAGGGATGTTAAGGATACAGGAAGACTGTATAAGGGAGACCCAAGCGTATAAAATACTTTGATGGCCTGAAATGGTGTGGCTCAGCCTCCGACCTTCCGTATCAGTCTGTCACATGTGGAATAGCATCAGCATCCTACATCTTAGTATTCTTCATTAAGACCGTATAAAAGATATTAGGTAGAGAGAAAGTGTCACCTTAAAATGCCTGATGTTAATACTTTGAAAGCCTGAGTTAGGAGTTATTTTTAACACAGTTGAGACCATCAGCCACTAGAGGCCCTTCACGTCTAGGAGACTGGCTGCGCCAAGATGCCATAGAATATCTCTCTGGTTTGATTTAGTGTACTCAGAGAGAAAATATTAACATGATAAACCATCTAACTGAGAAGCAACATTCAGAGTGTCAGTGTTAGGCACCTCTGACAGGATTTGGTCTCTTCTCAGCTGCTATGTTATTAAAAAAATCCTTGATACTAAAGTCTTTTCAGTAAGGTACATCCTTTCATTCCCTCCTCTTCATCTTATTTTCTCAGTTGCTTAAATTGAATCATGGACACTTACCTTTCATACTGTTTCTGGTGTTAGTGCTCAAGACATCTTATCTGGAAAGCAGAAAGGAATTCTGGTACCCACGTGGGAGAAGCAGCAGCAGGACACGTACGTAGCACTGCTGTTATGTCCCTCTCCAGCTCAAACAGACAAACTAAATCAGGTTGGATCTGCCACAAAGTGGGGACTCAGACTTACAAATATTTCTTGTGAGTGCTTAGATGGAAGCGTAAGGGTCATTTGATGACTCTTCTCCATATACGCCAGGGAAGGGGAATTCACAGTGAAGTACAATTATTTATGTTACTACTACACCAGAGCTTTCATCCAAATTAGGGTTTTGTTTTGCTGGATGCTTTTTGAATAGTAACACGCATTGTCAGTATATGATGCTGCCAGAAAAAAAAAAAAAATCTTTTGTCTCATAAAAAGACAAGTATATTCTGCAAATCTACTTCCTGAATGCCATGAGTGATGCCTGGCCTCCTGTCATCAGAGCCCACTGCCTCTTTCACAACACACACAAGTGGTGATGAGGAAAACATGGTGTTTCTCAGGTGTTTCTTGTTTGGTTCTGGTTTTGTTTTTGTTTTGGGTTTCTTTTTTACTGTGTATCGTCTCTATGGAAATTAGTTATCACTATTATGGTTCTTAGTGTTGCGATAATACTCACATAGAAATTAAAATAGGATCCCAATTAGAGACTAAATGACTTTTCAAGATTGCAGTTAAGTGAGAGAGGAGTTCTTTCAAATGACTCACTCCTTGCTCAGGATCAAAATAACGTTTGGAAATGGCCCAGCAAAACTTTGAAAGTCTGGTAAGATCGGAAGAGTCCTTAAGCTACTGAAACCAACAATAAGAAGCAGAAGAGCTATGTGTTATTGGGAATGTTGTAACTTATGAAGGATGAAGTCATTTCCCATTGTGCTACCACCACCACAAAAGAAAGGAGATCTTAATAAAGGAAGGATAATGAGCTTCAGCAGAACAAGAAACACATTACTCAATAACACTCTAAAAAGTTGTGCTGAGTTGAGAATCCTGTCTGAGGTGGACAGATTGTGAGCTGTAACCAGCATGATTAATATGGAGAGCCTGTTAGAGATTACCAGCTTTAGAGCTTTGTACCAAACAAACAAACCACTCTGTAATAGAGATGTGCCCAGCTTTCTGGTTTTCTTTAGTCTGTGTTACTTCTTTACACTTTTCAAAAGAGTCTCTTTTAATAAGAGCCTTTTCTTTTACTTGGCTGTTAATGTGACACCAGGTCCTGGCTCTTTAGCAGGGAAGGTAAAAAATTTTCTACTTTTCAGGGCAGAGTGGTAGGAAGAAAATAAAAGCAGCAGAATGGACTATGACTTGCCCAGAAATAGCCACCAGCTGAACGGAAAGCAGATTGCAAGTGATGAGGCATAACTGTGGCGGAAAAAAGGCTGAAAAGATGCTTGTGCTGTTTTACACTTCCTACAGGTACAAAAAGCAGAAATAACACATGGCAGAGGATATCTATCAGCATTTTGATTTCACTGTGATATACATTTATGCAGTGCAGATCTTCCTTAATCTTCCTTTTCCCTTTCCTTTATTATTCTTCCCTTTACATGTATGAAGTTGTGAAGGGAGCGGGAAAACATTTGTAAAATGTTTGAGCTGCTCTCCCATTTTTCTCCCAGAGGAGTGTGGCAGGGCACAGCTGGAGGGAGGGTGTGAAAGACTTGACGGACTGCCAGCACATCTGCCTCAGCCTTGCCAGTCAAAGCCTGGTGGGCACTCAGGGCAGGCACTGTGGCACATCTGTTTTAAAAATCAGACGTGGCATGGCCTGTGTGAGAAACACGCTGCAAGCTGAGAAGTGTTGGTGCCTGGATGGGAGCCAGCAGATCCCCAGGGAAGTCCTGGGGTTTGTACCACAATGAAGGCAAAGGCAGCTCTGGCTTTTACTCTTTACTTTGTCTAGGTGTGACCTTCTGAGGGATATTTCCCTGGAAAATCAAGTCAATGTGACCTAATGAAAATTCAAGCCCCAAGGCAATGGAGTGGACTATTTCATTCTTCCTGTCATGAAAAACCCATCTGTGCCTTGTCTCTTCAGGGATTTTCCACTGCAGGCAGACATTGTGTTGTGAAAGGAAGCCTGAGATAATTTTCTTCAGCCCTTTCATCTAGGTCCTTATGGCCCTGTCCTGAGAATGTCTGTGTAAGTCCAGCCTAGGGAAGAATAAGCACACCTTAAGGGTGTTTGAAGTCTTGGCCAAACCTCCTTTTTCCTTTGGACTCTGCATTTTCAATACAAGTTGAGGTGGGGACAGAAGTAGTTCAGGTAGACCAAACTCAGAAACAGCAGCTGGTCTTTCACAGACACCAGAGGCACATCAGTGTCGGGCAGAAGAGCTGGAAAAACTACTGGTCTTGCCCTGACAAGACCTCCTAGAACACAGGTAACTAGTACCTCCTATAACACTTGAGCACAAAATAGTCATGAGGTGGCCATCATCGTGGACCAGAGGAGAGGGCCAATATTCATTCTCCAGGAAGATAAATCTATCTGGACATCCAGTGTTTTCATGGACTTTAATTCTTCCAGATCAGTTTGTCCAAATACATATATATATAAAAATTTTTACAACATCAAACTGCATGGAATGCACATTATCAATATGTGTCAAGCACTGCAAAATGACAAAATTAAGGTCATCTGTGCAATATAATTCAATCTCCTTGTGTGGCTGCATTTATGATAATCTTCTCAATTTCAGACTGCATATGTTTTTTTTTTTCCAGTCTCTGTGCATAGCATAGGCATAGGCAGCACTCAGTTAATGAGCTTCCATTTAATATTTATTGCCCACAAGTCAGAGTCTGCTCTGAAGACAGTATTATTAATTTTCTCCTTGCTTTTCAATAGTTCTTGTCAATATACTAGGTATACCTGAGAAACATTTAAAAAAAAAAAAAAAGAAAAAAGAAAACTGCTGGTAGAGTCTAGTCATTCCCATTATATAGTTGGTTACTGGAAGATGTAGAAAAGAGAACACTCACCTCTTTTCTTTTTAATTTTGTTTTGTTTTGTTGGGTTTTTTTGCTCAATCCCAGATTTCTTAGATCTAATTTAAAGAAAAGTAGCACTATTTTCAGCATGCTCAGAGTCATGTTCTTGTGACCTAGACAGTTTTCTCTAGATTCTGTGCTCCTGCTAAGTAGATCCTATATATTCATGAACTTAACGGATAGCCCAGTTATTAGATAACATTGAGTTTTGACCAAAAAAAAAAGTGTCACTAGAGGACACTGGATTTTTAATTACATTTTCAACAGGAAGGTATATGATTATTTTGAGATATTTTCTGCCCACAGAAATGGAAAATTTTAGCACCATTTCACAAAAATTAGAAGCTGCTGACAACCGCCTTACAACAGCAGGTGTCTGGCCATGCTGGGGTAAGCTGTCAGCCCCATTTACAACAAGTGCAGGACTTGCTGTGAAGCAGAGTGAGGACAGCTTCCACGAAATCCATGGCTATTTGGAAGAAAGGAATGGAAAGGCTTTTAATTACAAGCTCCCACTCTTTATCTCTTGAAATTGCTACAGCTCCTAGAATTGAACTTTGATAACTCATGTCAGGCTCTTCAACTTATGTTGGTATCTGATCTTGAAGGCACTTCTTTTAAAAGCAGTTTTCATTACTTCAATACGCTTCCCCCCAGTGCCCAAATGTACACAAGTTGACAATTACTGAGAATGGCTTGATATGCAACTGTATTCCTGCATTCAGTAACAATAATATTATGCCTAATCTTTGTTGATAAAACTACCATTTTAATTGAACAGTCTTTTAAGAAACATATTTAATGAACAGTAAAAAAAAAGTAGGGCAATGTCCCTAATGATCAACAAGACCTCTTAAATAAATGAAGTTCTGTTTGCTGTTGCCAAGATGCAAGCTGGAAAAAAAAAAACAACAAAAAAACCCAACAAACCAGCCAGTGCTTTTAAATTCTTTTAGCTCAAATTAGTATAAGAATCTTTTCAGCCTATATTTTGATTGTCTCAGTCTTTTGGCTTGCTACAATTACAGATTCTGGAGTGTTCATGTTTTTGTTTTGTGAGAAAATTCTTTGTCTTAAATGAAAAATTCTTGATCAGTTTAAGGAAAAAATGGGATTATGCACATGGAAGAGAGCTGATACTCTTTACTTTTCAATTTTTTTTCTGTTTGCAGACTATCTCAGTATTGTTTAGTGGATGCCTTACAGGGAGTTTAAGCCTGCTGTTAATGAGGCTTTTCTAAAGATACTCTTTTCCAAATTAAGTGATTGAGATATCCTTCGGGTTTAAAATAATGAAGCAAGTGTTTTCCAGATAAGTAAATTTTGAGCTAGAATGTGATTTATCTCCTGTCACATGATGGTTGTATTGAACTATTTTTGCTGGGTATTTCTGAGAAAATGGTATACATAAATTAATTTAATTTATTGCATAAGCTTATCATAATGAAGATCAGCTGGAGAAATTTAAAGAGGCATCTGGTGTATCAGTCAGAGCTGTTGAATCTGATTCTCTGTTCCTTCAGAGTCTGTATGACTGGCTGCACTTGGGCAAACCACCTGGCAGGGGTTACATTTGGAAGTACTGGTGTAAATGAGTACATACTGTGCAAAGCCCCAAAGAAACAGCAGACTTTACTGCTGAATGGGATGACACCAGATGCAGGCACCTGGCCACTTTCAAGACAGACTTTTAGGACTTTTAGGGTGAGAAATACTTTTCAAAACCTGAACACTGCAAAATTGGATGTCCATGGTAGAGTGCAAGAGCAGCTTTCAAGTTTATTTTGTGCCCTGGTTGGACTTCTTGCTTATCTAATTCAGAGGGCTGGGCGATTAAGGAAAGTAACAGGACTCTTAAGACAGGCAGGTACTTCTAGACTGCCACTATTCCCATGTATTTTAAGCAAGAATTTGAGATTCAAGTGCAGCCCTTGAATGAATTCTCTAAGTGGAAAAGTCCACTTTGGAAAGTATGAATTGCAAATGTTATCAAATCATTAACTGGCACATGAAAAAGGAAGGACAGGCCTTTCCAAGTAGTACGGTGTCCTGAAACAAAACCTTTATTCAGAAGATGCAAGATCTAATGGTTCTGTGGGATGTGCTGGGTACCTACTGCATCCATATGTGTATGCGACTTTTTGATCTCATTGACTCATTTCCACAAATGAGTCTATTAATTTCACCTGTTCTTCTGTCATGGATTTCCCAGATTTTCTTGCTCTTAGAAATGATTCAGAAGTTTTCCTGTGTTCCACACCTTTGGATACTGTGCCTAATGCAGCCACAGGCCTGGAAGCCTGGGAAGGTAACGGAGTGCACAGAATCAAAGACTCTCAGATCTGAAACCAAGCCAGGAGGGAAGTGAACTTTTGCAGGTTCTGTGGTCAGAGGAAAGTTGAGGGAATAAAGTAATAAATATGGAGAGCAGAGATGGTATCTGTGTGAGAGGTCAAGCTACAAGGGCAAGAATCAGTGTTTTAATTAAAAAAGTAAGAGAAAATTAAGACCGAAAAAGAATAAAGATAGCGTGGGCTAGGAAAGATTAGTATTTTTAAAGCTATTACATTAATTGCAAGGAGGAAATTAAGACCAAAAATAAAAGTTTAACAATGGGTGTATTTTTCAATTCTAAAGTTATTCCAAATTCAGAAAATATCTATTACCTGTGCCAAAGGTCAGGCACACATGGCAGTAGGAAGATCAGGTCTGTCAAAGTTAACAGAACTAAAAATAATAAATAGTATCAGTGTATGAAGAAGAGATACTGGATGAATATGGTCAAACCTGAGAAATGGAAGAAGTGCTTGCAGTCAGTGCAATCTGGACTCCAATAGTTATTTGATGCAGTGCCTGACAAATACTTAACAAGAAAACTCAATTAAAAACACCTCAGAAAAGAGCAGTGTTGAATCAAAAGAAACTGGCTGCATGTCTGTAAACAAATGATGGTGACTGGAGGGAGAGCTGTCTGGATGAGAGTGTGCATGCATATGTGGATGTGTGAAAAGCACTCTCCTCCAAGAGTCTCTCATGTTGAGCTACATTTCAATTCTTTATTAGCAATTGACCCAGCAGACGGAGTAAGTTTTTAGCAAGTACTGTACTGGCAATACTCCCTGTGCACATTTAACTTCCAGTAAGAAATGAATAAACCCAGAAAACATTTGCTAATAGATTTGTGAAAAATCAATCTCCTAACTAAGGATTAAATAGAACAGTAATTACTCACAAAGGAGAAATGAGACACCAGACCGCCTGCAAGAGGAGAGATAGCAGAAAGCTACTCATGTATCAGGTTGCTGCAAAACTAGACAGTTAACAAATGAAGAAAAGCGAAAACCCAGCCAGTATAGCCTTGGCTAGTATGTTAAAATATTTGGCCAACTTGGGGTTTAATGTGGTTGTTTTTCCATACACATGAAATTTCTGTATTGAGGTTCCTTTCTTGGTCCATTACAGCAACATAGCTACCAGAAAGGACAGCTGAGAAGTAGGGCTGATTTGGTCATCAGACATGGAAATGCACGCAAAGCTGAGAACTCTTAACTCTTAAAATTGCATAGGATCTGAGGGCCGAATTTAATTATCTGATGAAAAATTATTATGATGTGAAAAATCTGTGAATAAGAACTTCAGGTGAAATGCTAACATGCTAAAGAGATCAGAAGATCTAAGTGACACAGATGTCCACCTGGCTGTATAGCCATGGCTGTATAGCATGGGATGGAGTGGGGGACATTCTGCTTAGGGCTTTCCATCACCAAACTTGGGAACAACTGCTGTAAGAAGGAAAGCTAAAAAGCTGCCTGGATATATATTTAAAATATGATGTGGTGCCACAGTACTAATTTTAAACTTTAAATTATCTCATAATGAAGAACTCTAAAGAACAGTATTAGGAAAATTCTAAAGTAAATATTGGGGAATATTCTGAAAAAGAAAGTAACACAAGTATTTGAAAGTAGTATGTGACAAGAGGCAGGTGAAAATGGTACAAAGTTGTTGGTGATCTTATTTAATTGTCATCAGAATGGAGTACTTTGAGAGTATATTTTCAAATGAAGAACATTTGCTGAGTAGCTAAAATGCAGTGGACGCTAGCAAATACATTAAAATTGTTTTGGAGACATTAGGCTTTGGTTTAGTAAGTGTTTAATTTGAAACAATGTAAACAAGTTGGATAATGAGATTGAGTCAAATATAATCGGAGGCTATGGGGAGTGTTTATTTTCCTTTCTGGTAATTTGGGGATTTGTACGCAGTAGTTAACTCCTGTGAATCCACAGAAGGAGTTAGATATGAAGAGTGAATCCCCTGTGAAACAGATCCCTGTGGCTTTGAAGGGCAAACAACATGAGCAGAGGTTGTTTAATTCTGTAATGTTATTCTGCAGGGCTGATTAGAAGTAAAAGAAAACAAGTCCCAAGCCCATTTTGAAAGATGCTGCTCAGTAGCAAAGACATGCTGACCTCATGGAAATTAGTAGAAAAACTATTTACTTTTATGGAAGTGAAATTCATTTAAAGTCTCCAACACTTCAGCTGCCTATCTGAAGTAATTCTTGCACTAGGTTCAAAACCAGAATACCATATGCTTTTTACTGCACATTGTTAAGGTAATGATCTCTGCAACATAAAAAGCATACCAAGGGAGCTGAGGCATATGAAAAGTCAAGGGACCAATTACACTACAGGTATCTTTGCAGCCACTGACACTGATGATTAAGATCCTGAGAAATCTTGTCCAAAAAGTGTTTCCAGCCTGCCTACCTAGAACAGCCTATTCTGACCAGAGAGCAAACAAATAGTGTGAGGAAACAGTGCGAATTATTTTTAAAGTCCCAGTTAGCTTAGTATAAAAAGTGGAAAGTCATTGCTGTATTTAAATACAGGAGACTAACTCTCACAATGATACAGCCAGCTTGCAAATTGCAGACGTCTGGATGCTATATTTAACTGCACAATCTGAAGCTGAGGGAAGGGTTAGTTTATACAAGCCAATCATAGAGTCATAGAATCGAATCGTTAGGGTTGGAAGGGACCTTCAAAGGTCATCTAGTCCACCCCTCACGCAAGAAGCAGGGACATCTCCAACCAGATCAGGTTGCTCAGAGCCTCATCCAACCTGGCCTTGAATGTTTCCAGGGACGGGGCATCAACCACCTCTCCGGGAACCTGTGCCAGTCTTTCACCAGGATATAGCCAAGCCTGTATAGCTTAGCCTAGAGAAACTAAGCATTCCCTCAGCTAATACAGGCAGGATTCTTGGGCAGAGAGGTACAAACAAAGCGAAGTGTCAACGTCAGGTCTGAACATCAGTGTTACACAGCACTTGAACATTGAGTTCAGGGTTCTAGGAAGGAGAAATAGGAGGAGGTCATCACCGAATGATAAGAAGATTAAAATACTCATAGATTTTTTTTTTTCTCCATTTATCTCAGTTTCCAGAGAGAAATGTTCAGCAGGGGACATTTTGTAATGGCATAAATTATATCTGCTAACACAAGCCAAGAGCTTAGTTTAGCTGCTTATTACTTTCTTGTTCACTGCTCCAAGCAATTTCTCTCTGTCATTTACCAGAGGGTCCTCTACAAGAGATACAGCGTGTGAGGCTGAGTTGCAGCCATTGAAGGCACAGTGTGGATAACTTAAATATATTTTCTGGATATGATTACATGTGAGAAGTCAATTCTGATTGCTCAGGGTGAATTATGGGTGGATGTAGTCATGACCTTGCTCAGTAGTTCAGAGATTCAGACAAATATTTCATAGTGTTCAGGAATGGTAGTATTAAGCTATTCTCTCATTTCCTGCTGGGTAAGAGAATTTAAAGACAGGCAGTACATGTGATCCAGCACTGCCTACTTTCAATTTTTTTTTTGTATGTGAGGAGCTCTATGCTGTTCACACTGTTTCTCCAGATAAAGTCTAAAGTCTTTGAGAAGGGACTCACCAGCTTTTCCAGTATCCATTTGAAAGTAAACACAAATGTTTTCTGTTAGCACATGCAGAAAGAGATGGTAGAGGAAATGGAGTAATAAGAGTCTGAGAGCAGCCTGGAATAGCTATATCATGACATTACCCAGCCCAGATGTGACATCAGCCTTTACCAGGGTTCTGGGAAAGAGCTGGCAGGAGGGGAATGCGGAGGATAAAGACTGTGTTTTAAAGTATCCTAAAGAAACCCAGTCTTCTTGTGATCCCTCCATAAGGTTTAAATAATCATCAGGCTCACTTTTCCAAAACAATTGTTTTATATTAAAAAAAGTACATACTGATAGCACTTGCGTGTTTATCACAGGGCAATAACTTGACTCTGACTCAAAATGAACACCCCTTTTCTTAAACATCTACAATTATCTTAGCCAAAAGAATTCTAAAAGAAAGGAAACATACACTTCATTTTTGTACCCGGGAATTAAACATTGTCCTGCCTTAAATTTAAGCCAATGTAAATTATACATAGTTAAAGATATTATCTTTGTTCAATTTATCAAAAACATCAGCCAATAAACAGGAAATATCCTACGATAAGCATGTAGTTATTTTGAAAGATATTGCTGACTTGATGCTAATAGTAATCAACATTTTACTAAACTAGTATAAGCATTAATTTATTACCTTGAAACACAGACTTTTTTTTATGCTTGCTGCCTCTGTGTGCAAGAGAAGACTTTTGATGCTCTTAATAGTTTGATCTTGTCTTCAAGCAGTTGAGATTGTAATGGATATATAAGATATATAAGAGGGTGGTAGAACACTGGCACAGGTTGCCCAGAGAGGTGGTGGATGCCCCATCCCTGGAAACATTCAAGGCCAGGTTGGATGAGGCTCTGAGCAGCCTGATCTGATTGGAGATGTCCGTGCTCCTTGCAGGGGGGTTGCACTAGATCATAGACTCATAGAATCATAGAATGGTTAGGGTTGGAAGGGACCTTCAAAGGTCATCTAGTCCAATCCCTCTGCAAGGAGCAGGGACATCTCCAACTAGATCAGGTTGCTCAGTGTTCTACAACTCGCATTGTAAAAAATTTTTTCCTAATATCCAATCTAAATCTACCTCCCTCTATTTTAAAACCATTACCCCTCATCCTATCACAACAGGCCCTACTGAACAGCCTCTCCCCATCTTTCCTGTAGGCCCCCTTGAGGCACTGGAAAACCGCTATCAGGTCTCCCTGGAGCCTCCTCTTCTCCAGGCTGAACAGCCCCAACTCTCTCAGCCTGTGCTGAGATGACCTTTAAAGGTCCCTTCCAACCCTATTCTATGATTCTAAGATACCTATATTATTATCATATAGGAAAACTGGCTATGAACAGTTAAATGTTACGAATTGCATTTTTAACTCCTGATTTTAGAATGGATGCTACAATCTACTGCAGAATAAATACAGCACAGCTACTGGTATTATATAATAGAGAGCTGCCAACTCTGACCTCTGTTACCTAAACTGGTATCTACAATACACAGATATTCAATAAAAATGTAAATTAAAACCTCCACTTTGTCTGTTTAAAATAATGAATGTGTGATCTATACGCACGTCTGGTTAGTACAGAGAAAAATCTCACATATTGAGGATGCCTTCACAGATTAATTCTGTCTGTTCTCAGTCCTTTTACCAAGAAACAACTGGTGGCTGTTATTAGGGACAGACAAGCTAGAGAAAATAATGAGGAAAGCTTAGAGACTATGGCTGGAGTCTAACACCTATAGGTCAAAGCTGCTGGAGGACAGCAGTCACTCTTTCTTCCTTTGCCAACTATGCTGCACTAATAAGCTTTCTTATTACTAGATGCACTCAACATACACTGCCCAGAGCCTGAAATATTGCCATGGACTACATATTCAAACCCTGGAGTGCAGAGCTAGGGATTTGGGAAAAGCAGACTACTTCAGACAGCTAAAAGGACCAAAATGAGTGCATGGTGGGTAACACAATTTGTCCTTTCATGGAAAAGTGTTGTGAAGTAGAGGGCACTAGTGTCAGTATTTGGTTTTGAATCTGGGACGGTTTTACTTATGATGTGTGGCACCTAGAACTACGCTTGTTCTCAGCATCAGATGGTCGGGTTTTTTTTCCATAAAGCATCAAAGATTCTTCTAAAGAATCCTGGAGTCACTAAAATTTATAAGATCTCTTGCCTCTTCTGGCAATATGTGCAAAGTGCTCACCAGCCTCTGGCAGTAATGTTTCTTTCCTTTTGAGTATTATCCCCCCACCTCCCACCCCCATATGCAAAGAGAAACACAACTGATTTCTGCATAAAGTAATTGCAGAAAATCAGTTTCCTCTAAGTGTCCACAATTATATGAATTTCTAGTGCCTCAGTTGCTCACGTTGTTGAAATATGCATATTTCTCATTCTCCTCCATTCAGAGCCCAGGCACTGAGTACTTTCCTGAGTTGTGAAGGCAGCTCAGGTAGGCTTGTGGAAATTCTCTCTGAATACTGTTGCTGCAAATCAAATAGAATATGCAGCAATTTTCTACTGAAGAATAGGGGCAGGTGCTACCTCTGTGGTAAACCTTGACTATGAAGCCAGGGAAGCCAGCCTCTTCAATGTCATTTGGCACGGCTGACTCAAGAGCTGCTACATACACATAGTGTTTTGATTGATACATCTGCTTTTCCTCTGTATAACTGAAGCTCCTGCTGGCTTTTGTCTTAACTTCCTGATATATTGCTTTTAGAAAGCAACATTATGTCTTTTACCTGTGTAAAACCAATTGTTCATGCAGTGAAACTCTTTCTATTTGAGAGGAACATGCTGCAAAACTCAGTAAGCACCCATTGTAGAATACATATGGATGCAGGTGTCAGGTAGAAAACCAGGTTCAGCCTTCTCATTATTCACTGAAGGAATGAAGCAAAAAAAAGATTTAAAAATACACAGAAAACAAGTTTACTGCTTAGTTACACTTCAAGCTCTTTGATAAGAGACCTTTCAAATAAAACAGAAAATATACAGCTTTGTTGTCCTGTTCCTTGAGCTAACAAAAAGGCTCTCTGGGTCTAACAGATGACTTCTTTCTTCATCTCAGTTCAAAGAAGCTCTTTGCCCTGGCTTCTTGGAAGCTGTTAGAGCTCAGAGACGTGATGCCAAGAGATTCACGCATGAAAGATACTGTATGTGTTTCTCCATTTAATGCATTTTCCTCCCTCTTTACTGATGTCTGACACTGCAGCTCTGGCCACCCTAAAATATATATTTGAACAGCAGAGCTCTTCATGTAATGCTTTGCCTACGTGTCCTTAATCAGAGTGTTCATTGTCATTGTTGGTTGACTGAACTTGTCATATATTTCAGTAGCTGTCATAGGGCTGGAATTACAAGAGACACTTGATGAATACGAAGAGGTTGACATTACTGCAGTACATACGTTTTTACTTTACAAGGCTGACGGGTGAGTAATTATGAAGGCAATCCTAGTGACAAATGAGATTAACAACCACAAATCTACATTTCACATTCTTTAAATTAGAGCCATATGACCTTGCTTTGTGTTTCTAACCAGATGAGAATAATAATAATCTACTAAAATCTGAGGAAGCAGATACAGCTTAAAGTAAATCCTTCCTTATGAATATACCTATTCCAAGAACATAAAGAATGATTCATAAACTAGAAGAAATTTTAAAGACAAACCATTAACTCTGCTGAAAACTAAATAGCATATCCCAGTGGATAATTCTGGAACTGTGTATGCCATGGAGACTTTTGTTTTCCTTCTCCTATGCAAAGCTAGTAGAGAGACTTTGAGAAATATTTTTTTAAATAACATTTTCTAGAATCTTGCACTTTCTTGAAGGAATATTTTTACTTGAAGTTATTTGAACTGGCAAAATGCTGTCTGAAAAACTATCCCAGAGAATGTTAGCAAATCCAAAGGAAGATTAAATTTTGTTGCCAGCACAACATTAATTCTCATTCCCCTGCATTTCAATAGTTACCAGAAATGCAGGAACAAGCTTCTCATAGTACGGGGTTTCAACTGTAGAATTAATTTATCTTCTTCAGAAAGTGTACAGGTAGATGCCGCTTCAGGAATAACTGCTTATTATTTTTATCCTTATTGGTAAGTATCTTTATTTTACTGCATCATATTAAGCATCAATCTTATTAATTTCCTCAAAATCATTTTGTTGTTTTTTTTTCTTCCTGCCAGCTCTTGTTTTTTCCCTTCCTAACATCCCCCAAACTCAGCACCAATTAAGATGAGATAACAATATTATCTTATTTTACAGAAAAGGAAATGGAGACAAAGAGACTTCCTTAAAGCCACCCAATGAATCAGTGGTAAAGGCACTGCTCTCAAACAAACCTGCTTTCAAACAAATTTCTGACTACCTTCATTCTTCCAGAATATGCAGCTTGGCATTTTGAATGCGCTTGTGAGAATTAAACATTTATCCAGATTAGATTGTACTTAGGCACCCTAAAAATGAGGAGCATGGAAGCTGACTGTGCTGAGAGTTTCACCACAGCATGGCCGTGTAAGGGGTCCCTCCCTAAGGACTGCCTGTTACTCCTGCTTGCTAGAGGTTGCTGCTGCAGGGGAAGAGCTAATGGAATGACTTGTGTGAGTGCCCGTCATGAGCTCTGGTGGGAAACTGGCCAGCTCTGTGAAACATCTTGAAATGACACAACGGTTTCGGTAGTGAATGTCTAGCTGTGGACTCTCTGGTCAGCTGCCAATATTTTGCTCAGTACCTTATGCAGAAGTTGTAGAACTGGGTTCTTTTGCAAAACATTAATCTACCATATTCCATCGTTATGTATGTGTCTTTTTTATCTCGCTTTCTACATAGTTTGCAGGTTCCAGAGCACTTGGGACAAACTATGGAAACAGCCTGATTCCCTTCCTGCTTAATTCCTCCACACCCTCAGTCCTGCACGCCAAATGAACACACACGTAGGCTTGCCAGGCAAAATGAGCTAACCTATGCTAACATGGCTGAGCCTACCCTTAGGTTCAGATGTTCATGTTCAGTTATTATTTTGGCAAGATGTACAATTTTGCAAAAAGCAAAAGCAACAGAAGGAAACTAATGTTCAAAATTTGGACGTACTGACATAGGACACAACCCCTCAATGCTTTTTCCAAACAGATCAAGAGACAGTTGCAGAAAATAGAGATGGCACGTGATGATTTATCTGAAACCGTTAAAATGCCCTCCTTTAATGGAAAATAATGGTGACCTAATGCTAGGGGCTACTGCTAGCTGCCTAGCATGATAATGTGCTGCACGTATAACAAGGAAGATAGTGAAGTGTGGAAGCATTTAACTTGGAAATAAGAAGTAAAATGGAGGCAGACAATATGTGATTAATCATGTATGGAATTTTCCAACCACTCAACATCTCTATTCTGATGAAAAAATTACTGGCTGCTTTTAGAAAATCCAAATGATGCTTGTGACATTTATGGCCAAGTTGGGGTTCCTCCCTTGGTTTTGAATTTCAGTCTAAGATCTCAGACCCAAGAGAAGGTGGATGCCTCTAACTGAAAGCTAAGGAGATCTACAGGGGATCGGCATCGCACAGAATCACATCCTCACATTTGAGCTCCAGAAGATTTTTCTTCATCTCCCTGATGAAACAGAACTGATGTCTGAGTAGGCAGGGTGATTAGTGGTTTAAGTACCTAGGCAGAATAGAAAATCAAGTAATGATTCTTTTTCTTCCTGAATCATGCATAGCTAAGGGACCCAAAAATAGCTATTAGGTTGTTTCCTGCCCCAACAGCCTCTTCTAACACAGCTGCAGAATATTCATGGGAAGTACTTGATAAAATCGCCATGACATCATTAGTAGCAACTGTCTCTCTATCTTGAAATGCTTATTAGACGAGAAAAAGTGAGCTAAATTAAATTATATTAGAGCTAGATGTGAATATATTTATTTCCTCATTCATTTTTACATTTTTGGCTGAAAAAAAAAAAGCAATCTGACTAGATGCAGTTCTCTTAACTAAATGTTTATGCTTTTCATGTTCTTTTTTAACTTCAGTCTATAGTTACTGTAGCAGAAACTTTTAAAATAAACTCTTGTGAACTGTAGAAGAACTAGTGAACTGTAGCAATATCTATCACTGTCATTTCAATTAATTATTGGAAGCTTTATATCATACTGAGGGGAGATAGACAGAGAAAGTCAGATGCAAAATGAATGAACACAACAGCCCCAGAAGTCTCATTGACTGTGTGTACATCTGATAAAATCAGTAAGATTATTTCTTTAACCAACCAGCCTTTCACCAAGAGTAGGAAAAAAAACCCCAAAAAACAGCCTGTTTGGTCTGAGAATCTAAATCCCATTGCTTATGGCTGCTGCTTCCCTTGGGTCTTCTGCAGAACTTAATACAGTTGAATTCATTGTGTAGGCTTTGCTGCTATGCGGTTTTAACAACTATTTTGGCAGTGCATAAATGATTTGACAGGAAGAACTGTGTGAAAATTCCTACCAGAGCAGTAGCCCAAGAACCTCTCTCTGTAGGTCATCCAATTGATCTGAGCTGTTGTTAGCACTGAGCCATCAATGCCATCCAATGACCATCCAGAATTGTGACGTGGTATATGATGGATCTGACAAAACTCTATTTTGTTTGCCACATTTAAGAATTTCCATGCTCGATAGAAACTAATGCATGTTCTTTTCCTCCATTGGAGCTTCCTCTTGTCAAGGCCGGATCTTGTGATTAATGGTATAGAAATGCATGGACAGTAAAAGAACCATTCTTTTGATATACAGAAAGCTTAGGATGATGACATTTCACCACAAATAAAGCTTGTTGCAAAAGCATTACGTAAGCAATACAATTAATCTGTAATTTAAGTGCATTTTTCAATTTGATGATGTACACACTGCTACTAAATATCTCTACAGATATATGCACAATTCCAAGCATGGGGTTTAGTTCAATAATTTCTATAACCTTTATTAACCTGCTCATCATGATGAATATACACTGCTTTGATCTTCCTCTTGAATGATATGCAGACTCTGAGTGTAAAGCTCTTGTTCAGGAAATAGCTGAGCAGACATTTTTAAGATTTTTAAAGTTACACTTTGTACCAAAAACTGTGCTGGAATACTTAAAAGTACTGCTACCTTCAGCTCCAGGCAGCAGTTTGTCCCTTGCCTGCAGAGGTCACTGGACATGCAGATACACAGTGGGGTGAATGTTGAGATTAGGTGGTGACTGGAGTCAAGAGTAAGAGGCTTTTTTCTTCAGTCCCAGGACACGTAGCAAAGGAAGATGCCTCCAAAGAGAGATATATGAAGTGCCATTTCATCTCCACAGACCAAGGTGAGCTTACTGCAGACAAGCCAGTGTGCTATGCAACAGAAAATGAAAAACACAATGCAAGTTTTCCCATTTCAATATGCCAATGAAGTATGAGGATGCAGGAAATGTGATGGCGTATTTGGTGCTGTGACCCAGTAGCCATGGCAACAACAGTGCAAAGACAGATTACCCCAGTGCTCATTTCCATCAACAGCAGAACAGTAGTGATTTATACTGGTCCCTTATCCACAAAATGAAAAGCTGTATTTTAGTTGTGTGTTACCATTTTAGTGGTTACGAAGTTTAACAGAGAAGAGACAGACAGTATCTCCTATACTAGGAATCAGAAGAAAAAAAAAATATCACTGACAGGAACCGTTTACTTGTCTTTCATTGTAATGAGGACCTGTCAAGTCTCATGTGATGAGCATCAGACTTGCTCTTTCAGCCACTGCTTTCTCGTTCCTCACTGTGGCATCTCCAGTTCATGCATCAGCAGCGTCCTGTCATGTGGTCTGACATGTGAGTCTCATCTGTTGGGATTTTAAGGACCTGCAGAATCTGGCAAGGTCACAAAATTACGCATTTATACACATCAGTGAAGCATCTTCATCTGTTGCAAATATAACAACTTTCATGGTTTACCCCAAGACAAGATTCTATATAGTTTATCTGTCTTCTGGCCTGACGAGACGTCCCCACAGATATTTTTCAGTGAGTGTGTATCTGAGATCTGTGCTTAAGACAGATCTTGTCTTGTTTCAGTGTCACATCTGCTCTCAAAAGAATTTCTAGTTTCATTTCAGAACAGTATTTTGTAAATTTATGCTTACCTTCTCGTTGAAATAATGTTTAAACGGTCATTGGAAAGAAACATTCCTGAGATCTTTAGCCATCCTTTTCTCGCTCTCCACGTTTCCTGTTTACCTAGTCAAATATAAAGATCCTATACTTTTTTCTTTTAAAAAAATACCAACAAAACCAGAAAAGTCTAAAGAAGGCATTCCTCAACATTTACACTTTGCAAGCATAAGCCAGACTTGCAAATATGACAGACTGAGTCAGGGTGAACGACCTTTACTGCTTAATGAAAGACCCATGACTTTCTTTTTTTCTTTTCTCTGCATCCAAAGTCCAATCCCAGGATAAGTCAAACAGCATGCAGGAGTAAAAGAAATACTGTGTTCTAAAAGGCTGGAAAAAAAAAAAAAAAGCTATTTGACACTAAGGAAGGGAACATGAGAGAAAACATTGTCAAGACATACAGGTATTTCAAAATGGCAGGCATTTTGTACCTAACAAGAACCTTTTTTTTCTTAAATAAAAAACTGAAAGGATTTGTGTTTTCCTCTAAAAATTACAGGAAAGGAACAATGACCATTAGTTAACTTGCCTTGTTATTCTCACTCTTAACTTAGGCTGCTTCTACTTCTGAGTCTACTTACTTGTTTACTTTGAAAGTTTTGAAAGCACAGAAAATATTTGCTCCCAGTACATGCATTGAACTTGTGAAATAAAAGTTACATTGCATTTATATTATGTTTACTTATGTAGGTTTCCAGTGCAAAATTGAGAAACAGTTTTGCTAACATGTCCATCATTCCAGAATTCACTCATCCAAACCAATTCAGGTGCATACAAACCAGCTGTCTCCTGGTGCCTTTGTAATACAAGATTTCTTATATTTAGCATGCAATCCTGAAAGTTGTTGTTTATCTTCTATGTACTGTAAAATTAGTGTTTTGGGCAAAACCCAAACTGTGTTACATGACTGAAAAATGTCCTAAAATCACACTGTTCTAAACCTAGATAAGCCACATTGACTAAATATCTCATGGGCAGCATGCTCATTCTAGGCTAGATTTTGTGATGACATGTTATTTGAATTACTATTTGCCATCATATAAGGAAAATGAAAATGTCTCCTTTTTTCTTTAGTCCAAATTAGCAAATAATAACTAGCTTGCATTCCATGATCCGACATTTGTCATGAAAGAAAAAAAAAAAGATTACTTGTGAGTGTCAGCAAATGAAAAGAAGGTAGTATAATCAAAGCAGTCACTGAAAACCTGATGTCCATGACTACTTCTGCAATGTTTCTACTACTCCTGGTTAAAAGAATTAGATATTTTACTAAAGTGAGTGCCTTGTATGATAGCACCTGGTGAAAATAGCTAGTTCATAGTAATTATGTACAACAGAGAGATTCAAGCACACTGTGTTCCAAAAACATTAACATATTGGTAGCCAGTGATTAGTAACAGGAATTCCTGCCTCACAAAAACAGTGCTCTGCAGGCACAAATATTCAGCAGTATTGTCATAGCATGCCATGGACTAGGATGCTTGAGGTACAAAACCTTAGTTGTGTCTAGCATTATACTAGGTAATTCTGGTCCATTTCATTCCCATACTATCTTCAAAAGCCTCTGAAGAAGACAGAAAGAAAAGGACAAAGTTACTGCCAGAAGACAAATAATAAACAAAACCTGAGGAATTAAAAAAAACCCAAACAGTAGCATCTCTTCAACCAACACACAAAGCAACATCTCAGTGTTACTTCTTGTGGTTTTATGCCTTTGAAAAATTAAACAAAGAAACAGAAAACTATTGTTTATGCAGA
The DNA here is from genome assembly GCA_009806455.1 of Tetrax tetrax. Classification (NCBI taxonomy): domain Eukaryota; kingdom Metazoa; phylum Chordata; class Aves; order Otidiformes; family Otididae; genus Tetrax; species Tetrax tetrax. Next base: position 54,183 of record WHYT01016498.1, on the reverse strand, counting down.
GATGCTGTTTACTTTAACATTTTTAGTTAAAAAAAAAAGATGATCCCATGCTTTAAAGAAGGACATATGACAATTTAAAAAGTAACTCTGCTTTATGTGCTATTGATAGTTACATGTATGAGGGTTTTAGGTGAGAGATTGTTCAGAGACTTCAATGCTAAGATAAATGCCAATATAATAAAAAGATGTGGAAGATCTTTGTCTTTGCATAAATTTGGAAACTCAGCATAATTTAAGTCTTGTAATTTCTAATGCAGTATCTGCAGTAAATCTACCTTAAAAGTTTAAAAGAATAGTAAATCCAGAGTATCTACTTTCTAAGTTATATAATCAAAAGCTTCTCAGAATATTTGAATCTGCTGTTTCAAATATCTAGTTAGTGAACATTTAAAATGACATTCCAAAATGATAAATGATTTATGGAAAGGCATGGTTCAATATATTCATGATTGTGTAATATAATACTTCCTCAAAAACAATACTCCATGAAACAAGGCTTTAATAGGAGGAAGAATCTCCGTTTTTCCATAATTGCAATTAATAACAAAGATAATGTGCCCTGTTTTCAGCAAGAATGGATGTTACTCATTATTTTTTGTATGCATTCACCTAAAATCGGCAGCAAGAATTAATCATATGCATTAAAAAAAAAGCATGTTCATGCATGCATGCACACATACAGATGGTCTAAAACGCTGAGCCAATTCATGATGTCTACACGCCCACATTGGCAGAAAGAGTAACATTCAGTGTTTCATGCATGAAAGAAGAATCAGCTGCAAAAAATACATGATGGCATACATCATGTCTTTGGAAAAAAAACCCAAACACTTAATTCCTGTTTTAATGTTACAGTGAGGTAGGTTTAAATAGCTGTAAATGAATCTAAAAACCTACAGTGCTAGAATGAATTTCCTTCTGACATATACTTCAATCCACATTCATGTCTCTACAATTTGCCTATGTCACAGCTTCTATAGGTGATTTACTTTACACACACCATGTAGGTAGAAGTGGGCAGTCCACAGGGCAGATGGCTGTTTTTGTGCTGCCTCTGCCACCGCAGCTGCCGTCTCCTGCCCTTCCCTCTCTGCCCAGACAACGTCCAGCTCTCTGAAGAAGACAGAAGACAGAACCTCAGGCAGGCGTCCCCAGGGCAAGTCACCTTAGCTGCTCACACTCATGGTTTTTCTTCACCCTTTCAGTAAAGGAGAATGGGTCAGATCTTAAATCTGAATACAACACTGAACATATTTTCCTACCCTCCACGGAACTGGATATTTGGGCCCAAGGGAAGTATGGACTCTGCATGATGCGGTTACGGAAAAATAGATAGATGTTTAAAACACCTTCTTGGACAACAACAAAACAGTGTTGGGGACACATGCAGAAGGTGTGGTGCTTTTTGGGGCATTTTTCTGTCATTCCCTTATGATGACATCGATACTGCCATCAAAAACGAGAAGCAATGACTCCATGTCCACGTGGGGCTGCCACCATCACACAGCCCAGCGCCTGTTTGCTGCTGTTTCTCAAAAGCTGGAGAAAATCCAAGCGAGGAAAGAGAAAGCAGGAACAACAGGATATGATGAAGAGGAGGCGAGGCCACAGTGCAGATAGGGCCTGTTACTACACAACAGTGTCAACCAGCAGCTGCCATGTCGAAGGGCACTCGGCCTTGCTCAGCCCCGGGGCCTGCTGTGGGGAGCGAGGAGGGCAGCAGGAGGGGCACTGAGGCGTGGTGGGCACGGTGAGCACCCCCTGAGCAAACCACCGCCTCGGACGCCCAGAGGTCGCTCCCGCCGCCCAGGCGCGGCCGGGAGCGGGGCAGGCCGGGGCGGGTGGCGCCGGCGCCCCCTGCCGGCGGGGCGGAGCGGGCCCACCGCGGCTGCCGGCGCAGGGATGACGGGAGGTGAAATGGCGGCGCAGCGCGGGCGCTTCCTGCGGCCGATCCCGCAGGAGCCGCGCTGCAGCCCCGCGCCAGGCCAGGGCAGCGGAGCGGTGTTTGATGGCCCCCTCGGCGAGCGGGCACTCTGCCGTGCCCGCCGCCCGTCTCGCATCCCTGGCTCTGCGCTGCTCCTCCGCGGCTGCCGGCACTCGGGCTGTGGCGGTGGGGCCGCGGAGGGCGGCGCATGGGCTCCGCCAGCTCCGTCGCTGCTCTCCGACTCAGCACCGGCAAACCGCGCTGCGCGGGCCTCTCCCCTGCCCCGAGAGAACCTCGCAAAGCCGCACTTGCCCCGCCGCTTCGCGGGGCTGCACCGCCTCCTTCCGCGGCGGGCGGCGGTGCGCGCAGCACCCCGGGAGCTGTAGTCCTTCCACCCCGGCCTGGCGGCAGCGGGCGCGGGGGAGCCGGGCAGGGGGACTACAGCTCCCGGGGGAGCACGGGAGGGAGGGGCGGTGCCGGGGGCGGAGTGGGGACAGCTCCGGTGCTGATCGCGACGCGGGTTTGTCAGCAGAGCCCGGGCGGGCGGCGGCGGCGGCTGGGGGCTGCGGGAGCGAGCGGGCAGCGGGGCGAGCGGCGGGCCGCGCCCGGCGATGAGGCACGAAGCGCCCATGCAGGTCGGTCCCCGGGCCGGAGCCGAGCGAACAGTGAGGGCGGGGGGCGGCGGGCGCAGTGCGGCCGGGAGCGGGGCGCTCGGCGGGACGGGGCAGGAGCCCCTCCGCCCTGTAGCGGCGTGGCGGGGCTGCCGGGCTGGGCTCTCCCGCCGGTGACCGGGAGGTGTGAGGGGGGAGCGGGTGAGGACGCCTCTTGTGAGGGGCCCGGAGTCTGTGAGGAGGCCCAGCGTGTGTGTGAGGGGGCCCGGGGTGCGTGTGAGGGGCTCGGAGTGTGTGAGGGGACCCGAGGTGTGCGTGTGAGAGGCCTGAGGTGTGCGTGAGGGGGCCTAGGTTGTGCGTGTGAGAGGCCGCGGGTGTGCGTGAGGGGGCCTGGGATGCATGAGGGGACGGGGGTGCGTGCGAGGGGGCCTGGGAGGAGCCATGCTCCTGTGAGATGGGTCCCCACCAGGCAGTCTGGGCAGGCAGGGGACGAGTGCAGGGCAAGGGTGCAGTGGGTTCCGCTCAATCCCACGTGTAGTGCGGTTCCCCGGGGCAGCCAGAGCAGGAGGCTGGGAGACAGGGCCCTGCGGTGGCCGCGGGTGGTTTTCGGGTCTCATTTGGGCAAAGCGAAGAGGCTTTTGCAGACGCTGCCCTTTGAGCGATGGTCCCCTTGGAGTGGATGGATGCAGGGTGGTGAGAGGTAACGAGGTCCTACCTGGATGCACAGGAACCTGGCACAGCGTCTCCACCTGTTTATTGAAGGAGCAGTTATCAGTCTTCACCCGGGAGAGATGGCTCATGGCTAGAACTGGGGGTACCAAAGAGGTGGCCCCTCTTCAGCAGTTTTTATTTATGGAAAAATATAATGCCCCTTAGCACTGGAGAAACAGATGCTATACAGACACAAGTTACATTATGCTGAGTTTTTTTCAGTTTCTAGGTTGTTGGCTCAAAACAGTTTACCTGGTGAACTATACTTCAGTTATTAGTTAGCACCTATTTTATAATCTCCTGCAGGAGCTCTGGAGACCCCAGCCTATAGACTCAAACACATGACTGTTTTTAATAGAAAATCAGTCATGTTACAAGTAGATTGGTAACAGTCAATCCCACTGATTTTATACAATGCAAAGAGCACTTTTGCAGTCTTCTGTGATTGAAGTTATGAACTGCAGCTCTGTTAGATGATGTTTTCATGCTGGATATCTACTCCTGCAGTAATCAAATTTCAGCTTGAAGGAAAGATCTGCATCTTTTTCAATATGCATGCTCAAAAATAAGTCTGAAATCTTAAGTTATGTTGATAAGAGTTTGGGTTGCTTGACTTTTGGACAGAGATTGATAATCTCATAAATCTTTTGCTGAGCAATTGCTTAGATGTCACATGCTGAAACCTTTCAACCAAAGAGGTGCGCTCGAAATAAGCCATTTTTCAGTAAGAGTGTCTTTCAGTTTTTTGTTTGGAAAAACAGCAATAATTAGGATGCTGCTTAAAATGTCTAGTTCTCCATGCTACTTGCATGTGTTGGAAATGTTTATGTGGTATTTGCCATTTAGTTACACATGCTTATTGAAATACTGATGTGATGTCTAGCATGGATTGACTTTAGAGAGCATTTCATTAAAAGCAAATTTCACTAGTAAAGGATGACAACTACAGATTGGTCACTATTTCATTTGACATTTTGGAACAGGTGTTGAATGCACTGATGTTGTTAAGTAGTTGTGGAAAAAAAAAGGTAGTACAACATTAAAATAAAGTCAAATGAAAAGAAAGTCCGGATATTAAAAAAAAGTGTACTCAACGTACATCAGAGAACAGCTTCTTGGGTTTTATATATGACTGTCAGTACAAACGGAGTTATTGTTAAACATAATTGTGTTAAAGTCAGTGGAAATCACAGGCTTAGTATAAAGAGAGACAGCTGTAAAAAAACCCTACATATTTCACTTTTTCAAGACTCGTGAGATGGTCAGACAGTGTCTATTTTTAAGCATATCTCATCCAAAATTATAATCACAAGCATCTGGATTTTTTCAAGATGTAAAAATGTAGTCTGGCAGATGAGATTTTATTTCTTTACTTGTAGTTTCTGCTTATTTTTTTTTTATTCTACTTAGGCTATTGTCAGCATACTCAAATATTATCTTGTTAAAGATTCCCATAAAACTATATTCTGTTGTGGATTCCTCTTTTTAAGAGTCCTTTTGTTGTCCAGCATTAGGCTACTGTGGTTGGGCCTTGTTCAAATGTGGTTTAGACTGGCTGAACTAATTGCTTGATTTATCTCTTTTAGCTATCTGATTTCCTATTACATGAAACAGATGTAGTTGCTTCTTTGCACACAACAGATTTATGGAGCAGTCTGTTACAGAGCTACCATCTCTGAATTGTAGAGCAACAGAAAGAGTGATCAAATATATGCCTTTTGATCATGATAAAAACAACTCAGAGGAAAGTGTAAGCATTTTTTTTTCCATTTCCATCAAGCAATAATTAAAAAGAAAACTAAAAAGTTAAAATACTTTAGCAGGATAAGAAAAAGGGCCTGTGCAGTGGCACTGTCTTTCTATATTTATGAATTCTTAGTTTCAATCTCAAGCTCATGCCAGTTCTCTGTAGATAAGAAGGGCTGACAATTACCAGAAAGGCAGCCCAAACAGTCTTTCCAGAGAAAGAATTACTTAGTGTAAAAGTTTACTGTTGTCATCTACTGGATATAATGGTATCTGGGTCAAACTTTGTGACTAATTTTTATTTTTCTAGCCATGTTTTCAAACAACAGATGTAAGTCTTAGTAGTCCTTATGGCCATGGAGAGGGCTTTGGTTTAGAAGTCAAAAGCAATGAACTCTCTTTGCTGTGAAACACAGAAGTCTGTATGTTTGCTGCATGTGCTTTTAAGAATTGGTCTGAATTAGTTGAAATGTCTGTGTATCTCTCAGTGGTTTCCCCTAAGGCTTTGATGGTGAATATTCAATGGATTGATGATTCATAAACTCATTCGCTCTCTTCAAGTCTCACTCCTTATCTGATTGTAGGATGCAAATTTTCCACATACCTGCACTTTCCCAAGATTAAAAAAAAAAGCAGGAATGTAGTTTGCATGTAGTTTGGATAAGCCATTCTTAGTGTTTATCAGAGTATATGGAAGTATAAATGGTGGTAGTTTGTAGAAAATGCTAGATTTCTGGAGACTCTCTCTTTCACGTGCCAGAACATCAGATCGTTTCAAAGGTTACTGAGGCCGTAGAGGTGTGGGAAAAGCAGGAAGTGGGTAATAATCTGTAAATAATCTGCTTTGCCAAGGAAATAAATGAAAACATTTTCTTCTTTTTGTATCCTTTTGTCGCTGGCGATAGTTATGCCCAGACAAAATAGGTTTATAATAGACACATCCAAACACAATCAAGAAGGGCAATAGCAGGCAAAAAGGCTGCTTCCAGATATTTAAGAGGTTGTTATAAAATTGGGATGAAAAAAAAGCCAAAGCAAAGCTATTAGACACTGGATTTAGCATGGCAATTCATCTTCTATCACTCATCAAAATTATTAGATATGTCAGTCTTGGTTCAAATTAGAAGCACTGGAGTAGATGAGCCTGCCAAGCCACTGACTTCACAGAGCGAGTTATATACACCTCTTTGTTAAGCGATCAAGGTGTTCCTCTTTCTGTCACTACCTCTTTTTGGAAATGTACTGTGGAAGCTCGTTCCCTTGCTGGTTAGATAGACTCTAATCTCCATCTCAGAGGCTAGTTTATCATAGAATCATAGAATGGAAGTTGACAGTTGGAAGGGACCTTCAAAGGTCATCTAAGTCCAGCCCTCCTGCAAGGAGCAGGGACATCCCCGACTAGATCAGGTTGCTCAGAGCCTCATCCAGCCTGGCCTTGAACGTTTCCAGGGATGGGGCATCCACCACCTCTCTGGGCAACCTGTGCCAGTGTTCCACAACTCACATTGTAAAAATTTCTTTTTCTAATACCCAATCTAGATCTAAATCTACCTCCCTCTATTTTAAAACCATTACCCCTCGTCCTATCACAACAGGCCCTACTGAACAGCCTCTCCCCATCTTTCTTGCAGGCCCCCTTGAGGTACTGGAAGGCCGCTATCAGGTCTCCCCGGAGCCTCCTCTTCTCCAGGCTGAACAGCCCCAACTCTCTCAGCCTGTCCTCATAGGAGAGGTGCTCCAGCACTCTGATCATCTTCATGGCCCTCCTCTGGACCCTCTCCAACTGGTCCATGTCCTTCTTATGTTGGGGACTCCAGAACTGGACGCAGTACTCCAGGTGGGGTCTCACCAGGGCAGAGTAGAGGGGCAGAATCACCTCCCTCGACCTGCTGGCCACACTCCTCTTGATGCAGCCCAGGATGTGGTTGGCTTTCTGGGCCGCAGGGGCACATTGCCGGCTCATGTTGAGCTTCTCATCCACCAGTGCTCCCAAGTCCTTCTCCTCAGGGCTGCTCTCAATCCATTCTCCGCCCAGTCTGTATTTGTACCTGGGATTGCCATGACCCAGGTGCAGGACCTTGCACTTGGCCTGGTTGAACTTCATGAGGTTGGCACGGGCCCACCTCTCCAGCCTGTCAAGGTCCCTCTGGATGGCATCCCTCCCTTCCAGCAAGTCAACGGCACCACAGAGCTTGGTGTCATCGGCGAATTTGCTGAGGGTGCACTCTATCCTGCTGTCCATGCAATCGACAAAGATGTTGAACAGGGCCGGGCCCAACACAGACCCCTGAGGGATGCCACTCGTGACCAGTCTCCACTTGGACATTGAGCCGTTGACCACCACTCTCTGAGTGCGGCCATCCAGCCAATTCCTTATCCACCAAGTGGTCTGTCCATCAAACCCATGTCTCTCCAGTTTAGAGAGAAGGATGTCGTGCGGGACAGTGTCAAAAGCTTTGCACAAGTCCAGGTAGATGATATCCATTGCTCGTCCCTTGCCCACCGATGCTGTCACCCTGTCATAGAAGGCGAATCCTTGCTGTTGGTCAGGCATGATCTGCCCTTGGTGAAGCCATGTTGGCTGTCAGCAACCACCTCCTTGCTCTCCATGGGCCTTAGCATGGAAAATCTGCTCCATGACCTTGCCAGGCACAGAGGTGAGGCTGTAGTTGCCCAGGTCCTCCTTGTTCCTCTTTTTAAAAACGGGGGTTATGTTCCCTCTCTTCCAGTCGTCGGGGACCTCACCAGACCACCACGACTTCTCAAATACAATGGCCAGTGGCCTGGGAACTTCATCCTCCAGTTCCCTCAGGACACGCGGATGGATCTCATCAGGTCCCATGGACTTGTGCTCCTTCAAGTTCCTTAGATGATCCCAAACCTGCTCTTCGAGCACCGTGGGCGGTTCTTCATCCTCGCAGTCCCTGCCTGTGCCTTGCACAGCTTGGGTGGGGAGACAAGAGCCCTTATCAGTGAAGACTGAGGCAAAAAAAGTCGTTGAGTACCTCAGCCTTCTCCACATCCCGGGTAACCACGACACCTGTTTCCTTCTGGAGGGGGCCTACATTCTCCTTGGACTTTCTTTTGTCCGCTACATACCTGTAGGAGCTTTTGTTGTTGCTTTTTATATTCCTGGCCAGATTCAATTCTGTCAGGGCTTTAGCCTTCCTCACCCGATCCCTGGCCACTCACACAGCCTCTTTGTGGTCCTCCCAGGCTACCTGTCTCCGCTTCCACCCTCTATAGACTTTCTTCAATTTCAGTTGGTCCAGGAGCTCCTTACTCATCCACACTGGCCTTCTGGCCTTTTTGCCCAACTTCAGGATGAAGAACAATATGATATATTGACTTCTTCCTGTCCAGTGTCTGCTCCAGTATACATCAGTCTAAACAATTCTTATTTTCTAATCTTTGATCCAGATTACTATCTAGAGAAATCAGCTTAAGTTTTGTTTATTTTTTTTTTAGATTTCTCTCATAAGATAAGCTTTTCATTCTTCTTCATTCTTCTGGTCTTCCTAATAACCTTTTTTCTGTACTTTCCTGTTTGAACTCAGCTTTCATAAGCATGCTTGACTAGAATTGTTACTAGTGGCATCTCACCAGTGCATTAGACAGTGGCGTTAGTATTTCCCTTTGTCTCTTGGCCTGATGCAGCTGCTCTGGCAATTGAGGAACTGCACCATCTTTGCTAGTCTCATGACCCTTGCACTAAATAAGGCAAATGGCAGAGGCCTGTAGCCATCTCATCTTCATTCTCTTTCCTACCCCTGAGTAAATCCAAATTTATTTCTGCTGGAGTACCTGGCCTGACACAGCTTGTGTTTTTTCTTTTCAGAGCAGCACTATTTTGGTGGCCTCTTGACACTTAGGACTTTATCTCCGGTTTTGCCACTATTTGGAGAAGGATATTTTGCCATACTGCTTAGAGTGGGAATTGGAAACACATTTCTTAAGCTACCCTTTTTGGGGAGAAGGTAAACTTAGGTTAAAGAAAGACAAATGAGGGTTAATGCCCTAGCTTACCATGAGTAGATTCACCAGAATCCATGTGCTAGAGCCTTGCCAGAACCATTCTTTGCTGCACCTTGCGTTCTGCTGTCCTGGACAGGGGAAGGCACTGTGGCCACGTTAATGTTACTTCTGCTGACATGAAGGAAGTAGACCTTCTTTAAAATGTTTTAGACTCTCACCTCTCTATATTTTCCCAATATTCCCCAACTGGCATTTCAGTATGCCACTTATAATAGAACTTTGCATTTCTAACTACACCTTTCAGACTGGGTTATGATATGCTTACACATATTCATGAATCTAACCTCATAATACCTTGAAGCAGATAAGCTTCTCCTGATGTTGCCAAGTACATTGGTTCACAAGCTGTGCTCTGCAGATGGCTGTCAATCCGTAAATTCCAAATAAGTGGCTGGTGCATTGTCCGCTGAACCTGTTAAGTCTTATTAATTGATCATTTGAAAATTAGATTATAAGGATTTATGAAAATTGGCTATGGTCTGCATCTGTGGATACTGATGTATTTGTTGAGAGCACACCAAAAGTAAGAGAGGTTAAGCAGCTCACCCAACATATAGAAAAAAAGAAAACAGAAGTCGTACAGTACTCTGAGAAGGGAATAAAGTCTGATCTCTAGATTACTGGTCTGGTATTTTACCTAGAAAATAATTGATTTCTCATGACTGAGTTATATTGTCATAGTGTTCTTATATGAAACAATCTTGGTAACATTTTGACTACTCTGATGATGACACTTGATCTGCACATTAAAGACACTCACTTGCAGTGCATCCTACAGACAGTCTGGTGAATTACAAACATTGAATTTTCCCATTGTATTCCATTGTTACAATATCAGTTGGTTAAGTTTGACTAATTATATATAACAAAGCAAAAAGCACAAAAAGCTATGTGTGCTGGGAACTCTGTCTTTTTACTAAAATAATGACTACAGTCAGTTTCTTTTTAGAAAGCAATGGAAATATATATATTTCCACACTGTGTATAGAAAAGAAGGATTGCTCTTTGAAACAGCTGTGAATTAGCTAGTCAGTGTCTATCCATCCTTACTGTAGGTAGAAACAAGGCATTTTCCCTGGGTTTACTATCAATGTTTTTCCTTTAAGACATGCCTGTTATTATAGTTTTTAAAAGAAAACAATGTGAAAGGCACGAAGGAATGAACCTCGGTATTTTCAATCCCAGCTTTTCTGGCCTTTTGCATCATATTTTCCAGGGGTAATTCATCCTGTGTTAGGCACCCAGAATGAGGTGCATATGTAAGCGCAAACTGAAGTGATGTGCAGGCCAGGGAGGTCATGGCATGCCACTCTGCTTAAGTGAGCAAGCTGTTCAAATTAATTCTGTCAAAGAATGAAGTCCTCTAAGGCCATAAGAGTAACAGTAAAATGTTTTGTTATTATCATGAAGGTGGCAGGTAAACACATAGTTTTTCACATACTTGTTCTCAACCCAGCCCTGTATTGACCCATTCTTTTGGAGTCAAGGGAACAGCTGAACATGAGACTTGAAATGTACCTGGGTGTGACAAAGAAAACTCTGCTTAATGATTAAACTTGCCTATGTCCATAAATAATCCACATTTAAGGAGTTTAAATATGTGCTGTAAGCAGGAAAGCATACAAAGCCATCCTTTTTTGTCCTTGGACCATATTCAAGCCAGGGACATACCTTCTCCCAGTTTTGATAAGGAGCAGGCATGTGAAACCTCCTGACTATAGGTCTTCTTCATAATTTTCTGAGTCCGTCCTGAGTCTTCTAGGGGATGGCCTGAGACTACCTTTGGTGTTAACGTCCTGATAGGCATAGATACTTGAATAGGGACTCATTCTACAAAAAAAGAAAGTACACAATATAGAGTCATAGAATCATAGAATAGTTAGGGTTGGAAGGGACCTTTAAAGGTCATCTAGTCCAACCCCCCTGCAAGGAGCAGGGACATCTCCAACCAGATCAGGTTGCTCAGAGCCCCGTCCAACCTGGCCTTGAATGGTGCCAGGGATGGGGCATCCACCACCTCTCTGGGCAACCTGTTCCAGTGTTTCACCCTCCTCATTGTAAATTTTTTTTTTTCCTTATATCATTAGCCCTCGTTCTATCACAACAGGCCCTGCTAAAGAGTTTTTCCCCGACTTTCCTATCAGCCCCCTTTAGGCACTGGAAGGCCACTATCAGGTCTCCTGAAGCCTTCTCTTCTCCAGGCTGAACAGCCCCGACTCTCTCAGCCTGTCCTCACAGAAGAGGTGCTATTCTTGTGCATTCTGTTTTCAATTTTACTAAATAAGGACAAATTTTTAAAAAACCTTACCGATACTAACTTTCTGTAGTCTAGAGAGACTGGCTTTCTAGGCTAAAGTTAGTCTCTCCAAGCAATTTGAATTATTATCAGTACCTCACTAGTCATCTTATGATTCCCCAGGTGGGAGGCAGAGAAATTAGATTTTTCCCATGTCTTTCCTATGCCTTCTGCATCCCATAATAGGCAGACATATTCCTACCCCTGAAATAAAAGCTGGCTGCAATTCTGTGTTCAACTTGCCCATAATTCTGCTTGTGGTACTGCAAGTAATGAATCTATAAGTTCAAGGCACAGTAAAGGTGTTCGGTTTTATTTTTTTTATTATTTTTTTAAGAACTTGTAAGGAAATTATTGCATAGGTAATGCACATAAACACATTAATTTAGAGGAGCACTGAAATTTCTTTGTGGCAACAGTCTGTGTTTAAAATCATCCACAGGAAACACGTTCTTATTCAGGCAGGCTACATAATGGACAAGATTTAGCAAGAACATTGTTAGAATCCAAATCTCCCGATTCCTCTGCTCAATGACTCATACTGTTTCCAAAGTGTTAGGCATTAAAGTACATGGGGATGAATTGTAAGGCACATAGGACTGAGGGCAGCAAATTAAGTGAAAGCTAAAACCTCTTTTTATAAACCTTAAGCAAGTGGAAGAAGCTACATGGAAGGCTTCCTAGGAGATAAAATCAAGAAAGGAAATTATTATTCTTGCTAGAAGTGGTAACTACTGGTTTCAGCTCCTGCATTACAGAAGGGCAGCAGAAGAGGCTGCTGGGGAAAGTGTACAGGTTACACACTGGCATCTCCAGCCACTGCACAGTCTTGTCCACTGGACTTTATTGACACGTTTTTTTTCCACAAACCTTTATGTTAGAAGATTATGTCTATCTTTTTACCAGAAATCAATGTGCAAAAGTGTTGCCCTTAGTATTGCTAATCTCCAAGAATTAAAAATCCTGCCAGGCTCCCAAAATACTTGTGGGGAGCATGTGAGGTGAAACACTACCTAGTTCTTTGTTCTTTATTTTTGCCATCTCTTTTTTGAGAATCCCAGGTAGAATTTTGGTCAAGTTTTCAAGTTAATCTCTGTAACTCTGTCAAGAGCCAAAAGTGTTCTTTTTATCAATGGAACTCATCATCTTTGAAGTCCCTAGAGCAAAATAAGCTTGTTCTTTAGCGGTATTCCATAATCTGTGCTTATTCAACTGTTTTATGTGCATTAGAAACTGTATTTTAAGGAATCAAATTTGAAAACATTGACAATTGCCACTTATGATGTTGCATTAACACTGTAAATCCCAAAACTATAGAACTAGAAAAAACCAAGACCTTGTTTCAGAGGTATATACCCAGCTCGCTATTTAATGGTACAATAAGTGAAAACTGGTAAAGGCAAAATGGTTTTAATAAGTTTATAGGCATTACAAAAGACAGCGGCATATTTAAAATGAAATAAATAGTACAAGAATTTTATTGGATGTAAAACATATTAAGTTTTTGCTTGGAAATATACCTCCTGTGTCATAACGCAGCATTGATATCTGATTTCCTTGTTGTACAAGTAAAGTATCTTTGTCTATATTTTCACCATTTATTTCATTAATCATACTTTCTGGAGTATATCTTTCTAATTATATACTCGAGAACTGCCCTGGATATTTAGAATTATTATTTTCTTTGGTACCAGTCATCAGGGATGCTTTCATCCTCTTTTGCAACCAGAACTATTACCATGGATACAAGAATCATAAAAAATAATTAAACCTCTGTGAATTTCTTCTTGAGTTCATTCATATCTGGTATCAAAAACTTCAATAAAATCTAAATGTTTCCAGTTTTATATGATACAGGAGACAGTAACCTATTTATTTTTATTTTTAATTACAGATGGCATCGGCTCAAGATTCCAGATATGGCCAGAAAGATACATCTGACCAGAACTTTGATTACATGTTCAAACTGCTCATTATCGGCAACAGCAGTGTTGGGAAAACCTCCTTTTTGTTCCGATATGCTGATGATTCCTTTACATCTGCATTTGTAAGCACAGTTGGGATCGATTTCAAAGTAAAAACGGTTTTCAAAAATGAAAAAAGAATTAAGCTACAGATTTGGGTAAGCCAAAAATTATAATTCTATGAACTAAGCAAGGTGCAGCATTAGATAGCATTTAGGCTACTGTAGGTTTGCACTTTATATATATATATATGGCATAGTAATGAAAAAGCAGTTAATCAGTTCCTGCATCATTTTTTTTTTGGTCTTGAATAATAAAGTGTAGACAGTATTTCTAAGGTATTGAAGTACAGCAGAGTGTATATTCTGAATTAGGTTCCATTAAGACATAACACAAGTTGACACATATTGATATCTGTGCAGTGAGATATAAAGAACTGTGCAATATATAAGCTATTGAAAGTGATGCAGATTATTAAAAAGTATCTTGAAATACTAGTTAGGATCTGGTTTCTTCCCACAAAAATTATAAATTCATGTTGGAGCTATGATGTAACTGGAGGCATAATTTTGTCCACGCTTAGTTATATTATTCTATATTAGTTATATTTTTCATCCTGATCACCTGAAGCATCTTCCTTCTGCTGAGGAAGAAAATATGTGGAAAGAGAGAGTGTAACAGCTGTGTTGCTCAAGTGTACAAAAACCTCTGTACCTTGCGTACGCCTTAGAGATGGTAGAAAGATGCCAAATGTAGGAAAGTGTGATGCCAGATAACAGGTGTTGTTTCCTGCAAACTTTCCTCAGAAAGAAAAGATAGCCAAAACTTATTTATCAGGAGCCACGGATGCTTACATCTCCTAATTCTTTAGTGATATGGTGATGGTCACTTAAAGGAGAGAGGAGGGTAGCAGAATATTTAACAATGTGGGACTTGGAGTTAAAGCTTCAAGTCTTTGCCATCGTGATTGAAGATTTTGAGCAAGGTTTCCCTTCTGAGTATTTGTAACAACTTTATTAACCAAGATTTTCCTTTTTTTTGTGCGTGAATACAAGTAATTTAAAAATTTTATTTAACGATGAGCATCTATTAAATCTCAGGAAACCTCACATCCAATACAATCTGTTCGTCTATCATGTTTTGAACAGGAGATAAATTTAGTATCTTTTTAATATGACACAAAGGTGAATTTCCCAGCGTTTCCTAGGCTATATCTCATTCATGTCTTTTTAGGCAGGCTTCAGCCCTTGATATCTCAAATTCTTTGTTGTTCTGTGCCCTCTAGGAATTGGAACACACACTCTTTGCCTCTCAACTTCTCTACCTTTTTAAGCTTAGATTCTTGCTGTTATCAAATATAAGAGTGCTACATATTGTAGCACTGGATCGAGTATAATAGTGCTAGAGGTAACTGTATGTCATGTGCATGCTTTAGCTGCAGTAGCTTGCTAGTTTCATTGTAGTACTTTAATGTTTGAGATTACATGGTAATTCACTTTGACATTACCTTATTATTTTTTTATAATGGAGCAATAAAATTGTGTTCACATTATAATCTTTACACAGTTCTTTTTATCACCAAGTATCCTCTACAATAGATTTAATTGTTCTTGTCCCTCCTAGCAAAAGCAGCAGCGTTATTTTACGATGCTGTATTAATGTGATTAGTTTGACACCAGTATATTTCTCATAATGCCTCTCCACAGCAGACTACAAATAAGTGCTTGGCTCAAAGAAGCCCATTAATCTAAGTGTGTTCAGGGTTATCCACGGCATAGAGAGGATTCTGTATTCCTGCCAGCTGGAATGACCTTCCAGTTCTAGAAGAGCAGACATTTTGTTTTTCTTTGCATGGTAGTAACATGCAGAGTCCATACGGACTCTTGACAGTCCTTGCCTGAAAAAACTTGCGGTTGAAATAAGTGAAACCAACACAAGGGCTCCATTTCCCTTAGGGAAGAGGGAAGAGAGGCTGAGAACATGGAAGAGACCTTCCTAAAGTCACTTACCAGGACATAGGGTTAGAGACAGGAATTCAGATCTTACTTTCATGCTAAAGCTTTTTACCCCAGCCAGTACTGCATCCTGGTTTGGGTTTTTTTTCCATTAAAATTTTAATGCCAGTTCTGAAAAAACCATGTCAATGCCAAATTAACTCAAATGGCAACAGCTCACTGTTGCTGTTTGCACTTCTTAGAGGGAGTATCCTGCATTGGAGCATTGTGTTGCAGTTAGGCTTTCTAGTAAATCAGCTGACTGTTGCACCTCTGGGACCTTAAATAAAATCATTTAAGTATCTCAGAAAGCTATTATAGTGCACAAAATCTGAAATAGAGCACTATTACTCCATCTTATATCAACAGCCATATTGTTTTTAATGTGCAGCATCTGTATATGTAACATCTTTCTATATTATACTTTATTACTTTTCTTTGATTATGCAAATGTATTTCTAAAATGAAAAGTACTCCTGCAATATCCATTTCCATTTCAAATTGCATTTCTGTAAGACCATTTTTATTAGATAAAATGTTACATTGAATGAATCATAGTGAGTATGATTCGATGTTAATTCTGAGTAGAAACATGCATGAGGTTGTAACCCTTCTAAATTACTGGCAATTTGGTGGTATAATGTGATAAATCATAGTCAGCATATTTGAAATAAAATGTTTTGAAAAATCTCACAGGTTTGAATAGTCAGAAGAAACTGGAATCGCAACTTCAAAAAGTGTTTTGAATGATAATATCAGAACTTAATTCATTTTCTATATACTGCAGTGAAAAATACATGGAAAGCTGCTGCTCTGCTCTCCTTGCCCAGCAGTAAGATGCAGGAATGTGTAATAGTAATGCTGTTACGTCACTAAAATTCCCTAGGTAGAAACTCAGTTAAACCAACTTGTGTCCTCTTACAGTTGTGTACAGAGTCTTCGTGGGTAGACATTTAAACTTCATGTTTAATAGCCCTTTCAGCATGATACTTTGTGTTCAACTCGAAGCCTGTTGAAACTTGAAACATGTATTTCCTCAGAATAAGATTCCTATATGCTTACCAGTGGAAAGTGCAAGTTTGTTTGAAAGTCAGCATGGGCACTCAAGGAAGCAGAGTCATTATTTTTTAACAAAATCCACCATGTGATTATCACACATTGTTTTTGTTTGCCAGCTAAATGATCTGCAGTTGCTCTCTCACCCAATTACTCTGCCACTGGGGAAGGGAAATTGGGCAGCAGGAAAAGGTGCTGCGGGCAAGCACAGACACCAGAAAGAGAGCAAAAAGAGTAGGCCATCCCCAGCAAACTTCCTGCCTTTATATAGAGCATGACGTTCATGGTATGGAATAATTCTGTTGCCCAATTTGCATCAGCTGTCCTGTCTTCCTTCCTCCCAACCTAAATACACCTGCTTGCTTATGAAGTGTGAGAAACTAAAGAAGTCTTTGATTCCCTTAATAAGAATTCAAAACGTGTTTTTCTCATGCCAGCAGCAGCTGTTGGCATAAGAAATTAACTCTATTATAGCCAAATATAAATATTATCTAGTGACAACTGTAAGCAATAGGTGTTATTGCAACTGTTCTCACACTGACTTAAAATGCTGCAGCTCCTGGAAAGTGCAGCTGCTTATTAGAAAATTGACTCTGTCTCAGCCGAAACCAGGACACAGATGAACTAGCAAGGATTAACAGGTTGAAGTAGGTGCTGTCTTACATACTGGAATGCCCTGCAGGTCTTCTGTTTGAAGTTTTTTCTTGCTTTGAGGCAATGGTGTCTTATTCTTGGATTCAGAGGACCTGAATTGAATTGTCTTCTTTCATAGTTCAAGTCAAGGAGGACAGGGCTCTCTCTAGTACTTAGCTCATATCTTTTTCATATAGTTAGGAAGAGCCTGCTGGGAGCACGGTAACATACCCATTTTTTTCCTTCTGAGCCAAACACTTTCTTTTCACTGTATTTCTTACTGGAATTGAGAGAGGTTCAGAGTTCAAGTGCTATATTCATTAGCAATAGCACATTACCTTGTCATAGGACCACCAACTGGCCTTGAAATTTTGTTTCACAGCAAGTTATAAATGTGACAACCCTGTCATGGACATTACAAAGCATACTAGCAAGTTTTTTACCTTTTAAAGGAAAGAAATCCATAAAAAAAAAAAGACCTTTTACCTAAAAAGATATTGATTTCTCAACAGAAACTATAGGAAATTTTGGAAAGGAATTGTGACTGTATGCAGCACATATGTGCATAAGATAAAAGTGGACTTCAGGATGTTTTACAGCGCCAAGTAATAAACAGCAATACATTTTTCCTCCATTTGGTTTGAGATAGTAATATTAAAGTGATGGGACTGGAAGGCTATAAGATTTTTTCTGTTTCAAAGTGCTTGATTTTAAATTATGTTCAGTTTAAATAGAAATGGCTTGTCCATGCTAATTCTGATTAAAATACACTCTAAAGAAAACTATTAAAAGCTCAAAGAGGTCCAAATCAGAAAATAAACTTTAGCTTAACCTTATAAATCTATGACTGTATTCATTGTATAAATCATTACATTCAGTATAGCTTGTAGCTGTGATAAAGCTGTAAAGGTTTACATTGCTTTTGTAAACTCTGTCAATGGTTTAATAGAAATAAGAGGCTGCAAGAGCTTATGGAGAAAATATAGGCTAATTTGGACAGCAGAATTCATTAGCTAACATTTGTCAAAATAAATCTTTAAAATAGTGGGGGGAGAAAGCAACAATGAAGTGCAGGTATTCATTCCTAGAAAACAGAAAAATATTTACTAAGACAGGTCAACGTATTTGTTTAACTGACTGTGTACTCATATGTCGTCTTTATCTCATGTTCAGAATTTGCTTGATCAGAGCTCTCTGATTTCAGTACAAACTTTGTTTGAGGAATAAAACATCAAGTTTTTTCTCTCTGATATGTTTATTAAACAAAAATATTCTTACTGCATTCATACAGCAATATCCTCATAGCTTCTATCTGATTGCAGCACTTTGGTGCAAATGCCGAGTAAGAACACTGCACTGCATTTTGCTGCTTGGGTGGCTTTTCCTTGGGACTCGCCATAGACTTCATGCACTTGGTACAACGATCACACACAAATAAAGGATATTATCCTGGAGAAGTCAGTGTAAGAGTTGCTTGTGTCAGCATATCCTTCCTAGAACTGCGTGTGACAGTTTCATTTGATAACCCAAATGTTCCTGTCTTCACATCAGCTGTTTTCTATAAAATGTCATAGGGCTTAGGGACTAAGTGCGAACTGAGTTTTATAAGCTGAATAAGGAAATCCAATGTCATCATTCAATAATTAAATCTATAGTAGCTGTTAAAAAAAATCAATAAATGTTAGGCACCTAATTTTTTTTGTTGTTGTTTTTAATCTACAAGCTCCCTTACAGTGCTTCGACAGTAAAAAGGAGTTCTGTTAAAATGAGATAATTTTTTTTATGTGTGCATGTGCATGTATGTGTTAGAGGGATCTGTGGGAGTACCAGAATGAATGAAAATTGCCTTGATATTTGTGTCTTTAAAGGGTATCAGTACAGTAATTTGCAAGCATGAAGGCAGTGTAATATTGCAGAAATATCCTGTAACAGTGACTTAGGCTATAGCATCAGTGCAAGAATCACTAAATACAGTGGTTCAGAAGAAAGGCAGTGAAAGGTGAAGCAATGAAAGGGGAGTTCAGTAGCATGTGGAGGTAGTGCATAGCAAATGTAGCAAATGTTTCATTACAGGAATTTCAGGGCCTGATTTTGTCACATCTGACTTACCTGAGTATTTTTCATTGGTATGATAGCCACATCGAAGTTTACCTCTTGATTCCTTTCTCAGGTGCTGGTAACAATGTTTGGCAGCTGCTCTGAATACACAGCCTTTTTAGATGATGATAGTAAATCTAATATTGAAAATGAATTTACCTCATTTCAGTGTGAAAATCAAACTTTTACCCAGTAATATAGGCAACAAGTGATTTGAAGACAGTAATGTACAGGGCTGAAAACTGCAGGGATTTGTAATTTTTCTGGATCCATCTGTACTAGTAAATAAAACATACCAAGACTGTCCTTTGGCACAGAGTCCAGCTGGCATGGAACAGCTTTTTTCCATATGTTTAAACTCTTTTAGTCTCTGAAAGAGGATGAATACATCCAGATTTTGTATTGGGAAAGGTCTCTGTCCTGTGCTAAGTACTGAACCTCACCCAGGAACTGTTTGCCAGAGTGCTAGCAAGCCTGAGTCAAAGCCATGCCAGAAAACATGCTGGCAGTTTCACAGTGTAGACAAATTCCATAGCCTAGAAATGCTCCCTGACGCAACTTAATTTGCATTTATAGCGGTGGCTTGAAAGGGCGGCAGCTCTATCCAGCCTTGAATTACGCTGACCTGTCTCTGGTGATAAGCAATGCAGTGTGTTCACAAATGCTGTTTGGTCAGAAGGCTCTAAAGACATCCTGGGAAAAGATGGTTAATGAGGAATGTAGTTGTGATGGCCAGAACACAAACTCTTGCTGGAATTTCCCTTTTAGCTGAAACAAGGTGAAATTCTGGGCAGCTTTTGTTTTGGTTTAAGCAGCCATCCAGCAGGTGAATGTTATCCCAATTGTGGTTGGATATTGTTAGCCTAAAATACTCTCTTTCTTCTCCTTTGCTTATTTCTACACAAGAGAAGAGCCATGAATAATATTTACCTGAAAGTTTTGGGGTAGGATCCTATTTTTGTGGAAGATGCATGAATAATATTTACTTGAAAGTTTTGGGGTAGGATCTTATTTTCATACTGCTGTATTATTTCATACAACGCTTCTTACATCTTCACTGAAAGCTCTTTCAACAGCTATGTGCAAGTCATGTTTGATATACTCTTTCTCAGAAATATTGGCATTCATTAATCATTATTTTCCCATAAGTGTTTTTTTCCCGTTTTTTGTAGCACATGGAGTTTTCAACAACAAATATTAAAGATTTTCATAGCCAAGAAAAGCCCATTATAGTACAGACAGTACTATTGGGTTCAGATCTCAGTTAGAGAACTGCCAGGAGTCTTTAATCTTTGTCTGTCTTGAGGATCTCAGTCACTTCCATAAGTTGTATATTTTCCTTCAGTCAGGGATTCCTAGTGCTCTCTTTACCTTGCTCTGTTTATTCTATTTGTTGTACCTGTTCTTCTGTTTATATTAAATTTGCACCCATGGATCTAATTCAGATCAGGTTTCCATTGTTTTAGGTAAGTAGCCAAGAAAAAGATGGTTGAATAGTTTACTTTTAGCTAGTCAAGTAGCAATGAACAGGTCAGAAGGTGAGACGGCTATGTAAATATTTGTCAGGGAAAAGAAAACTGCTTACCTAAAAAGCAGACGAAACAGCTTGTCTTTTCTCTAAATTTCAGTAGATGCTAGTAGTTTATATAATCTATATAATGTATTCTTAATGTGAATAGTTTATATAGCTTAAAGTTTAAAGGCCTCAGAGCAGAAGGAAATATAAGCAGAGACTAAAAAGATAATATGTGTGCTGCTATTTGAAGTTTGACTACAATTGCTCATACAACGAGGCATGAGGCGAGAGAAAGCATCAAGGAGTCTGACTGAGAATGGGACAAAGAGTTTATAAGACAGGGCACCATAAGTGGTGTAAAAACTCAGAAACAGTTACAGACACTACATGTGAAGGCTTGTGTTATTTCCTTCTAAATCACGCTGCAAAAGTGGTAACAGATGTGATACTGCAGCCCTTTACTGGAAAACACAACTGAACTCCCTAAAACTTTTTGCCAGAAATGCCACCTTGGGACCTATTCTGGATGTAAAATATAGATGCATCCATTATAAACAATATACATCTTGTAAAACTACTTGATGTATTTTTTTGGATAGAACCAGGGCCCAGTCTTCAGTTCCAAAGAAGATCTTGGCAATGTAAAAGGCATATTCAGTTCAGAGGGACTTCAGTACAAAGAGCACATGCTGTACACTTTGTGAGACTGGACATGTTGGCCAGCGATGGCACTTTTAAAACTTATATGCTTTTATTTTAAAAGTACCACTGACTATTCAAATATTGGTGTGACATTACAATTTTATTGCTATAAAAAGCACACATCTTGAGTGTTTCAAACATCGGCTCTAAACTCAACTCAAAAAAAAAGGATGGTGCCTATCACTTCATCACCCTTACTTTCACTGTTGAAACTGCTATTTACTGTGATTTTAAAGTTTCCTTAATGTTTTTGTTATCACAACAGCAGCTTCTACTGATGGACTGAAAGACATGATTTTGTCTTTGCATCTGAGAAGGCTGATAGGATGTGTAAGGCATCAAGGCATAGAAAGTCCCTTGGTTGCTTAAATGCTGCAAGAAGATATTAGTATTACTGCTTAGCTATAAACGATGCAGTTATCTTCATGTTTCATTTCAGCTCTTTCCCCTCCTGATGCTTCTACTTCTAGTCTCTGAATCAGAACTTCTGGTTGTCTTTCAGTTGGACCATCTGTTTTTTTCTGTTTTCCAATTAAAGTTGCACTGCTAAGGAATTATATGTTTCTGGGAATGGTAACCACATACAGAGCCCCTCAGTCTCAGATCTATGATTTAAATCCAGGTCAGAATTGATCAATAGCTATTTCTATCTGATGGATATTTCATTGATGTATGTCAAATGTGTTCCGCTGTCTTAAACTGGTTTCTAATTAACATGTCCACTTTGCTTGTCCTAAAACTGAAATTCTGATGCATTATCCCACAGATTCTTTTAGATTAAAATATTTTTTTAGGCATTTCCTTAGTGTTATCCATGTCAAAACTCCTATGCCAAAGTGTTAGGAGAATATCATGTATACCTGCTCTATACTCCTTCCTAGGTGACTGCTTTTGGCCAGTGTCAGGATAATGAGCTAGAGAATCCTGTGGCCTGATTCCATGTGCTTGCTATTACACTTATATGCTCCAAAGCAGTTGCAAACTCCTGGCCTCAGACAGCCTGGAGAGTAAACTTGACGTAAATGTCAGTCTTGCAACTGCAAGAAGCATTAAATTACACTATTTTCCCAATGTTCTAATGGTTTTGTGAAAGCCGCCTGTAATATTAGGTCAAAGATTTTACTCTTTTACTAAATTCTGTGCTTTACAAAACCCTCCATTGCCTACTTCAACAGTTTTGCTATATTGCTTTGCTGGCAGCATAGAAATCATGTCCCTGTGACCAGCTTAGCACTCTATATATCATAGCTGGCCTTTAAATATTCTCTGACAAAGACTCCCATTATCAGTAAAATTATACATCTGTGTTCAAAGGCAAATATTAATTGGAAAGAGAAGGTGGCATTTAGCATAATTAAAATTCTAAATGAGACTTATCTTGCTGTTTAAGTGGAAATTTCCATGGGGATTCTTTACAAGAAACTGAGCTAGTTTAAGATACCTTCTAGAATACTTTTCCATAGTGTGTCTTAGGCAGTTTTCTTCATAGGACTCCTGGGAAATGCATCTTGCCATCATTCAGGCCAACAAATCATTATCCTGACAGACCTAAAGTAATTGCAGCTCCCCTTAACCTGTGACCAGGCAGTCTGGTATAACATTTTTCAGCTGTCTTTGCCTTCCACATTTTGATCAGTAAGTCACCAGCTTTTCCCATGTAAGCAAGCATATAGCAGTGGAAGAACTGTCATGGACCAGCACTTACATGTGTGCAAGCATCATATAGATGCTACATAGGCTTCTTAAAAACTGCTAATGAGAAAGGGAAAGTGAAGATAGAAAAGTCTTCCATACACGTATAACTGAACAGCAAGATCTTAGAGTCAGGATGGGAAGAAAAAAAAGAGAATAGAGCTATTTTGCTGTGATAGGAGCCTGAAGCACAAACAGTAACCTTGGATTCATGTTGCAAAGCAGGTAAGTTATTTTAATTGCTTGGGCTCTTTAAAATCCAGAGAAATCTGACAGTGTACTTTAAACTGTGAGATGCAATTTACACTAAGCTATCATTTTAAGAAGCAAGAATATGTCTATTTCTAAAACGAAATTAAATTGACAGCATTCCTTTAAGTGAAATCAACTGCACTGCCAGGTCCTGTGAACAGTTTTAGTGCTGCATTTAAGACATCTTTACAGCTGCAGTGAATGTACAAAGAAAAAAAAAAAAGCCTATACAGCCTCTTTGCTATATTTTAATAAGATTCATGTTGTAGATAAAGAGCAAAGCGTTGAACTCTTGCTGTGCAGTTGTTGCTTTGAAATCGGAGGACCAGAGCCTTGGACAGGAGCCATAATGTAAATACCATGAAAAGAGGAGTGTAGAAACAGTATTTCAAGTTCACTTTTGCCTTCTCCTGCTGCTTAGTGCAAGCTGTTTCCCTGTACTGTGTTAAAACAGCTTGAAGTAATTCTGAAATTATGCTGGGTTGAGAGGGGCACAAGTGACTGAGGAGGATGGGAGTCACACAAAAGCAACTCATTTTTATTTAGCTCTACCCAATTTGCATTATGTTCTGGAAGTAAGCTTAAGTGCATTTGGTAAAAAGCCAGAGCCATAAGGGGCTCTGTGTCATGTCAGGATAGTATTTGTAGTAGCTAACACATTATGGACAATCCATCTGGCTTTTACATGTGAACTGATGACATCAAGCAAAACAGCATCTCTGGAGGATTTAGCTCTGTATTCACATTGTTATTTCTTGGTCAGCTGAGAAAAATAAGTTAGGATATTGGTTGCATTTTCTTCTAGTAGAGAAGCTGCCTTTTCTACTTTTCTTTCTTTTCAGTGTAGTTGAAGGTGGATCTCCTTCAATCTTTTCAGAATAAATATATTGCTCTTCTGTAATAATCTAGGTATTTTCTGGTTTAATCCAAATTATTCTATTACTGCTTATAAACAAATTATTTCCACAGTTTTTAGCTGTTATCATAGAATCATGGAATGGTTTGGGCTGGAAGGGACCTTCAAAGTCCAACACCCTGCAAGGAGCAGGGACATTTCCAACCAGATCAGGTTGCTCAGAGCCTCATCCAGCCTGGCCTTGAATGTTTCCAGGGATGGGGCATCCACCACCTCTCTGGGCAACCTGTGCCAGTGCTTCACCACCCTAATTGTAAAAAAAAAAAAAAAATTCCTTATGTCTAGTCTAAATGTACCCTCTTTTAATTTAAACCATTACACCTCATCCTATCACAACAGGCCCTACTGAACAGCCTCTCCCCATCTTTCCTGTAGGCCCCCTGTAGGCACTGGAAGGCCGCTATCAGGTCTCCCCGGAGCCTCCTCTTCTCCAAGCTGAACAGCCCCAACTCTCTCAGCCTGTCCTCACAGGAGAGGTGCTCCAGCCCTCTGATCATCTTTGTGGCCCTCCTCTGGCCCCTTTCCAACTGGTCCATGTCCTTATGTTGGGGACTCCAGAACTGGATGCAGTACCCGAGGTGGTGTCTCACCAGGGCAGAGTAGAGGGGGAGAATCACCTCCCTCGACCTGCTGGCCACGCTCCTCTTGATGCAGCCCAGGATATGGTTGACTTTATTTACTCATTAATTGCAGTGTGAGAAATACAGAAAATTCTGCCTCAGTTAATTCAGTCAACAACTCAGATGAAAGTTATCGACAGTGTGATTTAGCCAAGTTGTTTAAAATTAGGATGGTACCTAGGTATAGAGAGTTCTTATTTTCCTGCCCATCAGATTATTTAGCTGCATTTATAAAAATAAAAAGGAATTTAGGTCTGTCACAGGAAATCAGTTGTTCTGTTCTAACAGCAAGAATGATACTTAGTGGACATTTTTGCTCCGTATGGGTTGGATACTATTGACTTTGGTTTATTGTAATTGGAAATAAAGCCAACTCTGCAGAAAGAAATATGAAGTAGCCTCTGACAGGGGTTTATGGTTTTCCTTTCTAGATGGTTTGGTCTGTCACACTGGCTAGCAAGGCCTATATTTATTCAGCTTTATATATCATTCTAGGATGATCTGAGCTAAATAAAGCCTGGAAGTGTAATATTTCATAGTTCTATGTTCACCAACAATTAGGACTCATATTTTCTGCAGTGTTCTGAAATCTTCTGGTACTGCTTATTTCTGACCTCGTCTCCAAAAGATATCTAAATTCTAGACATCATGTGAGACTTCTTAACAGCGCTAAATGCAATTTAGTTCAACTGTAATTTCTTTGAAGAAATGTGTTTGTGACTAGTTTTCCTAGATTTTAGTGGATATGATCACACAGGAGACTGCTTCATGTATGCTAAGTGTGGACTAGAAATATGAGAGTGAAGTGTGGAAGAATCCCAGTTGTCTGGATGTTAATGTAAGATTCTTTAACCATATGAACAAAAGGAATCAAGGAAATTTTCCATGGAAGGAGCAGTTTAGTAATAAAAAGAAGGGTGTGTAAGGAAATAATAACAAGCTGTCTTGAAAGCAGACATTAGAGTTGTAATGCATTGGGGAAAGATTTTAGGACTCAAATAGTGAGCAAACTTAACACATAGTAGGTATATGGTAATAAAACTTGTTAATTTTAGGAAGTTGGGAAGTGTTACCAGTATAGAAGAGGATGACTGCATCATGCAGTAAAAAAAGAACAGTGTCAAGTAATAGAAATGGTATTTAATTTAACAGTACCAAACTGGGAATTTGGGAACAACAATAAGAAATTATTTTATAAACTAGAAGTTATTCAGTCAACAGCCACTGAAGAAAAGCGCAGTCTGGGTATACAAGAAAGAGGAAGGACTCCTTGCAAGCATCCAATGAAAAACAGTTGATATAGCTCTTGCATGTGCCTGGTGAAGAGCTTCCCAGAGGAAATGGGACTATTCCATTATTTACTGCACTGGAGATACTTCATACAGAAAAAAGAACTCAAACTGGAGACAGGTGCAGAAAAAATGTGTTGTAATGAATAGAGGCAGTAAAGAAAATAGAAGGAAACAAAAAGTGTGGCTTTTTTTTAAGTCTAGAACACAAAGGGAAGACTAGTGCTTTGTTTTTTGGTGAAGTATTTTTTTTTTGTCCAAAACACGCAATTCTCCACTGAGAAACAGTTTGGACAGGGAGAATATGTAGGCAGGCCTCATTTACATGACATCCATGTGCTGTTGGAAGAAGCTTCTAACAAAGATATGTACTGCTAGTCTGTGTAAAAGACAGAGGCATTCATTAATTGTCTTAGAAAACCTGTGTGACACTGGGCTGGGAAATGGCACATGCCCTGTTCTGAATGCTCCCAATTGCTCCCTCCCCAAACATATAGTAGAAATTAATGCTTGCATGATATTTTGAATATGAGAGTGGGCTTACTTACAGTACTTCAAGGACTCAAGTATTTGTCTTGCCTCATGTTCATGAACCACTATGCTTCTTCCTGTTCTTATTTAGGCTAAATTCCTTTTGGAAAGTCCATCCATGCAGTAGCTAAGAATGCTTTTTTTTCACAGCACTCTGCTTTGGGCAGTTTAATGAAGTGAGGAGGTCAGAATAGTGTCATTAGCTGGCTGCATCCCATAAGATAGTGCTGGTGGCAGGTAGGAAGGGTCATAACAGAAGCATGACTCTAGAGTGGTCAACAGGAAATCAATTTAGTCACTGGGTATGATGAGTCTGGCAGACAAAGAAACTCAGAGGACAGCAGGTGAGTGTGACCATGTCTGTTTACCATGTTGCAGGGAGTATAGAATCTGTCAGAAAGGCATTAAAAGATCATATAATGGCAAGGGAGGTTATAGTTGCTTTGGCTAGGAAACGGAAAGGCTGAGAAAACCAGTAGTGTGCTAATTAGAGAGGAAGAGAGAAAAAAATTATGTGATTGAAGCATATATGAGGAGTCCTCTGAAAATGAATTTCAGACCTGAAGAAAGACAGTAATTAACAGCCTGAAGCATAAAAAGGCCTTACATAAAACTCAGATAGTTCAGGAGAAATGCCTCTACACTGAAGATAGTGAATGGCATTATGATCATACAGGAATAGGAGTCTTAAAAGCTAAATGGAAGAAACAATGATAGAAGATGGCATTTGTATGTAATTGAACATCAGCTCTGGGGATTAAACCCATATACATTTAGAGCTAAAATCATGAGCACTTCTTGCTTTATTTGAAGGGCTAAGGCTGCCTACGGAAATGTCCTGTTATAAACCAGGCGTTGCAAGGGCTGGTCTGTATGAGAGGAATCTGATTTTAAAGGGATAGAAGGACGAAAACCTGAAATCTCTTCATCCACTCTGTCAGTCTCATACGTGTAGATAACAGTGCAAGTCCTTGCTAAAGGACATTGCATGCTAGAAGTTTACAACAGTTAAGAGAAGTCTGGACAAATTCATGTAAGAGATTCTCTCTGAGAGTATTTGTAGACAGACAAACTACTTCTGGCTCAGGATATCACAGCTGCATGTGATTGGAGGCTAGGGGGATGTTAAAAAGAGCTATCATGTATGTCTGCCTTGTTGTTACAGTTTTCCTTAAGCATTTAATCATCAACACTGTTACAGAGGATACTGACTAGATATATTTTTGATCTGACCCTGCAAGACTAGTTGTACATAAATGTATTTTTACCTGTAAAACAGATTAGTTCTTTGCCTTCTTCCAGGAAAAGCTTCCCTGCTTTTTATGAAGCTATATTTCCTAGCTAGAAAAGTGCAAGAAAATTCAGTCATAGTCATTTTAATACTCAGGCCTCTGTCATGTACAAATGAGCCTTAATACTTTGAAAATAACAAGATCCAGGGAAACAGGAATTTTACCTGTCTGTCCCTTGCAACAAGGTTCTCTAAGAGCTGTCATGTAGTAGTGCACAAGTAATCACAGAAGAGGTTGGAGGTGAGGCATGGTAGGACTGCAGTCTTCTTGTTTCATCACAGTGAAGGAGGAAGGGTCGGGAACTGGGTAGATTCTAGGAAATCTTATGGTAATACTTCTGCTTTGATTCCCATTTTTAAAGGACTGCTAAGAGGCCGAAGTTGGTATAATTATCTTGTGGTTCCTGATAGATCACATACTATTTCTTCTGCTAAATTATGATATTTCTTTGCTTCTTTTTAAGCCTTAGACATCACAGTCTATTTCCTTCTGAATTCTTTTAGAAGTCTTAGGCCCCAATGCAGTGATTCTTAGCCATTTGTATTTGGGCCTGTGGTGTCCTGTAGGACAGCAAGACATGGTCTGTTAAATGACTGCAGATTAAAAAATAAAACGCATTCTCACACATATAAGCAAGGAAACAAAACAAGGGAAAATTAGTAGTTTACATTATTAGCCCAACCTGTATCTGGCTAGAAATGAACACTCTTGTGGGGCATCTCTGAAAAAACAGTTGGGTGACTTTGACTTAGAAAGCCGTCTTTTCCCTCTGCAAACATAAGAACATTACTATATCCTACCTGACTTGCAATAACCATTCTCTCTTGAGCTCTTAGTTTATTTTTTCTTCTTCCTTTTTATAAACTATGGCGTTCACTGTGACCACAGCACAGCCCTGGGGACGTAATTCTTTTTTATTTTCCATTTTGAGTTGCCAGCTAGGAAGCGAAATAGAATTGTATGACTTTCCTTCTCTTTGGGTATAAAAGAGTAAGCAGATATGTACACCTTTATAAGAGTGGGAGACAGTTTTCGGGGAAGATTGGCTTAGGTTTGGATAAGGAGATTGTTGTATTTTTAACATGTTCTGGAAAGATGCTAGAGACTGTTTCTCTTGACAGTGATGGACACACGTTTGTCTGATATCTTTTTTCTTAGTGCCATTATTGTGCAAAACAGTTTCCAGCACACAGTGTGCTACCACAAAGGGTCTCAAACACAAAGCAATGACACGGGACTACAGCATGGGAGCCCTTACATAGTAGAAAGGTTTTCTAAACCTTTTTAAGATTTGAGGGCTTTTTTTTCCCTTTTGCTTTTTTATCTAATTTACAGCCATGGTGAGAACATGGGGAGTACCCAGTGAGTTTGCCTACTTTACAGCCCAGCTCCAGATAAACTCTTCTGAATGCAAAGGTCATTTGGGATTTTTTCCCTATATACAGAAGTTCTTAGGAAATAGGATCGTTCTGCAGGCTAGGAGAATTAACTTCCTACAGGTTTTCTTTCTGATTATGCAGAAGGGAGCCTGTGTTAATAATTTGCCCAAATATAACTTTCAACAGACCAAAATGAATGTGTCTTCTGTGAGAACTTGAGTTTTCAAGAGTAACACTCATCTTTTACTACAGCTGTTTCTTTTGGAAGCATATAGTACATAGCACAGGTACAGCCTGTGACACAGGAATATTATGTTTAGTGTGCTTATCGATATGACCTATCTAGAATTAATTTTAAATGCTGGAAATTTATTTTATTTTAGCAATATAAAAAAATAAGTAGGGTCACCCACACAAAATGTCCATTAGTGTATCTTCTATTGATTTATCTCCTTAAATATAACTCCAAACCTAAGTAATAAAGGATTTTTTTTCTGATTTCCTTGTGGATTCTGTCAGTGGGGTATGAACAAGGGTTTTAAATGTGGTTAACTGTTTCATAGGTTTTTATCAATTATGACTTTTAAGAATACAATGAATCCTACTCTATGGCAAACTACTTCCAAGTCTGAAAGAACTAATGTTGAATTACTGTGATTCATCCTCTTGGTAACTCAAATTGTATCTCCAGAGCTGCCAGACTTCTAGCATTGTGGAGACTAGTAGGCTCAGTTTTCTGTTTCTGGAAGGCATTTTGTAGTCTGGCTTTGAATAGTCTAGGGAGGAAAGAAATAAGTTTAACAACTTTTCATGTCGTTGAAAGTCTTAATTTAACTGATTGACAGTCCTTCTTCCAGAACTGAATCGGTAAATCTAACTTAGCAATTACCTTATCATTTGCATCTCTTGTACACAAATATAACCAAACTCCTTAAAATGAAGTAAAGATTTAGGAAAGATTTTAGCTTCATTACAGCAAGGAAACAGGTGAATTTGACAACATTATATTAAGGTCAAGATCTAAGTGTTTTACCAAGCAATGTGACTCAGTCAGCAGCTATGTTGCAGGAAAGTAGAGTTCTGACTGTTATGTCATAAGGTTTTCTCTTACAGAACTGAATTGAATGATGTTTTCTGGACCTATCTTGATGAGATTTCCACTCAAATTTCTAAATCTAATAAGCTTGTGGACAGAACTTTCAAACCTGGTGAAGTTTGCTGCCTCAATTCAAACAAGAAAGCATTCAGAAATGTATACAATAGCAACTTCTCGTTTTATCTATTCTGGAACTGTAAGTAACTGTTACACTTAGGGACAGACTGTCAGTTGATATACATCAACATTGTTCCACTGAAGTGATAAAAACCAAGTTAACAAGCCTGGTAAGGTGGAGATCCAGGTTTTATATTGGAAAAGGGGGGAGGTAATATAGAAGTAGAATCAGAAACTTTAGTTTCTCAGTAAGCTGAGATGGAGGTATCTGCTGTAAGCAAGTAGTCTACTGTGGCTCTATAACTGGTGGTCAGAAATAGCTGTCTTCAGAAGGGGATTTATGTTGGTTTCGTTTAGTGGAGGTGGGCTACAGTGGCCACTTCTGCAAGAAGCTGCTAGAAGTTTCCCCTTTGTTTGGTGGACTGGGATGGGTCTAAGAATTGTCTTTTTTTTCCCCAAAATCTTGACAAATGGGAATATTTTCATATTTGGAAAAGGATCAGATAGATTTTTTTCAATGAGCCAAGGGACAGGAAGCCAAAGGAGTCCTGGAGCCATAACCAAGATCAAGAAATAACTTTAAAATGACCTATCAAGTATTTTCTTGTTTTCTCCTGTTATCTGTGGAAGTGAGAGGGAATCTGTGCTCCATAACAGTAGGTTAGGAAAAAGATATGTGATTAATTCTCTTAGTGATGAGTTCTGCTCAGCAGTCCATTTTCTGATTTGTTTATATTTGTCAGAGAACACTGTGTAATGCCTGCTGCAATTCTTCTTACTGTTAGTTATCTGGACTGTAATTTAATTGTCCCTTACATTGTTCTGCATCAGAAATTTTAAGTAGTATTTTTTCCTAAAAGCCAGGCATTTCTCTTGAATACAAGCCAAGATTTTGCAGCATATGTCTTAAGTGAATGAGCTGCATGTGATACTAATTATTTTGGGTTTCTCTTTTTCAGTCTGTAATAGGCTTTGGCACAAATCTGTGCTTTCCTGTGTCTTTTCAAAATTATTTCTGAGGCTTTTCAAAGAGTAGAGTAATAACTCATTTTTTGTGATTTGGCCACCATGCCAGTAAGCTGCTCACTTGCATGAAAATATGCTTGCCTCTACCATCCATGAGTACATGTTCAAGAGGAACCGTGCTCTTTGTCTTTTTACTCCCTCCTGCTGTCAGGAGATTCCAAAATTGAAATCACTTGCAAGTGAATATCCTCAGTCTTGGATCTCAGCTCCATAGCCTCTATGTGACTGACTCCCAGTCACATGGATTAATTAGACTATTGCAAATGAAGAGGCTACTCAGTCAAATAATACTGAAAGACCAGGTCTGCATTACCTACCTCTTAGAGGTCTGGGACTACAATCATTCAGCTTCAAATTTTACCATCAGCTTCTCTCATTTGAGTCATGGCTAAATATATTTCTACCTAGTAACAATTAATTCCTGGTGGCAGCTGCCTGTTCTCAAATCACATTCTGTACCCATATGCATGTAACACATGTAGTTAATTATGACAGAGGACCTGGAAATGTTATTAGACTCCAAGCACTTAGAGACCCTCATTAATTACATACACAGCTATCTGTGATGGGTTACGTTGTCCACTTAGTATGATCTGTGTAGTATTGAGTCTGCATAGGGAACAATCATAAGAATTAACATGGGGAAAGAAAGCATCTACTTTCTACTTTGTGAAAGATAAGAATGCCTAAGGACCTTCAGAAATAGGAGAAAAATTCCTATTGATACCTTACATTTATGGAGTGTCTAATTTGTCATGGAATATCTGAAATAACGATGTTAGGTTAATGTATTTGTTCCTTTCTTCTTGTTACTTGTCATAAAAAAATAACTATGTTTTGTTAGGCATGTTAATGCTCTTTGTGTTCCCTAATGAGTTTTTGAGAAAGGAAGGAGAAATAACATTAGCTGAGGGGTGCGCTTGCATTCTTAAGAAACCTACTGCTTTTTACAGCACAGTCACATCTTCAAAACATGTTAGTCTTCTTGTTTGTACACACATCACCTGTTCTTGTAGAGTAGGGCTGGAGTGCAGAAAAAGAAGTAAAGAAAGTCAGAATAGCAGCTGGGTAGAGTGGAATGAGAGAAAGCAAGCCATATTTAGGAGCAGACGTATGCTATGGCATTTTTTCCAGTCTTAAAATATTCTGAAGTATCTCTCTATTATTTCTTTCTATGAGTGCCTGGTGTTAAATTGGATAAGGAGAGGGTTTTTTAGCAGATCTGAAACATGGACTCAGCATGGCTTTTCCACTTTTACGACAAATATCACTGAACCTCTTGGAATGTCTTTGTGGTTGCTGGGAACGGGCTTTTGGCAATGAGGTAAATAGCGGTATCTTCCCCACAACATTGACAAAGCAACTGAAGCATGGAAGATTGTCACAGTTTGCCCAGAATTATAGAGCAAAGCTGTCATTGCTCAGCTTTCCTCTTGCTTTTTGATGTCGTTTCCACCCACTGCCATTAATTTCTCAGAACATCTGTGAAGTAATCAGCATATGGCCTTCCTATGTGATTGCTAATGAGCTTATTAAAAGCTACAGCACGAAATTACACTTGCATGTGATTTTTGCCTTACTTTACACTGGGTTTTTAATTACCTGCAAGCACTTTATGAAATACTGTGGCTTAATAGCTTTGCAGTGTTATTCTGTAATGTTGTTTGAAAATAGGAAATTCAGTGGGCAGGGAGTTCTTAGCTTGGCAGAGAAGTTTGATAACTTTTACTTAAAGCAACATTTCTCCCCAGGCCTTTGCTATACAGAACATGCTAGATAGCAATTCTAACGGTAAAACAATGGATTCTGCAGAAGTTAGGTGTATCTAAACAGTATGTAGATCTTGTGCTAGCTTTTTGTATAGGGATAAGTATCAGTCTTAACCCTAAAATGACAACTTGATATCAGAAGAACATGGGGCTGTTTAAATAGTGAAGCATTTCTAGGTAGATAACCAAAGATTTCCCATAGAACAGCCAAAGTGACTGAACTGTTTTCATGCTAAAATTAAAAAAAAAACAAACAACCAAACAATTATGTCTGCAAGTACTTGAGAAAAAGGGCAACTAGGAAACTGGAAAATATCGTTCGTACTTCAGAAAACAATAATTCTGCATGCATGTGTTCTGCTGTGTTTTCATGTATTTCTTTCCCTGCTGCCTTTCAAGATTTCATAGTGAGGGATCCAGTTTAGTTCATTGTAAGGTAAATACGATGTTTGTTCCCCATGTTTTTACTTCTTAGGGGTCAAACTCCACAATGCTAGGAATTAAGTGGAACTAACAGCACTAATTATTCCCCTTGGATGGATTCTGGGAGTAGCTGATTTAGTCTGCTCCATTATCACTAATTATCTCATTAAGTTCCTCTTTCTATCATTTTTCTGATTTCATCTGATCTCTGTGTATGCAGTGATTGGATTTTAAGTAAAGAACCTAGCACAAATAAAAGGTCACAACTGTTTATTTAAAAATTATTTCAATTTTTAAGCACAGCTTTCTTTGGTTTAACTATAAAGCCTCTCTGTCACTGGGATATGGAGTGAAGGTTTTTGTGAACTGTGAATTACTGAGGTACATTTTTGTGTGCATTGTTCTCAAGGAGGCAACAACTGGAACAAGCCTAGTGTGCAGAGGCTTCGGAGGAACCGGTGCCTCAGAACATCTTTATGGTGCTCTTCAGCTTGAGATAGGAATGTGCAGAGATTAGTGCAAAGCTGCTGACATGTGGGAAATAATTATTTTTATCACCTGATGTAAACAAATATCCCTTCTGTATGGGGTGGATAAGAGACACATACTGGAGTCCCTATGGCATCACAGATGCCTTACAAATTTTCAGGATAGTCAGTCTGGCATGAGTATCACTGCTTATTCTGTCAAAGGAATTTTAGCTTATTCTCTCTTGGAATATTGTATGTTCCTTAAAAAAAAAAATAAATTGTATTAGTGATATTCCTGCTAGTGACATTCCTGCCAAAACAAATCGATCTGGACAGGTAGATTTGTTATCCATTAATTATCCACATGGAGCTGCAAATGGTTTGAAGTTACTACCCAATTATTATGAAATCTTTCCAGCCTTGCTCTTTCTAGACTTTTTGACGCATTTCACAACTTCATTATAGAAAATTTTTCTTGGTGTTTCTAAATTCTTCCATCAGTTGTCCAAGTGTGAAGCAGGACTACTTTTTTCATTTTATGCAACACACAGTTTTACAGTAGTACGCTAGATGAGCAGCTGAGGTAAGTCTATGTTATTTCTTTCACTTTTGTGCAGCTACCCTGACCTACATGAGCATGGGATCTAGTGCAGTAACCAGATAATCAGCTAATATGCTTGAAAAATATATTCCTTATTCCTCATTGCCTCTCAGTACTTCTGTAAGAACTGGTAATATTGAAGTTAATACTTTTCTGTACTGGATCAATGTGTATTATTTATGCAGGCAGAAGCTTCAGATTCAAATAAACCTTCTGAAGGGAGAATTTATTTTAGATATAATTACTAGACTTAGGAAAAAACTGTACAATTGTCATGAAAAAAATGAATAGCTCAGCAGTTCAAATTATATTAACAAGACAAGGACACGGTAAATTTATCATACTAATAAGCTACTGAAAGATCTCATTTCTTGCATATATTTAAATCACGGTACTTTGTGGGGCAGTTTAGCACTTGTTTCTGTCTTCGCTGCTCAGGCTAAGTGTGACTGACAAATCTTGCAGTGTTAGATTCTGTGTGCCTGCAACCTTGAAACCACAAGGATGACAGTCCTAAATTGGATTACTGATGGGATTCTTGTGGTGATCAGGTATATGTTACCACGGACAAGTTCTTTTGCACTGAAACATTGAACACTGAAATACTAGGACTTCATTTTGCCGATTGCCATAGGGATGGAACTCTTTTGATCAATGAGATGTGTACCCGTGTAATAATGAAGGACAACCACTCCTAATAGAAAATCACTAATGATTAATGAGATATATTTTTTCTTGGTTTCATTCTTTGCCTGTTTCTCCAAGCTCTCATTTTCTCATTAAAAACACATAAATTTTGATATAGCAAAACATTTTATTGTTGTGTTTCTAAGCCAGGAGAATAATATACTTCTTCAATATATCTTTGAGCTATAGCTGGTCTCAACAAAACATCACTTACACTTTGGGAATCATGACATCTTTCCCTGTTCTTCTTTTGTTCTAGTTGGAAGTATTCTTACCTTCTGAAATATAGCGCAACCTTGGCTTTCTGCATGAAAACCTGAGGGTGGATAGATACATTAGCTGTTGAGTAAATGACAGGGATTCAGGAAAAAAAAAATAGCTATGCAAGCACATTGGCTGGTAATTCTGTTTTTTTTTTTTTTTTTTTGAAACTAAAATTTTCTGATTTAATTTCTCCTGGAAAGTTTCTGAGGTTCTGCAAATAATTTTTCTAATCAAGAAGTGGTAGAGTTCAAAGTAGGTACCTGGGTCTGTGAAATCCCAAATGAGTTCTCACTGCTTTTGATATAATCAATGTTCTGGGCTGAGTCTCTTTCTCTCTCCAGATGTGGGTTTGGTTTTTTTTTTTTTTTTGTCATTGTTTGGGGTTGGTTTTTTTTTTGTTTGGTTTTTTTTCATTGAAAACTTCTAAGGGTTTTTGTTCACTTGCTGAAATAGGTGTTCTTCATTCACTATGAGTAGAAACATGCCACAGGCTACATTAAAAGTCATTTCTTAACTGATGCTGTCTGCTTTCCAAACAGATCCGTTATATTCTCAGTGACCTCCACTCTCTGGCAAACATCATCCCATGACGCTGAAAAATCAACTGCAAAATGGTTTTGAATTTGTAAATAACCATCCCTGTAGTTCTAGCCCCGGTTCATAACATCGTAGAATCATAGAATCCTTTAGGTTGGAAAAGATGCTTAAGACTATTGAGTCCAACTGCAAACCTAACACTGCCAAGTTCACCAAGTCCACCACTAAACCATGTCCCTAAGTGCTACATCTACATGTCTTTTAAATATCCCCAGGGGTGGTGACCCAACCACTTCCCTGGGCAGCCTGGTCCAATGCTCAGCAACCCCTTAGGTGAAGAAATTTTTCCTAATATCCAATCTAAACTTCCCCTGGTGCATCTTGAGGCCATTTCCTCTCATCCTATCACTTGCTACTTGGGGAAAGAGATCAACACTCACTTCACTGCAACATCCTTTCAGGTAGTTGTAGAGAGAGATCAGGTCTCCCCTCAACTTGCTTTTCTCCAGTCTAAACAAGCCCAGTTCCCTCAGCTGCTTCTCATAAGACTTGCTCTCCAGACCCTTCATCATCTTCGTTGCTCTTCAGCACCTCAATGACGTTCTTGTGGCGAGTAGCCCAAAACTGAACACAATGTTTGAGGTGCGGCCTCACCAGTGCCAAGTACAAAGGGATGATCGCTTCCCTAGTCTTGCTGGACACACTATTTCTAATACAAGCCAGGATGCTGTTGGCCTTCTTGGCCATCTAGGCACACTGCCAGCTCATAGTCAGCCAGCTATCGACCAACACCTCCAGCTCCTTTTCCAATGGGCAGCTTTCCAGACACTCTTCCCCAAGCCTGTAGCATTGCATGGGTTGTTGTGACCCAAGTGCAGAACCTAGAACTCAGCCTTGTTGAATCTCATACAATTGGCCTCGGCCCATCGATCTAGTCTGTCCAGATCAATACTTGAAATCAGTAGATCTTTGTACATCTTGTCTCCCTGAGCTTATCCTTTTTTGTCTGGTTAGATTTTAGTTTGTTTGTTTGGTTTTTTTCAGAGGTGCTGGTGAAGTTCTGGCTTTCATAAATGATTATTTTGTGATGAGGACCTGCCTGAAGACATAAAGCTAGCTGAACAAGCAGTGCTATAGTTCATATACGAGTATGATTTCCTTACATGTATTTCTATGATACTGCATCATTTTCATAGCAATGACATTTATTTCCCAAGAAAAAATAGTTTAAGGGCATTTGTGGAAGAGGCAGTAAAAGGAGAACAGAAGCAACTGCATTCCAGTCAGATTCAGTTTAACTTGTTTGTGAATAACTATTTTCACTATTGTTCCAGATCTGTTCCTCAGTAATTAACAACTGAGGAAAGTCTTAATCTTTTAATTAATATATGGATATATTACAGAGTTGAATACTAGCTCTGCATGTGCAATTTCAGTGGAAAAACACAGAATAACTCTACTGGAATATAAAATGTATCTGTGAACAATGAGCTTGCAGAAAATAGTCATGTGTTCTGGCAGAAAAGAAGGTGAAACGAATTATTCATGTCCTGTGAGTGGCTGAGATGAATGGGAAGCAGCAGATCCTGAAATGTCTTCTGATACCTGGGAATGAATGTCTCAGAGATCAATTCACATTTTTGTTAGCCTTAGTTTTCAAACCCACAAAACTAACAAGACCCGGGGTTTGGATTTCGTAACACTGCCTAGGTGTAGACCCCAATGTTTCTCATTGTCCTGACTTTTCTTGTTGAGGACTCTCTGCTTACCACTCTCCCTTGCCACATAACAGGAAAGCTGTGCTCTGTGAAGGGTGTGCAGGGAAGAAGTGTTGAAGGGAAAGAGCTGGAAATCTTACTTCCAGTGAAGTGAGTAGTGAGTCTGGCTCTGCTACTGTCAGTGCCAACATCTCCTTCCTAAGCAGCAGAGGGAAGGAAAAGTTTTCTTTCACAGTAATGGCTTCCTACAGGATGCATTAAGAAAAGAAGTAAGGCTGCAGTAAGAGAAGAATTACAAATAAACTGGATTATAGCTATGAGATTAAGGAGGAAAATATTTGGGGGAAAATAACATCACTTTTCTTCTGAGACATCAAATGTGATTCAAACCACAGAGGAACTACTAGGTCTAATAAATCAAAGATTCTTATTGACATATTCCTATCAGAATTTCCATATTCTGTTTTGGCTCTCCTGTGTTCCCCTGATACCTATTAGGCATATATTTTGCCTTACTAAAGAACCCTCCAGTAGATTCTTTCATCCCATGTCTATGTTAACTTTAGGTTTCATTTTTTTAGGTCGTACAAACAAAGATGACTAAGACCTATTTAAAAAGCCTAAATTTTAGCAGAAAAATTTAGCTAGAAGGGGTTCAGTACTATCTGAACATTTTCTGTGCACCCATTTTGCAATAACATCATGGCATGTGCAACTCTTGCCACATAGCTGCGTTTATCACCAATGCATATGCTTACACTTTAAAGTCAGTGGAAACTGCCCTTATTTCTATGGAACCAGAATTTCTCTGCAGAGTTCCTGCTGCCAGCTGTCCCAAGGAAGCAGGAGCTTCCTTTCCCTTAACCTTTTGCATGTGATAGTGCAATGTTCCTTTTGAATGAGTAGTTAATGTTCAGCACTCAATTCCCATAAGGAAGCCAATGTATGGGTCTTAAGATGAAACAGCATCATTCTTTGAAATGAATTTAATAATGGGATGTGATGTTCTCTTTATAAAGCATCCTTGTTTTCTTACAGTATTAAAAAAAGCTCTTAGAAGATTAATTCTGCAACGCTTTGTGGAACGTGAAGGCTGTGTGCCATTTAAAAAGTGTCTCCATCAGACTCTAACTCAGCTATCAGCCTTTCAGCTAGCTTCAGTTAGTGTCCTTAGCAGCTGACAGCCTAGCAAATGCCTTCCAGGTGAGGACTGGCCTATACACCTGACTTCATCTCCCTGCTAATGTATAAGGGAATCTTAGTTGTTCCCCATTGCTATTCAGCCAGTTTCTGGATTATATTATCTTCAGCTTTTATTTTATTGCCCCTGTCTTTGGCTCTGTCCTGAATTATTTATCAGCACCTGTACCATATTCCCCCAACCCACTTAATTCTTACCTTCATCTTTGTTCTTGATCTTATGTTCTGTCTCACTATCCTGATACCTCTTTCTCACTGACTTAGCCCTTCTTTTGTCATGCCTGCTTCTAGCTATAGACCCTGTGTTTCTCATGATTGGTGTTCCTCGCCTTTTACCTGCCTTCAAACTGTATCTATGCTTCCAGCATGTGTACACCTCTTGTGTGCAATGTGCGTCTTAGCCAGACCTCCCGTAACTCTTTTGCTTGACCTCTTAGCTTTTCTTTCTGATTTGGCCATACATTTTCTCCAACTTTTTCTCTAGGTCTTGCATTCAAATTGGAGCTCACTGACACTTGAAGGTTCCCATCCTAAACTATTCTTTTGATTTTCCTTTAAATGCATAGTAGTGAATCCCCCTAAAAACATGCAACAGTTATCATTCCTGTCCCTGCTTAAGAAAAATGAAATCGATGTGATAGGTTTTTCATAAAAAAAAAAAAAAGATGTAATGATTAATTCTTTAAAATTCTTTGAAAATCATAGAATAGTTAGGGTTGGAAGGGACCTTTAAAGGTCAACTAGTCCAACCCCTCTGTAAGGAGCAGGGACATTTCCAACCAGATCAGGTTGTTCAGAGCCTCATCCAGCCTGGCCTTGAATGTTTCCAGAGATGGGGCATCTACCACCTCCCTGGGCAACCTGTGCCAGTGTTCCACCACGCTCATTGTAAAGAGCTTCTTCCTTACGTCTAGTCTGAATCTACCTCCCTCTATTTTAAAACCATTACCCCTTGTCCTATCACAACAAGCCCTGCTAAAAAGTTTCTCCCCATCTTTCTTAAAAGTCCCATGTATGTACTGGAAGGCCACTATAAGGTCTCATCAGAGCCTTCTCTTCTCCAGACTGAAGAGCCTCAGTTCTTTATGACTGTCCTCACAGGAGAGGTGCTCCAGCCCTCTTATCATTTTTGTGGCCCTCCTCTGGCCTTGCTTCAAGGTGTCCATGCCCTTCTTATGTTGGGGCCTCCAGAGGTGGACGCAGTATTCCAGGTGTGGTCTCACGAGAAGGGGAGTAGAAGGGGAGAATCACCTCCCTCAGCGTGCTGGCCATGCTTCTTTTGATGCAGCCCAGGATGCGGTTGGCCTTCTGGGCCGCAAGAGCACATTGCCGGCTCATGTTGAGCCTCTCGTCCACCAGCACTCCCAAGTGGACACTCCCAAGTCCTTCTCCTCAGGGCTGCTCTCCATCCATTCTCTGCCCAGCCTGTATTTGTGCCTGGGATTGCCACGACCCAGGTGCAGGACCTTGCACTTGGCCTGGTTGAACTTCATGAGATTCTCACAGGCCCACCTCTGCAGCCTGTCAAGGTCCCTCTAGATGGCATCCCCTCCAGCGTGTCGACCACACCACACAGCTTGTTTTCTTTGGTAATGTTGCTGAGGGTGCACTCTATCCCTTGTCTATGTCACTGACAAAGATGTTAAATAGGGCCAGGCTCAATATGGACCCCTGAGGAACACCACACATCACCAGTCTGTTTTTGGACATCAAGCTGTTGACCACAACTGTTTGAGTGCAGCCATTCAGCCAATTCCTTATCCACTGGTCTGTTCGTCACATCCATGTCTCTCCAGTTTAGCAACAAGAGTTGTCTTACCTGATATAAGTTTTGGGTTAGGTTGTAGGTTGGATAAATATAGCATGTGTTTTTATATACTAAAGAATAGATGATATTATCTGTGCTGTTGTTTCCTAATGACATAGATCTAATTTATAAGTTTATTCTGTACAGTTGATAACATACAAAGTGCAGAGGAATACAAGATATCTATTATAAAAAGTTACCTATATTTAGAGAAGTAAATATTTTAAACTGTATCTTTCTTCAAATTCAATCCTTAGCCTTATGCCAATTAATTTTTATTAATGCTATCAAATTTTGTCATATAATCCAATGAAATACCGATTAAACACCTCTGAGTGTAAATGTAAATAATATAATAGCAGGAGGCATCTTTGTTCTGCAATCAGGCACTGTGTTGCAATTGCATTTTCTTTATTAGAGGGAAGGTATGTCGTGATAGTATACAGCAGATTTTAGTGTTCAAGGAGCAAATTAACTATGTACTAAGGATTCAGTCATTATTCTTCTCAGTGAGAGAGAGAGTTGGAAGAGAAGAGGAAGCTGGGAGATTTAAAAGAGGCCTTGGATTTAATATTCTGTGCCGCTATGCATGGACAATTCACTCAAGCTATTTTTTGTTTCAGACACTCCACATGGGAGGTATTCAGCTTGCCTATTTCATTGCACTATAGAGATAAATAGGTTGTTAATCCACAAAGGAACTTTAAGAGTCAGAGAGAAAACAAAGAGGGCAATCATGTTTAAACTGCAAAGTATAGCTGTTGTATTGAGCAGTAAGAAAGAAAAAAGTGCACCCTGCAGAAATTTCTCTTGCTTTAGTCCTCAGCATTTTCTTATACTATTTACTGAATTAAAAAATAAACAAACAAGCAAACACCCAAACAATTCTGAACTTCCTAAGTAAAGTGAGTTTCATCATCACAGAATATGAATGATCTTGGGTCATCAGTCAGGACCCATATTTCATTTATTGTCACTGGTGCCTCCTGACCCATACCCTTACCCATGCCTCATGCCTCACTTCAGTCAGTTCAAACGTCACTAGCCCTAATCATACTACATGGATCCTGGGGTGATGGTCAGAGGAGAAGATAGGTATTTGTTTGGACCTCACAGGCTGAAAGTAAACCACCTACCTCAGACACTATATTCCTCACCTATCCCCATTTTTGGTAGGATTTAGCCTAAATTGTCCTAGTGTAATTGACAATTTTTTTTTTTTTTTAAAGGAGGTACTTCTATATAATCTATATATATTTATCTAAGTAATAGATCTGTTACTATACACTTTTCTGCTAAACATTATTGGAATGGACAACAGATTCTTTTCAGCAGCCTTTTCAAAGACTTGTTAATAGACAGCATGTTCTGAAAAAATACAAGGT
This sequence comes from Tetrax tetrax, assembly GCA_009806455.1. Lineage (NCBI taxonomy): Eukaryota > Metazoa > Chordata > Aves > Otidiformes > Otididae > Tetrax > Tetrax tetrax. The sequence goes on along the minus strand of WHYT01016498.1, from coordinate 11,827 downwards.
GGCTCTGACATTCCAGTTTTTCTATTTTAGATAAGCATATGGTAAATCTAATAAAATATTTGAGAGCAGAAAATAATTGCTATGGTAAGTAATTTTGCTCCAAGTTCAATTAAATTGTGCTGTGAGATTAAGATCATGCTTGGGTATATGAAGTGACTAAATGAAGTGCATTTTGCTTAAATTTGTGATTTAAAAGTATTAACTAGTTATTGATTGAATATTTCCCTGTATTACATTGCCGAGTACGTGTAATACTTTATTACAAAACATCCACACCAGAATCACTTGAACTTTTACTGTATAGTATCTGGTGATGAGTCAACAGTTTGTGCAATTCTTCTATAAATACTTGAGTTGGTTTTGCTCCTGGAATATCTGCTTTGGGAAAGGTCTAACATTGAAATAGCATCTTAAAAAACCAACCAAACAAAATCCATCTAATTTTTCTTCAGGAAGGACCTGGAAGTTAATATAATTAAAACATAGAAACACATAAATACAACATTGCATTATATAAAAAGGTAAATGTTATGGTGAAACCAATGTCAGTAGAAATAAATTATTCAAAATTTTAATGCTTTCATTTGGGAAGTTAGATACTCATTTTGGTTTGCATCACTCTGGATTTCATTGAGTTATGTGTGCTTGTTTAATTAGTTTGTATAACCAAGGACAGACTGGGGTCTCCTTCCTTTTAGATTTCAACTTTTATTAGTCATTACTATTTCTTTAGTGTCAGTTACATCCTCAGCCTTCCTGAATACATAATGCTGTCCTTTGGAGCTGTCCTCATTCACAGTTTTGAAGACTGAGTAACTGAAATACTCAGAAACTCCTGTGCAGGTACAGAAGAGAAGTTTGGTTTTTGTAAGTTTGGAGCACATGTAACTTCCTGCAGCGTCCACTAACTTTGATGGTACTTGGCATCAAAGAAAATGTAGTACAAAACAAAGGATTGTAGTATATTCATCTTAGCCAAAATTGTGGGTCATACAGATCACATTTTCATCATACTGAAGATTAAAATGGAAAAAATGGGAGAAAGATCATATGTTCCCCATATTTGTTGCCTCTGCTCATCAGTAAAGGTGACTTTTAAACACAAAGCACATTTCAGTGCTTCTAGAACGTAATATAATTTCCAGGTTTAAGTGGTGAGTTCTGTCGTCTTCAAATTGCTGTTTGTGATGGCAGGTGTTTGGAAAGGGTTAGTTTTCCCCATCAAATAGATTTAGCAAAATCAACAATTTATCTTGGAGCTATGTGCTGTGAGCTGAAACATGAACTCCTAAGGAGCCTATGTGGAGCTGACTAATAAACAACTCTGGCAAATTATCCTCCACTTTCTTACTTCCTTGAAGCAACAGTCTTTGAGCATGCTTACATGTGAAATGACTAGAATGCAGATTTTTCTTTTTCCTCAGGATATTGGAAAATATATCAGAAAAAAAACCCAAAACCTCCCTTCTGGAGTAAATTCTCACTTTGATCTTTCTTTATTCAAGTCTCCTCTTCGGCTGTCAGTCTATCTTGTCAGTCACAGTACCATTTTGTCAGCTGATGGATGATAATTCGGTTATGTCTGCACAGTGAGAGAACATGTCCCACAATTTAATCAAGTTAGAGTAGAAATAGTCCTCAATTTTTATCTAGGATCAAAGAACATATGGTTGAGTGTCTAATAATGTGATTTCCAGTTAATATGCTGGTCAGTATTATATTCCGTGAAAAGATTACTAGAGTTTCTATTCAGGTTGCAGCAACCAAAGGCAGAGATTGCATGCAAGAAAAATACACATCCACGCAAAAAGATGACTTTTGAGGTGAAAAAGGCCTGGAGAGACACAGCTGAGGAGCCTGCATTAAGTTAACTCTGCTGTGTATTTAACAGCTGCTCTATCAAGGGATGTCTTAACTTGGCTTTTGAAATTAATTTAGTCTAATCGGTGATTGAAAAATATTAATTTGATTGGTTATTTTTTGCATTTAAACTTATATTTCATTTTCTTCAGTAGATAATATATGAACCTGAAATAATTACAATATCTTAGTATATTTGCATTTCTGATTCATACTCCTGAATTTAACTCTTCTATAAAGTAACTCTCCTCTTTGATTATAATTAATGAAATGTATGTGGGAACAATTATGAACAAGTATATTTTCTTTGCCTCATGCTTTGATGAGGTCAGTCAGAATCCTGGGACTGTAGGGACAAATTTGCAATGTGAAAAATTTGCTGTCTTAATCCCTGACATAAAGACATAACACTTAGGGCAAGTTTACAAAAAAAAATCTTTATATCACAACATGCACCCATGTGACTATATTATTTACAAATTAATGAACCCTACTACTACTATAAAACCACTCTTATGTGACAATTAGAGGAGTAGGAAGGAATGGGATGGAGCTGTAGTAGAATACAGAGGCTTGCAGGAAGTTGCATCTTAGTTTTACTGAATTTTTAAACTAGAGAAGAAAAAGCACAGTGTATAAATTAAAGCAGAATTGTTGTCATCAAACATCTACTGCTTCAATGTAGTCAGTGCTGCACCGTAGGCAGTGAAGCCCTTTGGAAGTTATTTACACTCAGTTCAGTTTTAGACTGTTCTTTGAGTGTATATAAGCCCAATATCTGGTTTTATAGTAGCTAGTGCTTTAATGTAGCTCTGATTATAATTATACTTGCTAAAGATTTCACAGCTGGTCATTCTTCTGCTTCCATTAGACTGTAATTTCCCACTGTTTTGTGATGCATTAAGACAGAATAACTCAGATTACTGGAAAAATACCTGTACTTTGAAAATGACAGCTGCAGAATAACACTAATTATAGCATATCATATGTGATCCAAATCCTACCTTTAGAAATTATTTATAACAGCATGTTTTAGTTTATTGAAATATTGGCATTCAAAACTTTTCAAATAACCTACAGCAATAATTCTGCCTGGTAATATGTATAAGAATTATAGGATGTTTTTGGAAAGAAAAGTGCGTTTCAATCAGGCTTCTACCTTAAGAGGTCAAAATTTTTTCATTCCATTTTTATCTTTGGTACTTGATTTGACCTCTTGTGATTACATTGCAGTTTCAGGACTGAAAAAATTGTACCTTTTACTTGATCAGCATAAATGGGCTTGGATCTTCCTGAAAGATTAATTAATTTACTAATTATATGATCTAGATTTTCTGTCTTCAAACATATATTTTGTTACTTAAAAGAAAAATAAGCATGGATGTAATGTAACTATTACAGCTGCAGAACCAAGAATACGACTTTTTTCTCGAACTGTATGCTGCTTGAAAATTTTGTGTTATTGATCCTATAATCCACTGTTTCACTTGCTTAAAAAGTAAGCCAAAGGAAAATAAAATCAGCGCTGTAAACTTAGAAGCTCTTTTAGTTCCTCAGAAAACTAAGAAATCTATTTGCCTGGGTTCTAGAAGGACCTGTTGTGTTTGGATAACATAATAGAAGTGATTCTTCAAAATAATTATATAAATTCTCAGGTATAAAGTGATATGGCATCTCTCGTGCTTTTGCATGTTCTGCTTTAAAAGCTTGTAAATGAGAACTACAAGACAGCCTGGGATAGTAAGGCCTACCATATTCAACAGTGTCCATTAGCTAGCATTTTAATGATTCTGTTACTCCATGTATTTCTACAGCCCCTGACCTAGTACCTACTTCTGGTGGGAATTATTTTATGGTTTTTGGCCAGTAATTCCTTGGCAGATTGAATTTGATCGAATTACGTGCTGTAATAAATTTTTTCACACAAATATAAACTTCAGCAAAAGTTCATTTGGATAATTAAGCATTTTCCAGTGAAATAACATTGCATCAAAAAACCCAAAGTCTTAGTATTATTTCTTCAGTTAATTTAGCACTAAAATAATGAGTATTTTTAGTGAATAAAAATGTATTTGTGGGTCATATTATTTACTGACTGTAAGTACCCAGCAAACTGTTATTCTCATGTAACAGGTAAAATTGATCATCACTTCAAAGTGATAAAGCATCAGCAGTTTCCCAGTCTTCAGAATTTCTAAACACAAAGTATTAGTTTTACAAATGATGTTAACTCTCAGCTCTCTTTTGTTACCTAAGTCAAAAAAATTTTATTTCCTTAGAAGTCCAAGAAGTAATGTTTGTTCATCTAAGATTTGATCCCAGAATGTGATTATTGTTCTAATCCTTGTCCAGCAAAGCATTGGAAAGCTTGAATTCCTTTTGGAAGTTACTATTCTCTGTGGGAACTTATGGACATTTCTTTTTCTCGATGTTTGTCGTATCTTTTTCATTAAGAACTGATTCTGAATTCTCTTGCAGGGTTCTGTAGATGCTTGTAAAACTTCAATGCCTATTTATTCGAGTGTAGAAATTGTACCACTCCTTTGTTTGCCGGATACTTTTTGAACTATAAATATAGGAGAAAAATTTCCTAGTTAATATCCTTCTTCTTTTGATACCTGTTTTTCGCTTCACTTATTGAAGAAACTTTTGAATATGTGTGTCTTTTTTTTGAACTGTTGCTGAAACCACTGTTGTTCATCCCACTTTGTAGAAAAAAAAAAAATCAGATTTTCTAGCAAGATTTTGATAACACCTAACACTATATACTAGTTTGGAGCTTTCTTTGAGCCTATAGAATTACTATACTGCATCAGACCAAAGGCCATGTAGTCCAGTAATTTGTTTATGATGGTTGCCAGTAATGGATGCTTAAGAAAAATAGCTGAAGATCAGGTAAGTGTCTTTCTACATAAAGAGACTTTAAATGCTACCTGTCTTCTAGATTGTTGAAGCATGTGAATTTGCATACTCACGCCTACCTACATACCTATGTTTTTCTCACAAAGGTTGTAGTTTGCACAGGAAGGTCTGTTGCAACCTCGTTGGCTGGTGACAAGTGTGCTGAAGTTGTATTGTCTTCAAGAGGTTGGAAAGTAAATGCCCAAATATGTAAAGCCTAAGTATACAAATTATTTAGGCATTTAAAAATGCTGCACATCTAGTAAATCCCCCTAAATATACTTAGTAGCTTTATATGCTTGCACTTCGATAAAATTAAGATCCAACTTAATGAGCACTCTTCTTGAAGACTTTTGTCAGAGGTGTTTACACCTAGGGCCAAATCCTTATGTCATGACAACTTATTTAGCATTTTTTAAACCAGTGTGATGTTACAATACTATTTAAAAAAAAAAGAAAAATAAATGTCCAAACTCATAAAATAACTTTGCAGTGATCAAGGAAGTAACATCACTGTATTTCCTCTAGTGCTGGATCATGAACTCTCTCTGCTTACAGATTGTCAGTGGAGTTGTTCAGTGTTCTGCTTATGATGCTGCTGCAAACTTATCTATTAAATAAAACTTGCTAATTATATCGGGATTTCTTTGGGGAAAAAAAACCTAAGGGAAAAAAAAATTGACTATTTCTGAGAGAGTAATAGAATGGGTAATGTGTTCTTTATTATGCTCCCCATATGAACATATACAGCTGTAATGGTGGTACTGATACCAGCTCCTGTACCACAGCCTACTGCACAGTGGTCAGGACTCCAAAATACCCCCCAAATGTAAAGAGACTGAATTTCTCATTGCTAAAATAAGGCAAGAAATATTAATATTATATCTATACTGTATTTATCTCTGTATTTAATTTTTATATTATTTATTAATAAATATATTCATTTTAAAAGGGTGTGAAGGTATGTGAATGTGTCCAGAGGAGAGCAACAAATCTGGTGAAAGGGCCAGCAGGCATGTCCTGTGAAGAGCAGATGAGGGCTCTGGGTTTGTTTTGTTTGGAGAGAATGAGGCTGAGGGGTGACCTCATTGCTCTCTATGGATTTCTGAGGAGGGCAAGTGGAGAGGGAGGTGCTGATCTCTGGTCACTGGTACCCAGTGAGAGGATGCATGGGAATAGTTCAAAGCTGTGCCAGGGGAGGTTTAGTCTGGACATGAGGAAGCATTTCTTTACCGAGAGGGTGGTCAAACACTGGAACAGGCTTCCTAGAGAGGTGGTTGATGCCCCAAGACTGTCAGTGTTTAAGAGGCATTTCAACAATACCCTGAACAACAGGCTTTAGCTTTTGGTCAGCCCTGAAGTGGTCAGGCAGTTGGGCCAGATGATCCCTTGTAGGTTCCTTACAACTGAGATATTCTAGTATAGTCTATTCTGTTCTACTCTACTCTATTCTATTCCATAGTTCTGGCAAGAATGTGTTTTTTCTCAAAAGTTTGACTGCAAAATTACAGAGAAGTCATTAAAGTTGCTAAATATGATTATACATATGCTAAACACTTAGCTCTCAACCCGTCTGACCTAAAAAAGAAGAGAGATCAGGGGCCAAATTAAACAGCAATTAGCTGAAATCTTAATTTAATTATGCCACTTTATGCCAGAACTTTCCAAGAAGTGAATGTGAGGATAAGGACATTGTACTTGAAATAATATAAGATTCATAGATTAATCACACCTGATATTTAACTTCTTTTAACAACTTTTTACAACTCTCTCTTTAATAATTTACAGTCTTACAACTAAAATAACTAAAAGGTCATGATTGGTTGATGTGTTTTAAACTTTATCAGCTGCTGAGACGTTTTCAGGGTAAATAAATATTTCCTTGACAGAATAACCTGTGCTCTCTTAAATTACATTTCTCTCATCAAATACCAGGACATTAGAGAAGTGTTCTAGGTATAGCCTTTTGATATGCAGACATAGTGCAGAATATTTACTGACAAGCAAGAAAACACACAGGCTTTTAGTTTAATTAATGAATTTTCCAGGCAAAAAAACCCCACCCCAAATCATATTGTAGATTATATTGTTGTTTCTATTTAGCATCTTTAACATTTCTTTCCTTTGTGAAGAGATTCTAGCAGTGCTTAAGGTGTATATAAGAATTACATCTTGTTTGATGAGGCTTTTTTTTTTTCCTGGTGACATCAATACGATTTAAGGATTCCCCAAATCATGAGACAAATCTGATCTAAATGTAGATAATTCTAGCAGCAGATTGATGACAAAGGTATCTTTTTGTTATAGAGGCTTTGTCCTCTTAATTTTTCCACAAGGAAACTAAAACAATTAAAAACCAGAAAAATATATTTTCCAGCTTTGAAAGGACTACAGAAGTCATTCAAAGTCTAAAAGCCTTGGAGCCAGATTCTTGGTCTTTCATGAGTCACCTTTGTGTCACAAGCTGTCAGGATGTAGCAATGAACTCCCATGCTGTGAAAAATCCTTCCAGCACCTGATGGCTAGCATCATCTGTCCTATGCCACCTATCCTTTCTCCATCTTTCCCTCTAACACAGAAAGATTTTGTACAGGTTCATCTGAATGTGTTGAAGATGACAGAAGAACTGACCTGGAACATAGTGTTCTTTAATGATTCTGGCCAGCTGGCCACACTGTATAATACCCATCATTGCAAACCTAAATTATTAATTACTGTGATCAGACCCAAGAAAAAGAAAAAGATAAGATCACAGGGAATTCAAACATCTCACCCACAGTCGCATATTAAGGGAGTGTTTGGTGATGACAGACTGCTGGAGGGCAAAGGAGTTAGAGTGGAAGATAGGGGAGTTTGGTGGACACTGTCCTCCAAGCACAGCTCTCAATAGTTCCGTGTCAGGGGAGGGAACAGCTCCCTGAAAGGCATCAAGGGGCTGCATTTCTGGTGGAGAAAAGATGATGGCATTCTGCACCTTACATACACCACCACCAGGTGCTTTTTCAGCTAAGCCTCAGAATGTTAAAATATCTGCCTAAGGTATGATATACAAAGAGCTACCAGAATTTGTTCAGGTATCTTTGATGTCTGCCCCAGAAGGCAATGTCTGTCACAGTCACAGGAAGAGGATACAGAAGTTACCTACAGATCACTGCATAAGGAATCTTCCAGACAGCTCTAAACCAGTACTATGTTGCCAAGGCAGACCACACTGTAGTCCAGTGCTTTTATTCTGCAGGTTTTCTACAGCACTAAGCTGTGCCTTTTACCAGCTCCAATGGAAGTTCTGAATGGGACTGAACGTCAGCCATGGCTGACCTCTTCCAGAAATATTGCATTTATAGTTTCTTGCTTAAAATAGGTAAAATGCGGTTTGTTCTGTGCTGCAGATTGCCTCTTTTCCTTTTTATAGGTAATTGAGATTTAAAATATTTTGTGTAAAAAGCTTAAGTTGGTAGTAATTCTAATGAGCCTTTAAATGTGTTTTGTAAACTTAATATTCTGCACAGAAATGTGTTCTTTTACTCCTGGGAAGTTTGGAAGGTTATTAATGTTTACTAGGAACATTCCTGTAATTTGTTCCAAATGAGAGAAACTTCACTGTAGATTTAAACACAGGGGTTTATCACAAGGAAAAGAAGAGGTGGAGGGAGAGCTTCTGGCAAGACTGCTTGGCTTATGGCTTTAAAAGGTCCTTTGTACCAATAATTCGTTTTTGTCTTGGAGCTCAAGAGTTACAAAACTGTATTTCTAAAAAAGGCCCAGAACAAAAATGTGCTAAGCTCAGTTGTCATGAGGAAAGAATTATGTTCATAGCTCTCAATAGCTAAGAGGTACTGTTAGCTAGTCGGTGGACAAGGATTTGCATAACGTGGTAACACGATGACACTATCATGCAAATTTGTTCAGTGCAATGAGCCACTAACACAGAGCTAGTATCAAAACGGCTGGTCAAAATTTTCTGTATCCATGAATCCCATCTCATCCCGAATAATAAGGGCAAGTTAATTAAATATGAGTAATAAATATTAATAGATAAAGCTGTCTTCAAGATGCAGAATAGAATGACAAGGGAGAAAGCTGAAAACTTATTATTCTTAGTTTATGAATAAAAAGTTCTAGAGGGAAGTAGTTAATCCAAAAGTTTTATAAGAATATAATCAAAGTACAGAAATGGGAAGAGGAAGGTACTCTGGCATTCCAATATATCTCGATGCTGTTCTCTGTTTACGTCATAATAATCAGCTTGACTCTAAGTCTCTGAACTTATATTGTAGCTCAGTGACTTTCTCTGCTAAATGAAAGGCAAATGCCTTTAAAAGTTATGGAAGATCAGACAAAGATGTACAGCTGTGAAAAAACCTTGCTAAAACAAAAAAAAAAAACAACCAAAACTTGGAGAAGGAAAGGCTCCAAGGAGACCTTATTGCAGCCTTTCAATACTTAACGGGGGCCTACAAGAAAAACAAGGAGAAATTCTTAAGCAGGGCCTGTTGTGATAGGACAAGGGGTAGTGGTTTTAAAATAGAGGGACGTAGGTTCGGACTTGATATAAGGAAAAAAAGATTTACAGTGAGGGTGGTGGGACAGTGGAAGGGGTTGCCCATAGAGGTGGTGGATGCCTCATCTCTGGAACCATTCAAGGCCAGGTTGGACAGGGCTCTGAGCAACCTGATCTGGTTGGAGATGACCTCTACAGGTCCCTTCCAACCCAAACTATTCTATGATTCTAAAGCAAAACCACACCCCACCCCTAAAAATACCCCAACAAACCAGAAAAAAACCCACCACATTTATCATAAGGCAAGAACACAGCTATTTTTAGGCTACCAAGTGCTTTGTGGATGGAAGAGCCAGTCTGAAACACTGCCAAGTTGCAAATACCTGTAACAGTAACCATAGCCAAGTGAGACAAGGACTGAAGGACTGTTTAGTGCCTGTGTTGTCTATGGATGAAACAGCTCTGCTTCTTATTTTCCTGAAAGACATAAATCTTACAGCATCAGGATTAATTTTGCTACAACCTTTCCTCAACCCACTGTAAGACAGACAGACAACCACTGTTTATTTACTGTCTAAATTACCAAGTACACTCATGGAGCTTAAGGAGACTTTCTGTCAAGTCTGAAGATTGTCCATAGTGTATTTGAGTGTCAGGTTTCTAAAATTACCATTCCTTATAATCTTATTACAGATCTAACATTTCTTTGGTCCCTTTTACTCAAAAGCAGGTTGATCTGATCCTCTCAAGCTTTGCCAGAATTCAGTGCCAGATGTTAGCATTCCATTATTACTTTAGTTTTAGTAAAACTTATATTCTTAATAAAGTAATTTCAGTCCATATTAAATGCTTTTTTTTTTTTTCCATTATGCACTGGTACACATTTTTGGTCTCTGGCTACAAAGATTACAAAAAAAAAAACAAAAAAGTTGCTGTTACTGTATAATCACAGGACACTGGGAGCAGGAGGTTTAAAAACAAAATATGACAAAACTAAGCATATCACATGTTTTTCCAGTGCTAATTTCTGTATGGTAATAGCAGACTGTAGAACATTGATCCTTATCACAGCTTTGCTGGTTTTGTTTGTATATAACTACTTTTTTTTTCAGAATGGCTCTCTTTCTGAAAAAATATAAGGAAATTTTTACAGTCTGATTTACAAGTGTTTGAAAATCATACAAGTAGAAGGTTATTCAATTGATTTTTCCCTAGCTGTAGTTTTCATGAGGAAAGAGACAAGCTGGTCTCCAATATTAATTTGCCTTTTAATTTTATCATTAAAAAAATACTTGCATTATTACATGATTATTACAAATTAGATTTTGTAAATTCAATATTTCCACTATACATTTTTGGCAGCTGTACTTAATTTTTTATTCTGTAACATATTTCATAAAATAAAAGAAAAAAAAAGATCTTGAAAGCCAAACCTGAGCCTTTCCAGAAACAGAAATTCTTCTTAAGACCTAACAAGAAACTTGATTAAAATATGAAGTGGTACTTCAATTTGTTTTTTACTTTTGAAGACAGTGCCAGGTCCTACTGATCTGAGAGGTGCTTTATAAAGTATGTCCAAAGATGAGGAATAAAGACAAGAGGAATTGATCCTCACCTCCAACAGAGCAGGACAGTCCACAACCAAAGTGAAGACAGGGAAAGAGGGAGGCATGCACTGAGATGGCAGTGGCGCTCAAAACTTGTGTCCAGAACCGATGGCACCTGAGATCAAGCTATGCTGTGCTAGAAAGGAGGCAGTTATACCATGGCCTTTCTAAACTTTGTGCTTTAGGAAGCATGGTAGCTGAACTGCAGAGAATTAATATTTTATGCAAATCATAGAATCATAGAATGGTTAGAGTTGGAAGGGACCTTCAAATGTCATCTAGTCCAAACCCCTGCAAGAAGCAGGGACATCCCTGACTAGATCAGGTTGCTCAGAGCCTCATCCAGCCTGGCCTTGAACGTTTCCAGGGATGGGGCATCCACCACCTCTCTGGGCAACCTGTTCCAGTGCTCTACAACTCTCATTGTAAAAAAATTTTTTCTAATATCTAATGTAAACCTACCTCCTTCTAATTTAAACCCATTACCCCTTCTCCTATCACAACAGGCCCTACTGAACAGCCTCTCCCCATCTTTCCTGTAGGCCCTCTTGAGGTATTGGAAGACCGCTATCAGGTCTCCCCGGAGCCTCCTCTTCTCCAGGCTGAACAGCCCCAACTCTCTCAGCCTGCCCTCATAGGAGAGGTGCTCCAGCCCTCTTATCATCTTTGTGGCCTCCCCTGGACCCTCTCCAACTGGTCCATGTCCTTCTTATGTTGGGGACTCCAGAACTGGACGCAGTACTCCAGATGGGGTCTCACCAGGGCAGAGTAGAGGGGCAGAATCACCTCCCTCGACCTGCTGGCCACGCTCCTCTTGATGCAGCCCAGGATACGGTTGGCCTTCTGGGCCGCAAGGGCGCATTGCCGGCTCATGTTGAGCCTCTCGTCCACCATCACTCCCAAGTCCTTCTCCTCAGGGCTGCTCTCAATCCATTCTCCGCCCAGCCTGGATTTGTGC
>WHYT01016497.1:44768-86319 GCA_009806455.1 Tetrax tetrax | reverse complement strand
GGGGGTCCGAGCGGGGGCTTTGCCCCCGCTCGGACCCCCCACCCCGTGGCCGTGCCCCGCTGTTGAGTGAAGTCGCTGCCCCCTGTTTTTTTTCTGTGTCTTTTTTTAGCAAAATTGTTGTTGTTCTGAAAGCAAAACTCCCACATAGAATAGTGCCATCAAAATTCTTTCTGCTCTTGATTCCAGACACCTGTGTTCAAGACCCTTTCCACACAGTAGACCCTGGGAGAGCTGCCTAAGCTCAGCCTTGCTGGTGGTGGGAGAGCTGATAAAACCCAGCTTAACCCTGTTTGGGATGAGTTGGGTGTGCTTGGTAGGAATAATTAACACCAATATCATGTTTTATATTGGTTGCAGCTGATTTCAGTTTGAGAAGGAAAACACACCAGTACAAAAGGACCTTTAGAGCTGCTTTTAATCAAAGTATGGCGCTATCTTGGCTGGTTATGTTGAGACTTGACACTGTTTTAATAGTATCCTACGTTTTGTCTCAGGATTCAAGGCCCTCTTGGCTGTAGCTACAGCACTGAGAACCCCTTTGGGGATTGGTGTGGTGCTGCCCCAGTGGCATTTCTGTGAAAGATGTAAAAAGCAAAGGTTGAACTGTACCTGAGGTGGATGAGCTTTGTCTGCTCCAGAGCGTCCCCAGGAGTTAATGCTTATCTTGGCCATACCGGCAGCTGAGCTGTGTTTAATGACTTCCCTAAGGATTAGGATATCCTAATCCTGTGCCAGTGCTGTTGTGATGCTGTGAGTTCTGCCTAGCCCTGGGATTTCATTAGCTGTAGGTTTCCTACAGGTGTGTCTGCCTCAGAGCTGTGGAGGTGCCTTTGTTTCCTCTCATCTTGGACATCTTTGGTGGCTTTTGCTGCACAAATGTATGTTGTTCCACTGACTGAGCTGCTGCAGGTTACGTGTGTGTCTCTGGAGTGGGATCTCCTGCAGGTAAACCGCAGGCTGCAGCCATGGGGTTTGCTTGGGGCTGATGGGGTGTGGACTCCAGAGACCTGGCAGCAGCTGTACTCTGGCTGCTGGCTTCTCAATGCAGAGAAGAGCTCTTGACTGTAGTGGTAAGGCTTATTGGTTGCCTTTCTTACTTTGAGGGAGTGGAAACTCCTCCTCTCTATTTCAGATCAAGCCTGGCACTCCTTTTCTTGCTCGTGTGTTTTGTTTGGAGTGCTGGAGGTGTCTGGAGCCTGACTGTGCCCTCCTTGAGACCTCAGAGCCTCTTGGGGACCCATCTTCATGCTTGGACGTGGGTTCTGGCGAAGGGTCTTTGCATGTGATGCTTTTTGGGTCTGTGTTCCCGATCTACCACAATGATTTAACCTGAAGCCTTTAAATTGCTTGCTCTGTGGCACTGCGTGCCTACTGCAGGGAACTGAGTTGCCTTTCTTGTTTATTTCTGACCTAGGAATGTCCCTAGAAACTCTGAGCTCTTAAATGGAGACTGTCTTACCAGGCTTCAGGAGGAAGTGTGACTCCTGATGCCTTTAAATGACCTGTCAGCTGGATCATGCTTCTGTTCTGACTTGTTCACCCCCTGGCCACGCTGATAAAATGGTGTCTCCTCTTCTGCATTGGGATTGTGCGCTGTAGCAGGCAGGACCAGCTGAGAACGGCTGTTGCTGGGTCACTGGTTACACCCTGGTGTTTCACACAGTGTGCCAGGTCACTGCTGGCGCCCGTGGAAGGAGCTGCTGGTGCCTCCCTGGAAGCAGAGGGGATCACCCGCTCTGAGCCTGGGCTGTAGCTGTAGTTGCTGTTGCGTGGAGGACTTCCAGAGAAGCCTGAACAGGCAGCGTGTGTTTAACTATCGCAAAATCCTTCAAGGTGGAGCACTGAAAGCGAATCCCAGCTGAGCTCAGGAGTGCTCCTTTGCTTGGCTTGGGAGTGTGAGTGGAGCAGGTTCTGGAGGATGCCGCCTCAGATGTGGTATTTCCCTGTGCTTTGGCATTAATTCTGTTGAGACTAAAGGATATGGGCTTATTCTCCAGCTAAACGTTTGCAGACTCTTTCCACCAGGCCATCCAGGCTGCTGAATGGTTTGGGCCCCGCATGCTGTGGAGGCCTGCAGAGCTCCTCTCCAAGGAGTGTCTCCGTTTGAGGGGTTTAGGGCGGGCGAGCCCTACTAGGAGAAGGTACAGAGACACCAGCCACTTCCTGCAAGGGCCTGGATGCCAGCCCCTGCCTCTGGGATGCTTGCAGGATCTCTAGGATACCCTTGACTCTCTTAAGGTTAAAACTTCTGTAAGCGGAAGGAATTTTTGTGGAAGATGCTTGGCTGTACTCTTCCTGTTTTCTCTTCTTGTTTGTAGCGAGACTGGTGCTGCCGGTTGTGGCAAGCATCAAATGCTAAATGAGCAGGAATGGGTCAGGCGTTTGGTTTGCTGCTCGGGTTTATTTTTGTCTTGCTAGCGCAGACTCCTAGGGAAAAGCTTTCCCTCCTACTGTAAGAGGTTCTTTAGCAGTAACAGGAGTAGAATATGGAGCTTCACACTTGTGCCAAAGCAGCCTGATGCGGCACTTCTTTTTATTAAAGATGACTGGCAAGACTTTCTTAAATTGAGCTTCTGTGCTCCTCAGCTGCTTTTTATGAAGATGGCTTAAAGCTTGCTCTGCCTGTTTCCTCTTGCCTGAAGCTCGCGTTCAGCCCTACCTGTGTTACTCTTGGCTTGTAAATGCTCCTGCCTTCTGCCTGCAGAGTCCCGGCACCTTTCAGTAGACAAAGATCTGGGACCCCGGCGCTGAATGGATGTTAACAGCCTTAAACGGGCTGAAATCCTGAACCAATTGTCCAGGTCCTGCCTGAAGGCATCGTGTGAGTTGACAATTCAGTAGCTTATTTCTCCTGCTTCCAGGACGGAGATTCTTTTGCTTTTAGCTAAATGGTGTGGGGGCAGGGGGAAGCTCTCGACTGTGGAAAAAAAAAAACGATCAGATCATATGTTCCGGCAGTAAAACTGCTCCTAACAACAGGGTTGGGGGTGGAAAATGCAAGTCCCGGACTTGGGCTAGGTTAAAGTTCCCGCGCCTTTGTGAAATTCAGTTTAGACCTGCCTTCTGCCGCAGACCGCCCATGGAAAGATCAGTAAGGGAGGACTTGAAAGTAAAACCAGCTCGGTGCTTCAGGCTTGCTAGCAGGTGAAGCAGGGGGAGGAGTGTGGGGGAAGTCGGGCCCAGAACTCTTGCAGGAGCACATCCAAAAGGTGGATGTATTAAATGTCTCCTTGACAAGTACAAATGGCCCAATTTAGAGCTACGGGCTTCTGTGTGTCTTGGAGTAGCAGGGGCTTGTTCACCAGCCTCATTGCAATTTGGTTCTTTGAGTTTGGCACTAACTCGATTTGCTTAATGGCAAGGATTCTGCTCCGGAGGCCAGGACTGGCAAGGTTGTGCTTTCCTGCTCTTCTTTAATGTGGGTCTTAATTGATAGCAATACTGTTTGCTCAGCATGTTCAGGAGCAGAGTTCTGCTGCAGTGGATTTTGGGTGGTGGGAAGACCTAGTCTGGATCCAAAAATGCTGGTTAGAGATTAAGTTTAGTGGCTTCTAGATTGGCAGAGCCTTGAATGTTGTGCAGCTGCACTGAAACAAGCCTAGATGTGAGAGTGGCTTGCAAGCAGAGCTGGGGGAAGCAGCTGCTCTTGCTGGTTTTCTGAACCAGCACCAGGAAGCAGGAGGGATCTGATCTTTTTCAAGCAGAGGAAGCTTTATAAAAGCTCTGGCTTGCATAAGATGGTCCCAATAACTCGATGCTGGTAATCAGTGCCTGTGGAGGGTTATGCTAAGGCAGAGCTGGTTTTGGGTAACCTCCCTTTGTGGTAAGGAGCTGCTACCTAAAGGGAAGGTTGGAATTTGGTTCTCTGCCTTTCTGAGGGAAACCTCAGGATTTGAGGCTGTTTCATTAGGGAAGTCATGTTTTCTGCAAACCTGTTTTCTGGAGTGATTGCATGGCTACTGACTTGGGCCATTCCAAGATGTTCAGAGCTCCTGAAGGAGTGATAAAGTGAGCGTTACTCTTTTCCAGCATGCCCAGGAGGAGGTACTGTGGCTTCTTGTGGTGGCTGCCTTGACCATGAGCATCACTGTCTCCCAGTGTCAGGAGGCTCCTTCTAGGGAGAAGGCTTATGCCTCTGTGTTAAGCAGATCACTGCTTTAGCGATGCAATGTGCTGGAGAAAGCAGCGTGTTAGCAACCAAACTAGTTTGGGTGCTGTGGCTCTTGGTCTAATGTTCATCCCAGCTGTGGCGAGCTGGTACCTGTTTGTGACTGGGGCAGTCCTGGTCTGATGTGCTGTGCTGACAAATTACTGACCCATTTGCTTAACTGTTTCCTTAATGCCAAGAACTGTGCTTGAGTGTTGCTAAGACCTGGAGCTAAAGCTAATATGAGTATTGGAGGCAATCCAGGCTTCCCACAATGTGTTGAAAGCTGGATGCTGAGTACTAGCCTGCTTGACACTAATGCTTGGTCTTTTTTTACCAGAAGGAAGATACTGGGAGGAGCATAAAAGACTGCTGGGATAGCCCGGATGCCCCTGCGCTTTCCACTTGCAGCAATGCAGACATATTCCGCCGAATAAATGCCATGTTGGACAACTCCTTGGATTTCAGTGGAGTCTGCACCACGCCTGTCACAAAAAGCAAACGTGACATCCTGCCAGGTGATGTGTTTGGCTGGGTTCGAGGCGAGCTTGAGGGTCTGGGGCTGGCAGCAGGGGGGAGCCACTTGGTGGGACCTACTGAACATGTGATGGTGTGGTGGTTGGCATGTGTTTGTGAGCAGAGAGCTGCTCAGATTCCAGGGTTAATGCTGTTTTGGTAATGGGGGCTACATTTGTGTGCCTGAAGTGGTAAGCCAAGTATCCCCTGGCAGTGTGGAGGTGCCTGGGAAGGCTTGCTTGCTCTCCCTGTGATGCTGTGGATCATCGTGTGGGCAGGATGTGAGCTCTCGCTGCCTCACCTGCCAGCTTCTGGCGTAGGTAGTTCCAGTAGACCCCTTACTGTCTGCATCTCCTGGAGGCAGGATTAATCTGTTAGTGGTTAGGATGGCTGATGTGCTGCATACATTAAAAATGCAAAAGAACTTGGAATAACTGTGTTGGCTACAGGTCAGTTAATTGCTTGTTTAAGAGCACACCAAAGCAGTACATGTAGAAGACTTTCTTGCAAAGCAAGTTTGGGATTATGAAATCAGTGCTGCAAGTTTTGCTTCCTGCAGGCTGAGGGGAATGGGCATATTCTGCTGTGGTGCACTTGGTGTGCCTCAAAACAGGAGACTCCGTGCCAAAGCAGAGTGTTGGATCCAATCTTATTTTTATGTAAGTGAAGGACATGCTTTTGTCCCTTTACGGTAGGCAAGATCTGTCAGCAAATGTACCTGCCCAGTGCCTGATGTTCCTCTTGCCAGCGCACTTCTGTACAGCAGTACTTGTGCCAAGGATTTGGGCACTTGAAAGAGATGGCTGTTGCTCTTCTAGCCTCTGAATTATAGGTTCAATAAACACTTTGGCTGTTATTGGAAACAAACTGACCCTCTGGACTTGTCCCAGATTGAAGTGGAAAGTAAAGGGAAAAACCTTACCAGCTGGTGACCTTGCAGGCTGCTGTGGACAGAGAAGCTTTCATTGCAGTCACTTGGAGACAGAGTTGTCTTGTGCTCATGGATAATCTGAGTTTTGATCAAATGGATGTTTAAAAAAAGCTGCAAACAGGTGTCTGGGCATCCTGTGGGTCTGTCTGATGCTTGTGCAGTGCAACTTTGTTATGGACTAGCAAAATGACTGCTACCAGATGACTTCCAGTGCAGCTTAATCTCCCGGGTATTTGAGAGGCTTAGCACTGTGGACTGGGGGCTGATCTGGCCATGTGATCTTGTGCTGGCGCTGCAGAAATATCAGAGGAAGTGAATCGTTCGCGTCGAGGTACGGATCTATAGCCAGTGTTGCTTGAAACGTGCCTAGTAAAGCGGTATTGGGAGGATATGCTGGCTATTCCTGAGCAGTTGCGTAGTGAATATTAACTATTTCAGGTCAGTGATGTGCTTAGTGGTGCATTTTTAGAGATTTGCTGTTGTGCTGAGCTGTTTAGACTTTTTTGTCTCTTGGCACAGTGGTAGTCAGTGTTGTATCTGATCTTGATGCACTGGAAGCATAAGGGAGAAATAAACCTAAGTGTTTTCCTTTATGTCCTCACAATGAGTTGATGAGTTGTTTCTAGCTGCCTTGTTGAAATTTTTAGCTCTAGCCCTTCATATTCCGTTTATAATTTGGAATGAATGTTTTCTAATTAAGTTTCAGCTTGCTTGCTTACTTGCTGAGGGTAACCTAGTTGATAAAGGAACTATCCCTGCCCACTAGAGCAGATTCATCCTGTGAAGATGTGGGTTAGTTCTGGTTTTAGCTCTGGGCTTAGAGCTGGCACATCAATTTTAATTTGCAGTACTGTCTCCTAGACTTCTAATGCTCTTTGAGGGACTGGGGTATTCCCCTGGCAATGAAATGAACCTGCTGCATGTAAGTTTCTGCTTGGTCTGTCAGTTACTGTGGTATTTCTTGTGGATGTCTGGTGTGGAGCTGCTGAGAGGTGTGGTTCCTTGATTGGAAATTGGGTGAATTTCCCTTCAGTGGTGTTAGACTGTGCCTATGTCTCAGTTTATCATTGAGTAACTTCTGTGGAAGACCTCTTGTAGGACAAGTATGGTGGCACTTACATGTGAAAAAGGGAGGCTTCCTCTAGCAAACATTGGTTGCCCTGCTGCAGAAATGAAGTTATGCTTTTTGGGACATAATAAGCAGCTCTTCTTGTTCCTGACCCAGCAGTTGAGGCCAGGCTCACAAGTTTGTGCTGGCTGCTTGTGTGATGTGGGGGCCCTGCTCAGCAGTAGGTAACCTGACAGGAGGCTTTTAGCTTGTATCAAATACCTTGTGTGGTGGCACAAACGCTTATGATGGAAAGAGGCTTGCTCACTTCCCAAAGGATGCTGGGCACTGAGCTGGGACTAGAAAGTGGCTGCCTTGAGTGCCCTCACTGTTTAGGCTGATGGAGACATGTGATCTCTTTCAGAAGGTGCCTCTGGGCTGTACAAGAGACTGATAGAGTACAACCTGAGCTACGCGGCCAAGCCAGCAGTTATCAGCTGTAAATATGTGGATGAATCAGCATCTGCCAGTTCAGAGTTATTAGTCTACTTGCAGTCCCAGTCTTGTGGGTTTTTTTTTTGTGTCAGTCAGGACCTCTCAGTAGGTAGCAAGGGCCTGAGTGCAGCAGTTCTGCAAGCTTTCTTCTGTCTCTGGACTGGTAAAGTGTGTGAGCTGCTGCTGTATAAGGTCTTGCTGTTGAGCATCTTCTCCATAAAAAAGGTGGTGCTGACACCCATGATCCACAAACGGGAAGGCGCTTCAGCTACTGGATCCAGCCTAGGTTGTGGCAGTCTTTTGCAGCAATTAATACCCGATGGCTACAAGGCTGAGCAACTGACTACTAAAAATCAGCATATAATGCTGCTAACTGTCCCCCTGTACAGGGCAGATGGCTTAGAGCCTGAAACAGGCTGTTGGAGCTGTTTGCCATGGCTTTGAGTGAACAAGATGGTGCTCTGCAGGATTGGCATCTTGCCTTCTGTCAGCTTGGCTTCTGGGTAGGTGACCAACAGAGCAGAGACCCTTTATCTTGTGTAGTGTCTGGTCACTGCTCCAATTTAATTCACCTCTGATGAATTCATGAGCCTCTGGTGCTTTTACACAAGTTGTTCCCGCACCAAGTATTGTAGTTGGATGATATCATGAAACTCATAACTTGGGCAGTCTTAATGAGCCTGGACATCTGCCCTGAATGCAGTAGCTGTAACAGGTGAAAGGATGGTCTTTTTACAACTTAAAACTCTTTTGGTGGGACAGCTTGCAGGAGAGATTTTATTTCAGCAAGGGAAATGCTTGTACTTTAATCTATTCATGGTCCCTCAAGCTCTTCAGTTGTCTTCCTCAGGTCAAACTAAATTTATCCTGGATTGGACTTGTGTGTAAGCAGCCCCTTTGAGCATTAAGAGGATTACACGTGGTGGAGGAGGGATGGCAGAAATTCGTGACCTTTCACTAATGCTATTGAGGAAACACGTGTGGAGACACCTTACTTGGTGTGATGAGGTGCACAGCAAGATGGAGCTGAGAAGAGATCAGTACAGCAGCAGTCTGAGCAATGTGAGAGAACAAGCATGTTCAGCAGTCCTAGATCGACACAGGTGGAGAGTTACCCAGATCTGGGCAGAAGGGAGTGCTGCTGGGGACTTAGCTTGCCATACCTAATGTTAAATCTCTGTAAAGATCAATTTGCAGTTAATGATAATCCTTGGTGAACTTAGCTGCCTCATCAAAATGATCTGAGTCACCGGGCCCAGCCTGACCACCCCGGTGTCAGGGGTGCTTGCCCCAGGAGTTCCTCAAGCCTAGGCTTCGGTTGCTAGCCCAAGCCAAAGGGTACAGTGCAGCAGTGTGGTGAAAGCTGTAATTGTAGAACTTGTCTGGTAGCTTGTGGGACAGGACAGTGTGGTGCTTCAAAACACCTGCCTTTCAGGCTGACTCAGTCCTCTCTGAAGAAAGGCAAAACTTCCTCAGTGAGGTTGTGTAGTGCAGACATTAACCTCTAGTGGCTTTTAGTGTGGTGTTGGAGATGGGAGAGAGAATGTGGCCTGGACAGAGGCAGGAGTCAACATCGCACCAACTCAGCTCCTGCCAGTGCTGCTGGAGTGCAGCCTGTCCTTGGGCAACTGCTTCCCAGGGAATGTGGTTCTCTCCCAGACTTAAAGCTGCTCTGCATATGTTCATCACTGGTCTAAAGAATGTGAGCAAAGCCATTTCTGAAGGTAACAGGGAGTTTGTTTGCCAAGCTTTAAAGCTGAGCCTTACTGGGTGGAAGGTGCTGCTGCCAGCTTTGATTTTAAAAAAAAAAAAACAAAGCCTAAACTAGCTTTTTGAAATCATCCTGTTCTGTAGGCACAATTTCCAGCTTAAGTAGAACAGTGAGTAAAGCTCCCTCTTCAGTCTTTGTATTCACATTTATTCACCTGGCTAAGCTGACTGGCTTCAACTAAAGGCAATGCTGGCTTAAAACGAATGGATTTAAAAGGATTGTAGGTACCCCAAATGTCCCAGCAGCATTGATTTCCTTTTCATTAAGCTCTGCTCATTTAACTGAGACAAAGCAGCCATTATTTTGCTGTAAGTTGACAGTCTGTTGTGCGGAGAAATGGGAGATGCTTAAATGACTTCCTGGGGATGGGAGTGGCTTAAGGTGCCAAGTTCAGCGTAAAGGCTGTTAGTTGTGGCCCATCAGGTCTTAATGATTCTCAGAGGCTGCTTTATTTAAGGAAAACTGAAGGACAAATGCAAACCCAGACTAGCTGATGACTAAATAGGTTTCCTGTTTACTCTCAATTGCAGTCAATTAATGACCTATCACTTGTTTAGCCACCCAAAAAGTCCTCTGTGTTACTGTAATGAAGTTCCTCTGTTCCTCACTGCCCTGCAGCCATGAGGAGACATGCCAGACCGTGCTGGATGCAGCTGACCTGACGTGTGTGGTTGTGGATGAGGGGACAAAATGTTGTAAGATGCAGAGACCCAAAGTGGAGTGCTGCTTGCCTGGAGTTTGTGGGGTTAACGGGGTGCCTGAGGCAGAGCAAGGCTGTTAGCAGGAGCTCACCTGGAGCTGGCAGCTGAGAACAATCTGGCTTGTGCCAAATAAATGCTGTGTGCCAGGTGCACACATCCAGAATAGTGCAATTCAACACCTGTGCCCCCAAAGAGGTGCACACCTACTGCCTTTGGTTTTGGCCTTTATATTTCAAGTGTCACATTAACAGGTCTTTGCCTACATAGCCACAATGCTGTTCTGTACTGGAAAGCAGCTCTAGTAAATGGGTTTCTTCATCAGATCTGCAAATGGAAGCAGAGAGCAGGGAGTTGGCCTAGCGCTGTTGTGCTCTGCAGTTGCAAATTGGATGGTATTGCTGAAGATCCAGCAAGCTTCCTGTCGTTCAGGCTTTGCTGTAATCCTGTGGTGGTCTCCCACTCCTGGAAGAGGTAGGTAGAGCAGCAAGGCTGGTTGTAGTGCGCTCTTCCTTACTTTCTTAAATGGTTGCTTGCAAGCTATTGTGTTTGTGGTTACTGGAATAAGGCAGGCTCCTTCATCTGGCTGTGAAATAGGTCATGCAGCAGCAAATGTCTCCACTTGAGGAATTTTTCAGATTACAGGGAAGATGCTTAGTTGTGTATCAGGAAAACCTCTTGTAACTAGTAGGTTTATGCCTAACAAGAGCTTTCCTAAGCCCCTGATGATCCCCAGTGTACCTTAGAAATACAATTGGCTCATCCTTTAAAAGCTTTCACTTGAGATTTGTTTGTCTTGTGTGCAAAACGTACTTGAGAAGCTTAATTTTTCGGGGATGTGATTCCTAGCCTTTACAAATGGAGACGTAAAGAGATGTGAAAGGCAGAACAATGCTGCTGCTGTGAGCTGCCTTCCCATTTGTGATCACAAGGTCGCAGAAATTCTGCCCTTGCCTCTTGCTTCTCCGGACTTGGTTTGGAAGTTCAGCCTTGGTCAGAGCTCTAGTCCACAAGGTTGCTGCGCACAAAGGTGAGTCCAGTTTTGTCAGTCAACAGAGCTTACAGCTGAGCTGTGCTTATCCTTCCCTTGCTCTGTACACTCAGGGGCCTCCTTTGTGAAGTGGCTTCCTCCGTACTCTTTCTGCTAGAAATCAGCATGTGGGAGCAAAGGGGAACCTCTTCATGACTGCAGAGGTGGTAGGAATGGGATTTAGCTTTTGTTGCCCTCTTCTCTTGATTTTCTGTTTTCAAGCTAAAACCTATTTGCTGGATTTTTTTAGCTGGCTTTGCAAGTGGCCTGGGTCTGGAAGGCTATTGTCATCTCTGTGCTTGAATGAAGTTGTTACCCCTTGAGACTAAGTCTGGCACAGAGGGATGCTGCTGCTACGGGAAGGGGACGGAATCATGCTCAGCTCTCCCCATGCTTAACCCACCTGCCACAAACTGCCTGTGGGTCGCAGCTCCTGGTGCCATCCCTGCTTATCCTCTCTGCACAGGCTTGGGCTGTAATTTCCTAAATATTTTCCTGTTTGAATGCCTGGTCAGTGCAGCCACACTGCATACCAGATCAGGGGAATGAGCTAAGCTAAAACTAACTCCCAGTGGCTTGGTTCTAACCAGATCAGCTCCCTAGCCCAGCTTCCTGTGTGGAAACTGATCTGCCTAAACTGGTGTAAGCAGGGAGGGAGTGCTGGGGTGGGGACAAGTGGCTAGGGCTGCAGCTTGCATAAGCCAGCTGGACTGGTAGGGTTTAACTGCAGGTTAAGAGCTGAACTGTGTGGAGATGCTCACCTTTAAGAAGCCTTTGAAATGTCTTCAATGCGATGCTAATGGTTGAAGTCTGAAAAATGCAGCTTCTCATCTGGGTGGTGGTGTGGAAAGCTGTCCAGCCTGTGCTGTGGTGTGCCCTGGCTCAAGGGATCTGGACAGACAGGAGGACATCATCTGGGAGAGCCGCCTGCTCAAAGAACTGCACGGGAGCATTTTACTAAGGACTTGCTTCTCATGATGCTGCTGAAATCAAATCTAAACAGCTTGGGAGGCGGGAGCTCAGTCTCTCCCAGATGCTTTAGGAGGAGCCCAGCGCAGCACAGCTCCCTCTGCCAGGATGGTTGGCTTCCAGTGGCAACTCCAGGGAAAAATCCAGGTTGGAAAGACTCTTGCTGGTTCTTGGGGCTTGGAGAAATCTGCAGCAAAGCATTTGGGCTGGGTTGGGCTGGGTCAGGTTGCAAAGTGAAACTATTTCATATTTGGTAGATGTTTATTTACAAATAACTTGAGGTTGTGATTCTTCAGACTGAATTTTTGTAGGAAATTAATTCTTTCTGCCCCAGTATCCTATTAGTTTTGTCTGCCATCAACAATTGATTGCTTTGTAACAAATTTCCAGGCTCTGAATCGGAAGATAACTATTCCAGAAATCCATTTAAATTCTATTTTTTTTAGGTTGGTGTTTTTCCTTGATGACCCGTGTCCATCTTTCAGCATGGCTGGGAGTGCTAAAGCGGAAGCAGGCTTGTGCTGGCTGTTTGCTTTGGATGGGAAAAGGTCTAATTAAAAAAATGCTGGTTATCTAAGCAAATTCTACTGTGCTTCAGCAGTTATAGCTGTAACTGAATTGCAGGGAGCTTGTCTTTAATGTAGATTGAAGTCATCAACGGGAAACAGATCTCTTGAACTTCAATCTGATTGGATTCAATTAAACAAAACAGCTTATTTCCTGAAAAATGTAGGTAGCTAGGGAAAATGTGTCTAGATGCTGTGGAGTGAGCGCTTCCTGTTGCTGATTGATTTGTTCTCTGTTTTCCTTATTTCCTCAGTGATGAGTTCCATCCAAGATGTTGGATGAGGGACTTTGGGTGGGATGTGAGTTCTGCTGTCTGGTATTCTGTGTCCACGCTTCCCAGAGGATGAAAGTTGGTGGGAATTAATATTGAAGACTGCATAAAACCTAGCAAGATTCTGGACCCCAAAGGGAAGGTGGTCTTTGACTGCCAGGGATCTGGGTTAGAATAGAGCACTTCTGCATTTTCATAAACACAGAAATGTTACATATTCATATGGGCAAGTTATGGTTGCTGTGGGAACTGAGTTGTCTGAGCAGTGTGGCTTTATCCTCTTCCCTACAGCTGCATTGTAAATGTTCCTAGGGCCTGTCCAAAACAAGCAATCCGAAACTATACTGGAAGAATTAATGCAGTGAAATACTCTGCTGAAGATGCAGCATGATGCTTTTGGAGGAATATTTGATGCTGTAACAGTGCTTGATAGTGACGTGACTGAATTGGTACCAGAGCTTGTGCCGGTACTACTAGGGGAGTAGAAAAAAAAACCCTGGTGGGTGCCATCTTGGTGAAGTGCTGTGGAGGAGGGAAGGCGGCATGTTGCCAGGAGGTATGGTTTTAGCTGGTCTCATCCAGACTGCAGTGTTTCAGCCCCCTCGCTGTGATCTAGGAGAGCTGGCACTCCCCAAACTGCTGCTGTGGGGTGAAGGTGAGGGCTCCACCTCCAGTGGCCGCAGTGGCCTGCATCTTGTGCAGGGTACCCGAGTGCCACCGGGCCTTGCTTGGGCTTCGCTAGGTCACGGGCGACCAGGTGGCACAGGATGTGGCTGTGGATGTGGCAAAGGAGGCCGGGAACGCCGTCTGGGATGGCTGGGGCTGCACGTGAGGGATAACGTGACAGGCTGGAGTCACTGCAGTGCCCTGCTGAAGAGCTGGGAGGGCTGTGTGCGAGGTGTACATCTGATGGCACAGTGGGAGGGTGTGGGGGCAGGGGAGGAGGAGACAGCTGCTGCTGCTTGGTAGCTGGCTTATAAATGCCCTCTGACTCAGATTTCGGGTAACACAGCTGAGCATCTTGTGGTTTCATCAGCCCCCAGATCCCCGCATTAAACTGGAATTCTCAGACTATGAACCTGCTGCGTTTCCTTAGGCTGTTGGCACAGGCTTAAACCGAGGCAAGAATCCGGCGTCTCCAGTACCGTAGGCTTGTGAACACCCCGCAGGGGCGGGGAGGGCTGGGAAAGGACGGGGGGGGGAGACCAGGCTGGTGGAAGGCAAACAGGCCATGAAAAATTCCTGATGTGAAATGGGTCCTGTGCTGTGGCCGGTCCTCTTCTCCCTGTACGAGCATGATGTGCCCGCTCGGGCTGGACCTGGGATAATGGGCTTCTCTCTGGGTAGCAGGGGGTTGAAGGTTATCCTCGTTACTCAGTGGTAAACAATGCAGAGTCAGTGAGGCACAGTGGCCAAGTTGAACCAAATAGATTATGCTAGCAGAATTGCGAAGCTTTGCATCGGGCTTTGAATTGCAGCCAGCAGCTGGAGTCTGTCCAGGACTAAAGTGTTTTTGGGTTTTGTGGGTGGAGGGAGGCGGGGACAGGAGAGCTGGGTAGCACTAAAACTAACTGCTCTGTCGCTGCTGCCGCTATCGTCGTTGCTGGGGGGATTGCTGCCTCGAGCCTGTCGTCTGCCGTGCCGTATTGTGGAGTCCTGCTTTTGTGCTGCCTGCCTCTCTTGATTTACTGGAGCTGCACCTCTCTCCTTCTGCCTGCCGTCTTGTCTTTCAGGGGAAATCTTATCTTTTCTTACCTTTATTTTGTAAGAGCTGATGCAGTTCTCTTGCATGGCTGAGTGACGTCACTGTCAGCACAGTAAGCATCAGCAGCCTGGTCACATGCTGACCCAGTCAGTAATGCAGACGGGATAGGAAGGTGGAGGGGCTGAGGGGGGTGGGGGGCTGGTTTCTGGACATATGGTAGCCCTCCCTTTTGGGGTGCAACTGCTAGTTGCAGAAGCCGCGGCACGAGACCTGGCTCAGGGCTTAACGCTTTGGAAAACTCCTTTAAAAAGAAAAAAGCAGCCTTGAACTCTCAAGCTTCTGTTTGTTCTCAATCTGAGCAGACTTCCAGGACTCTGAAGAAGCAGTGGCAAGCAGGATGCTTTTCCCCACCTCCACGCAAGAGTCTTCCCGTGGCCTCCCAGACACCAACGATCTGTGCCTTGGCCTGCAGTCCCTCAACCTGACAGGGTGGGACAGACCCTGGAGCACCCAGGACTCTGACGCTGCAGCACAAACCAGCACACAGTCCGGTGAGTCTGACGCACGCAGCAACAGTTGTTGGATTCCTTTTATTTTTTGGCCATTTTAAAGCTAATGCAGAGCAACTTGCTTGTGTAACAGGGTGCTGGCAGTTACCAATGGGGGCTTCTCGACCCGTAATGCTTGTGTAACGTGGCGGTTGAGTTGAGGAGGCTGTGGCTGGCTGTGTCACAGCCCCCTCTGCTCTGCTGTCAGTTCACTGCAGACAAGAAGTGCCCAGGCTTATCTTTTTCTCAGTGCTGTAATGCTGGTGGAGGAATAGCCTCACTGGGAGAGGAGAAATCCTCTCCCTGCGTTTGGAGGGAGCGGGTGGGGGGTGTGGTGTCAGGAGGCTGAACATGCCGAGTGGGAGAGAGGCTGAACTTAGCTCCAGCAGCTTGAGAAAATCCCTGGTGGCAGGTAGCTGTGCAGGCAGGGGTGTGTGTGCTTGCAGAGGGACCCCCTCTGCCTGACCGCAAAAGTCCAGGCAGCACCACTTGCTCCTGCGCTACAGCAGCACCGAACTCTGCCTGTGGGGTGTGGTAGGTGCAGCCGGTACCCGACTAACAACTTCAGCCAGCAGCTCACAGGCTGGGTGGGAGACTTGGAGGGATCCTTCTCCACTCCCACGTTCAACTAGAAATAGCGGTCTGCTCCTAGCAGTGGGCTGGAGGAGATGCAGTGGAATGGATTCTAGCTTTAACTCTTTTGGTCCAGCGCAAACCTACGTGATCGGCAGGGTGTGGGCTTGCAGCCACGCGCTGCTGGCTGGCTTGCCCTTCCCCCTCCATTCTCTCCAGTCTGGTTTTGCAGCCGGGATCAGATGGGGAGTTTTGAGGGTGCTGGGTGCTTTCCCGGACTGATGCAGGATTCAGTTAACGCGTCCAGAGGCACCAGCCTTCTCTGTAAAATTGCAGGAGAAGGGGGTGAGTGTACATAAACTTCACGTATCTCTTCGGCCTTGTGACAGATCTGAGGGGGGTGGTGAGACAGAGGGAAGAGTTAATTTCCCAGCCTTTGAGGACTGTAAAAACCAGTTTCACAAATGGTGGTGTGTTCGTTCAAGTATCAGTCCATGGAAAGATCTAGTGCTTTGGCAGAGTTTGTACAAGTTCAGCCTGGTTGCTACAGAAACTCATCCCTTTATAGCAGCACGCTGCTGCTTTGTTAAAAGGGTAGTGCATCTCTGCACAGACTTGGGTGACACAGGAGGCCCCGGGTGTAAAGTCGCTGCTGACAGGAATGTAGATAGCTTCTGGGGTGGTCTGGGCAGTGCCATTCACCCACATAAATGGTTAGGGGAGCAAGGGGGTGCTGTTGACCACCTTTGATGTACAGGGGGTGCTGCCCTTGGGATAAGGGAGAGCTTCTAGGGTACAACCCTGAATGTTGCTACATGGGTTGTGTGTGTTGAGGGGGAAATATCACTCGTGGGGGAGTGGAGTTTGAAACAACAGCTTCATCAGCACAGCTCACTCGGGTTTCTCCATCTAGTGTCTGCAAGACCTACCACGCAGGCTTTCACGTGGGCCCTAGCACAAGCACTTAGGCTGCAGTAGCTTTATTAAGCCTTGCTGTGCTCCAGCACATGGTCCTGTGGGCTTCCCCTAATGAACCAGGGAATACCACACACTTGGTATCTGTCCTGCTCTCCTTGCCAGCTGAGGCCTTGACGGAGGAGGGAGAAATGAAAGTTAATAGTGTGCAGTGGGCTGGACAGGCGCCTTAGAGCTGTGCACCGAGCCCCTTATGATTGTTAGCAGACTCTGAGGCACTAAACTTGTGTTGTAGGATCTTTAACATAAAAAGCACAGTTAAAGCAGGCAACATCCATGCTGAACGGTTCTGCTGCTGCTGATCACAACATGCAGGCCTTGGTGCACAGTGGTGCTGCAGAACAAGGGCTGTCGCACACAGAGGCAGCTGCTCTGTGCGGATGTCCCAGCCCCACCTGATCCGCTGTAGCTGTCTCCAGTGCTCCCTTGGCCGGCTTCCTGGCAGGCTGTCTTGGCAGAGGCGCGGACATCTCTGCAGCGCTCTGGCAGGCAGGCGAGCAGCGTTCACACCAGACTGTGGCAGGCTCTGCACCTCGCAGGCTGGGCGGTGGGGCTGAGCGGGCCAGGGTGGTGGCGGAGGTCCACTGCCAAGGATGGAGGGGCTTCTGGTTTCAGCAGGGAGACTTATTTGGAGATGACTTGAAGGTGCTCTGGTGACCTCCCTGCTTGCAGAGGATGTATCTGGTGTCAGGTGCCCCCGCTGACTGCAGTGCATTGTGCTGGAGCTCCTGCCTGCCGCAGAGGCCTGGGAAGAGTGGTAGGAAGGATCTGACGGCAGGCACTGCCCTGGGCTCGGGTGATCTGCAGCCAGTGGGTGTTTATGACAACTTGTGGTAACACTGCTGGAAGGTGGCACCCAATGCTGTCTGGAGAGGCCTGCTTCCTCACCTCTCGCTCCTGCTGTTCCCCTCAGTACATGAGGGGAAGATGGCTAGAGTGTAAAACCATCTCAAATGCAGCTGTGCTCTTCCCACAGAGGAGCCTCTGGCCTGCAAAGGCTGTGCACAGGGTCTAGGGCTGTATAGCTGGGCGTGTTGTGATCCTGAGACCACGTTCTCCCTCTCAATCCCACCTTCCCTTCCCAAGTGCGTGGCAGCTGGGCCAGAAATGCTCCCTTGGCCTGAGTTGCTGTTACTCTCCTGCTGTGAGAGCTGTGGGGATGGCGTATGCTGGCTGGGGAAGTGGAAAGCTGTATCTGTGTGCAGCTGTTATATGGCTTCAGCCTGCCCACACACCTCATGCCTGCAGAGCTTCATCTTTCTCCTCTGTGAGGACCCTGGAGTGGGTCCTCCCCTTGGGAGGGGAGACCTTGTAGTTCAGGAGTGTCTTTGGAAAGGCTGTGAAATGCTCCTCTCTGGGTGGCAGAGGAGTGTCCCTCTCTGAAAGTGGTACAGATCTGAGGAGTTGGCAGATGCCAATGTTTCCAGGTGGCCTAGCCATGCTGTGACGGAGGGAGGATGTGGAGGGGATGGTGCTGTGTCTGGGCACTGCTGAGGCCTGGGAGGCTGCAGCTGGCCTAGCCCCAAGGGCTGGGGTCTCCATCAGGGTGTCCTGAGAGCAGGTGAGGCTGCGTCAGTGCTGGGCTGTCTCTAGGGACTGGGGAGGGATGGCGCTGCCAAGCAGAGTTGTTGTGCCGCTGGCACCCAAGCGTTTGGAAGGTTCCAGCAGTGACTCAGCTACGCAGACCCGTGGGGAGGTGGCTGGAAGGGTGGAAATGCAGGAAAAAAAAAAAGCCCTAACAATCAGGCTAAAAATACTGCTGATGTGGTCCCCTGCAGTGCCTGTGCTTGAGTGCTGATGAGCTGGGACCTCCTCTTTCTGTCTGCCTAGTCCCTGCCAGCACAGAGCGCTTTCTTAGCCTGGGAAGGACCTTTGGCTGCAAACCCTTCTGGTGTCACCTTGCACTTCCAGGGCGGTGTCACTGTGCAGCTTGGCGCAGTGGGATCAGGTGCCTGCTGCCGGCCGGGGCTGTGCTGGACGAGGCCAGAGAGCAGCAGGGCTGGCTTGTACACTGATCCTGCCTGTGCCTGCCTTCCCAAAGGCCTGCTGAGCCCCTTGCACCTGGACAAAGTTATTTGTAGTGAGTTTTCCTTCTGGGTCCGGCACCATAATGCACTGAGGATGTGTGCTTAGCCCTTGAGAGCATGCCAGATGCGCTGCCAGTCCCCGAAGCTGGTATCTGGAGAGAGCCTCTCTGGGAAGCGGCAGCTGCTGCAGGCTTGAGCTGTCTGCATTTATTGGCTGTAGGATTGAACTGCTGTCTCATAGCAGGAAAGGCATCTCAAACCCACTGCTGCCACTAGATCTGTCAGGCTGGAAGTACTTCAGCAAGTCCCAGAAACCTACTCTGTGGCCTGGGGAGGGGCTTTTGCAGGAAACTGGCCTTGAGCACTTCCAGTCCTGCTATCCCCAGCTGTATTTCTTGAGGCAGTGTTTCCCCTTCTTTAAAGTAGCCTCATAGCAGGCAAACACTTCTGCTGAGACCTGTGAGTTCAGTGCTTTGCGGAGGCAAGGAGGAGTTAAGTGGCAGTGAGATGGGACTGTCCTTGGTGGTATCCTTTACCTTCACTGCCCTGTTCCTTAAGGAGCACAAGCAAATGGGGTCTTGATCCATTTTTTGCCTGGAGAATGGGTGACAGCAGTACACAAACAGATCTGTCTGTGGATTTTTGGGTCTCCCTGGCTGGTTTTTAGCCTGTATGCCAGCTGCGTGCTCTGCCTGGTCTGTCCTGTCCTACATTGGGAGGCTGAGGCTAACCCTATGTGGGACAGGCAGACTTGCCTACTGGGAAATCATCCTAAAAACAGTCTGTTAACTCTAAGTTTGCAATTCTAACCTGCAAGGATGTTTTCAGGAGGCTCAACTCTTCTAGACATCCTGTCTGCCTCTAGGAGAGCCCACCTGCTGGTGAGCTCTTCCTGATGGATCACCTGTATCTGCCCCTCTGCTTGGTGTGTGATCCTAAAGCTGCTGGTGTTGCAACAGGTTTGAGCTTTGTCTCTGATCTGCTCTTGCAGGTGCAGCTCCAGCATTCTCTGCATGGCTGCTGCTGTCTCATTCTCTAGCCTGCAAGGTTACAGCTCCAGTCACTCTGGTGCTAGGGGCTAGGGAAATGGCCTGTGGTAAGGAAGCACTGCTGGATTTTTCCAGCCGTTGATTCTCCTGCTTCCCAGTGCATGGTAACTCTTCTGCAGTAAGCTTGAACATGCTGATTATCTGTAGTTGTTTAAAATCTGCTAGGCTAGAACTGCAGGCAATCTGTTGTGTGTTGCCTGGCAGATAGCTGAGGCCTCTGTGATGAGTACAAGTTGCTCTGAAGTCTTCAAGGCAAAACCCTGTCTCTGAAGGATGAAAGAAAAGACCCGTTGCACAGAAGGAAGCACGGTTGTTGTCGTGGACTCCTAGCCTTTCTTCTCAATAACAGTGGGAGGGACTCATAAGCTGCTCCCCCAGCATGGGCTGTTTTCAGACTGTCCTCAGAAATGCTGTGTGTATGGAGGCTGGCACCTGAGAACCCCCCAAGTGAGCTGCTAATCAGTCGGGGGGTGGTTGTTGCTGTTGAGTACAACATAACAAGCACTGGCAGTTGGTTTGAGCATTCAGCTGCAGAGCTTGAGGAAGACCCTAGAGGGGCAGAGGATTTGGATGAGGGAAGTCCCCCAGATCTGTCTGTTCTCCCTGGCTGTTTAATTTGCTGCTAGACTAACCTGTCCTGCAGCATGGTGCCAAGTGCCTGCTTCGTAGCACTCTCTTGTGCCCCTCCATGTCCCGGTCTCTCGCTGTTCTTTTACCTGCTGTATTTCGAACAAGTGGCTTCGGAAGACAGTTGCTGCCTAGGTGTGCCCTGTAGCTGCATCAGCTCCAACAGGAGCATAACCCTTGATTCCTGTGTGTTCCCGCTTGGCTGCCTGAAAATCTTCCTCCTTGTGCTAGAGGAAAGTTTCAGAGGCTCATTCTGATAGAGGAGAGCTCAGCATCTAGCTAACTCTAGGTTGCCACCATAGTATCAAAGGAGGGTGTTTTCCACCCTCTAATGAAAGGGGAGCTTCGAGTCCAGGGAGAGAGTACTTTACCTTGAGTGAGACTCTCTTCATTGGTGTTCACCTCCAGCCTCACTCAGGTTTAAGCCTTAGTCTGCCTGGAAAACTCCGTAAAAGATTCTTCCATCCTGCTGATGGTTGGTTGCTGGTGTTGGAGCAGTAAGGTGAGACCACCTCTTGCTGGGTTCAGACCTGCACCTGACGCAGGCAAGAGGGTAACCAAAGATTTGGTGGTGATGGGGATCCTGAATCCCCATGTTCTCAGTCTCCTTTGTTGTCTGGAAAGGAAGACAGGGTTTTCTGGCAGCTGTACATTAAGCCCTGGCCCTCCTGGAGCAGCCTGCTTACTGTTCAGGGCTTTGCAGTGAGAGCATGAACATGGTGGTGGTGCCTTGCATGTTGAGGTTAGTTATAATAATAGTGTAAGGGGAAAAAAGCTGGGAGCTGGCTTGACTTGCATTGTCTCCTGTATGGTCATTATACTTCAGGTGCACCTGAGATGGCCTTACTAAAAGCCTGCTCCATGCCATCTTAGCTCTTGTAGGGCTTTTCTGAGGGTGTGCGTGGTGTGGATGCTTAATGGGCACTTGTTTCTTGAGTGTGTCTCAGTAAGGACTGCTCACATTCTGTGGGCTGATCTCTCAACTGCTGGCCAGAGCCAGCTGTGCTGTGAAGTAGAAAGGGAGGATTGCTTAATAGCTGCAAACTGCTCGTGTGGCAGCAGTATTTGACCCTTAACAGAATAAAATATGTATCAAATAAGTAAAACAAATATCAAAACTCTGAGTTTGCAATGGTTTCTAATGGAAGTTGCTCTTAATCCACCTCTTAAAGCTTCTATTTAAGCAGCTTCTCCTAAACAGACTTATTTTTATTTGCACTGATGCTGTAAAATAGAAGATGCAAATAGATGAGCAACTGGAACAGGAACCCAACCAGCATCTCTACTTGCATCCAGCTAGAACTGAAGCAGGTCAGGGCAGCCTCCAGTCTTATGCTGGTGATGGCTTGCAGGAGCAGGCATGCACCATCCAAAGCCCTCCCCTTGACTTCTGTCAGGGAAGGATGTTTTATCGTGGCCTCTGGAGCAACCTTGAGACTGGTGCTGCTGCCTGCGTGTTCTCTGGAGGTAACAGCGGATGAGTGTGAGTGGAAGGAAAGTACAGACTTCTCCAGCATCTGATCCTACTCAAAGCCATTGATGGTGCGGTGATGAAAATACTTCAGCAGTGGCAGGTCTGCACTCGTCACAGACATGCTGCCTGGTGCTCTGCTGCGTGGTGATGCCGGGGTGTACAGACACATCGGGCTCGGAGCTTGCCGATCAGCCTTTGACTCAAGTTGTAGTCTGGAGCACGTGCCTCTTGGCTGGCTCCTGAAGGGACCCTTAACAAGTGTGTTCCCTCTGAGGAGAGCATCAGAGCTGCTGTTGGGTGGCCCTGAGCTGCCCCAGGCAACTCTTAGCTTAGCCTTTCTTTCCTGTTGTGGTTAATACTGGAGGCAGTGGCAGGGTGGTTTAGGTGTGTGTCTGGGGGGAGATTCATTCCCAAATTGTGCTAGTTGAATGAGAGATGAGGTGGGTAGGTTTTCTTCCAACTTTTGTACTGCTAGACATCTAAGCAGCAGATGGGATGCTTGCTGGGCAGAGCAGAGAGGAAAAGCTTTCTGTTGCAGCTTCATCAGTGACAGTATGGTATCTCCCTAGAAGAGGCCCTGAATGGGTTTTTGGTTTGGTGCCTTCGTTACAAACTCCACAGCACGTGCAGGTCTCTGTGGTCCTGCTTGGAGCTGGGTAGGGGAACTGCCTGGATTTCTGCGTGGCTTGTGGAGCCGCTCTCCTAATGCGCTGGGGCTGCCTGTGGCAGAAAGTAGGAGTGATTCCTGTTCACCCCATCCCTGCTGGGGCCAGCC
Source organism: Tetrax tetrax (assembly GCA_009806455.1). NCBI lineage: Eukaryota > Metazoa > Chordata > Aves > Otidiformes > Otididae > Tetrax > Tetrax tetrax. The sequence goes on along the minus strand of WHYT01016497.1, from coordinate 64,123 downwards.
CTGAGTTCAGCCTCTGCTCCTGCCTTTAGGGTTGAGCTTGTCCCCGGCGCTGGTGCAGGATGTGCTGTGGCCCTTGAGCTGCTGTCACACAGATGCTGTGCGGTGCTGCTGCGGAGCTGAATTAACAACCTCCCAGAAGGTGTGGGCTGAGGGCAGGGGCACTGGGCAGGGCGTCTCCAGCCAGTGCCACATCTTCCATCTCAGCACCCTGTATCCACATCTCTGGGCTCACTTGCCTTGCGTGTGGTCCCTTAGGCGCTGGCAAAACAGCTGAATCACAGGTGATGTCTGTGCTCCTGCCAGCTCAAAGACTGCTCTCAGACAAAGCAGCAGCTGCCATCCATTTGAGATGAACACAGAGTGCCCAGCTTCCCTCCTTGCCCCTCTGGCTTTTTTTTGCTCCAGGAGTGCAGAGGGAGGGTGAAGGAAACCCCCAAGGCTGTCATTCTGTACCTGAAGTGTGCAGACCTCTGAAAGGTAACTGGGAACCTGCAGGTGTCACTGGGGGTGCTGGGTGTGCCAGTCCAGCCATTAAATATGTGGGTTTATGTCAGATGACCTGTCTTGGGCTTGTGTGCCATTTCTCAATAAGCTTGCGTTTGGGACTAAAGCCTGTCTTGTTTAGCTCTTCTATTACTGCAGCCTGCTGCCTTGCCCAAAGGGGTATGACCAGCAGCCTGCTCCTCTGGTCCCCCTCTAAATAATATAACTTTCTCCTAAAGGTGCTATCTTGATGGACTTGACACCCCACAAACTGCGATGCAGCTGAGAGGTGAAAATGAGTCAATCTCATCCTTGTTAGCACGTCAAGTAACACATGCTGCAGAGTTTGCACCCTGGATGTTGCAGCAGATAATTGAGAGGAGTTTGGTACTTAAATATAGAAGTGTTTGTTTTTGAGGCTTGCAAAGCTGAAGCTTGTTGTGCAGAATTTGACCTGAATATGTTGGCTTTTAAATCTCTCTGGGACTGATACATGCTAAACCCCGCTGTATTTCAATGTTCTGATCTTTTTAAAGACAAATGCAGTTGTGGCAGCCTGCTTCGTGAATGCAATTACCTGTGCACATCTAATCCTGAATTGTGTTTTGCCTGTCTTTACTGATTTTTATATTTACCTTGGGCATCTGTTTTCCCTTCCCAGAAACACAGTAGTAAATTCCCTGCATCTAGAAGCAGCAAAGCTTGTTGTCATCCAGGTCCCACTCTGCGCAGGAGGAGGACCTGCACTCTCAAATGTTAATGCAATAAATTTCTCTCTGTTCCTAGTTCTGCTGCTGTTTCCATTTTTCAGGACATGCCAGAGAAGTAACTTACCACGTTTGTGCCAGAACCAAGAATAGACCTCAGGTGTCCTGACTCTAATTCTGTGGTTCAACTGTGGGATCATGCTGCTTTTTTTTTGTATTCCCCTGCCCCCTTCTTAGCAAACCAGAAATAACTGCCTGAATATCCTCAGTTCTTCTTTGCCCCAAATGAAGAATCCATCAAGGCAGCGATTCCTCTTTTGTAGTTCAGAAACAAAAAGGGCTGTGCCTTAGTTCCTATTTAGTTGGTGGTTACTGCTGGTTTGATCACATCTGCAGTTCTGAGAGCTGCTTTTCTTGAAAGTTTGCAGTTGGCTCAGGATGAGACCTCTGATGTACAGCTCTGGAGAGGGTGTGTGCATCTGACTTCAGGTGGCTTTTCTCATAACAGCAGTGACTTATTTCTCCGTTGGATTAATGAGATTCTAATCAAATCAGGAGGATCTGAGCTGGACAAGAACTCTGGAGGGTACCCAGTGTGCTGCTCAGGTGAGCTCTGAGGGTCTAAGGATGGAGATCCCCTCCATCTCTCTCAGCACTGTCCCATAGCTGTTCTGCTTAAGAGGAAGAAATTTTTGTGCCACTTCTCTTGTTGCAGCTTATCTGTTCCTTTGTGCATCTGTAAGTCTGGCTGTTTCCTGTAGCTCCATGTTAAGGAGTGAAGAGAGGTGGGCATCCAGTGTTTGCCTTCCCTGTGCCAAGCCAAGCCTGTTTCTGTACCATGTGCTGCAGCCCCACAACTGTCATCGCAGCTTCTGCTGGCCTTGGTTCAGTGGGTGTCCCCTGCGCTGTGGCTGCAGGCATGCTGTCTCCTCACAGGCACTGTGAGGTCCCATGGCTGCAGGTGTGAAGTGCTAAAACTTCAGTTAAGATTAGTCTGGAGTATTGATTGCCCCTTCCCCTGTGGTGAGCAGGTCACATTTTAAGCAGCTCAGTGCTTGTGTGTGGTGGAGGGGGAAAACTCACTCTGGCAGCCTGTCTGGCTGTGTCACTGCCTTAACTACAGAGATGTTAACTGTAGCTGTAGGAGGTGGTTAAGGTGCCCGTTTGCCTTTCAGACATGCAAATGTTTTTTTCTCTTGCAATGAAGTTGCTTAGTTTCTGTAGGTGGTGCTGCTTTTTGGCTGACTAAAACATTCAGCCTGCTCCCACCCCACCAGGGCAGAGTCTGGCTGGGCGGTAAAAACTGCAGACAAGCTGGTTTTCTGGAACTGCAGCAGGCTATTGTTTGGGACATCAGCCTTTTTTCCTTTACAAGCTTATTTGACAAATGACAAAGGAAACTGCACTGTGTTCAGTCTCCAGGGCCTCGGTCACACTGCTTCCCTCCTCCGCTACCCTGCCCCAAATGTGCGTGTGGCTCTGCAGCCTCTGGGCATGGCAGGTGTCTCCAAGTGGAAGCAGAAGCGCGGTGGCACTGAAACTCATCTCTTCTGCCCTTCTTCCCTTGGAAAGAGCTTTCCTATCGATCCCTTCACCCCTGTCTCTGCAAGGAGATCAGAGCAGAAGGGTGGACTTTCAGCATTAAGTAGTAGTTGGTGGATGAAGGGGAGGTCTTGACAGTCTGCCATCCTTTCTGTGCCGAGTAATCTCTCAGTAGACAAACTTCTAGTATCTCTCTAGTATCTCCTCTATCTAACCTTGGTGATGCCAGCCAGCAAAAGTGACCCTCTGAAGGGCTCGGCATCGTAGACCTGCTCAGACAAGTCCTGGTCCCTTCTAAATAGCCTCTCTCCAGCCCTGCGGTGAGCTTTCAAAGGCTGAAATATGTATTCAGAGCATGACTTCAAAAGCGTGTGCATGTGCTCATCTAGCAGTTGGTGCCACCGCCAAATGCGGTGTCGAGCTGCCTGTGCATTAAGCATGCTGGTGCCAGACGTCGCTGGTAATGTAAGGATCTGGGGCCTGGCATGCTGCTCCGCTCAACAGGAGTTTCTTGTGTGCACGCACACGGTTACGTGTGCCTTCAGGCTTGTGAAGAGACTGAGTGATGTGTGTTGCCCTATGGCAAATGCTGTTGTCTTCCTCTGTAGGGAAGCTTTCACTAACATTCTTGCAGTGTGGGGAAAGATCTTGAGCAGAAAGACCTGAACAGCTGTAAGGTGAAAGGATTTTTACTTTGGGCAAGACTCAGTTTCCAGGTAACTTTACTGAAACTTGTGTGCCAAGGAGCAAAAGGTGTAAGCACTGTGCTGCTAATGGGCTGTTGGCTTGTTCTGCTAGGTGGGCTCCTGCAGACCCAAGCTAAAGCTGAAATGATCGTTCAGAGGACAGCTTAATAGTGGCAGAGCTTTTTGTCAACTTTAGCTGTCAGGAATAAATTCAGTGGGTACTCTGTATGTAGCATTCTGCTTATCTTAGGTCTTATTCAAGTGTCATTTGTCATCAGCATAGTGGTACGGTGGTTTATTTACCTAGTGCCCTTCCCTGAGCTGCCAGCATTGGTCAGCCTGACTCCTTAGGGCACATCTTTACACCAATTTCTTATAAAACGGGCTTAGTCAAAGCTACCAGGAAGGTCTAATTCTTAAACGGATGTAAAGCATAGTATGCAAGGAAGAAAGCTGTATGCTTCAATGTCCTAAGCAAGTGCTGAAAATCTTAAATTGCAAGTCTAACCAGCATGTGGAAGAATAAAAGCTGTTCTGAGGATGGCTGGATTGGATGTTGGGCATCTTGCTGTTGGGGTGTGTTTGCCAAGGTGCATGCTGTGAACCACAGCTTGTGCTGATGGGCTGATCTGTCTGAGATTGGGTAAGTTCACATTAAACGAGGTAGCTCAGTAGTTGGTAACTGGATTTAAGAGATGATTTGGGTTCTACAGGACAGAGTTGGCATAAAGAGTTGAAACTAGTCGCCGTCTTGGGCATGATGGGTCCAAGATGCTTGAACATACTCCTGCCAATATCTTTAGGGGCCCCAGGATGATGAAGGAATTCAGAAGATGTATTGCAGCAGCATTGTTCTGATAGTTGAGCTTTCCCTAGTAAATGCTAAGGAGGAGGGGTTTGTAAAATTTTGTTTCTCTAGAGAGCGACCTGAGCGCCCACGATCTGGAAGAGTGCCACGCTGGTATCGAGACTGCTCCACAGAGCTCTTAAATTTGTCAGCGTTTGGCTGACGTGCTCAAAGATGGAGCATGCTGGCTCTGAACACGGTCATTAAAGCTGCAGCAGTGAGTCAAAAGTCAGAGCTGAGTTTCTATTAAAAGCTACCTTTTCTGCTGTCCCCTGCAAAGGAGCATTGGCATGTGTGTCTCTTGCAGCTCTGCGTGGAGGTACAAAAAGTTCCAGAAGCTCTCTGCAGACTGCCACACTCTGGACAGCAGGGCTGCTCTGTATGAGCAGACAAACAAGACTCACGTTGACCCTTCAGTTAAATTTTCCCCCATAGATGTGAAAAATACATAAGTTGTTTGCAGTTAGGGTTTTTTCAGTCTGAGTAGTTACCTGATGTTTGCTGCTTCACTTTTGGGATCTTCAGGGATGCTCTTGACACCAGAAATTACTGATGCATCTTGCATGTGCATTGGAGATGTTTGCTTATTCTTCTGCAAGCTGTCTGCTTGGTAGGGTAGACAAGGCCAACTTCCCCAGAAGAACCGTGGGTTTGAGTGGCCCTGATGATTTGAGGTGGGCAGTCTTTTTTTGTCAGGCACTTGTCTCGTTCCCCTGGAGAGGTTTTGATGGCTAACCCTGCAGGCAGGGAGTTAGAGCAGGCTGCCTTTGGGTTGAGGGGGTGAGAAATAAGATTTGGTCTCTTATGCTGATGTTTCCTAGGCTACCTGCAAAGGCTGGCTTCAGGGGACGCAACCTGATCGCTAGGCAATCACGAAGGAGGAAATGCTGAGCGTGGCTCACAGCTTTTCCTCCCACTGGCCCTGGGAGTGGATGTAGGTAGCAAGTGAGGCAGAGTCAATCCCACTGGGATGATAACAGGGTCTCCCACGAGCTCAGCATAACCTGTGGAGCTAGTAACTGAGTACTGCCTGTGCAGACCTGTCGAAGCTTCTGGGGTGGATAAAACCTGTCTGTGTTAACAGCAGGGTGTCAGTGCTGCCAGGACATGAGGTTAGGGGTCAGTCAGTTGTAGCTGGCAGGATTTTGCTTGGTGGGTAGGTGCTGAAACTCGGATGCCCAGACAGTAGATCCCTGTAAAGGCCAGTAATCCTACTACTTGAATGCGTTGATACTGGCCTTACTAGTTTGCTAGCTGTGGTGACAGCTGAGAAATGCTGGAAGCAAATGTGTAAGCAGTGGCTGCAGCAAGGCAGCGTGGTGGCAGAGATAAGGGTGAAACAAAGAGGGCAGAGCAGTTGGACCCCATAACGCCTTTGGGGGCTCCCAGTGAGCCCCTGAACCCTTGCTGATGCATCCCAAATGGAGTTCTGGTCCTGCATCTCCGATAACCAGGAGGTGCGGTGCAGAACGGCACTGCCTGGCAGCAGTCTGTGTGGCAGACTGTTCTCTGGGAACGCTGCGCACACCGGGTCAGCGCAGGGCTGCTTGCCCGGCGTTACAAACCCACTGTGTGATGGCTGAGAAGGGCGTCAGCGCTGGAGTGTTTGTTGGTGGCGAGGCTTGGGCCATGGGATCAGCTGCTTTGCTTTGACTCTTGTACTGTTTAGTGACTAATCAGATTTTTGAGCCTGTTTAACAAATTCAGCTGTCTCCCTTGAACAATGCACTGACTGTATTTTTAAACATGTCACGTGGCTTCAGAGAAGTCGGCAAACCAGCGTAGTGCGGCTTGCCTGGGCTGGGAGATGCTCTGCCCTGCTCTGTGCTGTGACTAGGAGGGAGCAGTCTCCTCCCTGGCTCGAGCCGTCTGCAGCAGCTCTCCCTCGTACCCGCCGCAGCGAGCAGGGCAGCTGCTGCTCCTCGAGCTCTGCCCAGGGTAAGTGCCGTACCGCTGGGCTAGAGAGGCTGTTTTGTGGCTGCGGGGTTGGGTGTAAGAGCAGGTGCTGCTGTCTGGGAGAGCCAAGCAGATATTCAAAGGGCAGGAGGTCCCTCTCCAACTGTGGTCAGAGGTCAGTTTGTAGCCCTGTGCTGTAGCCAAGGCATGGGTCTGCATGTCTGTTGGGGAAACTCGCGGGGGTAAGGCTCTGCAAATGCAGGAAGGTGCTGTGACTCTCGCTGACGGCTCCTGCATACCAGCTCTGCCTCAGGATGAGGTAGATGCTTCAAGTAGAGGACCCACCTGTACCTGTCTGGGGTTTTTGTTGGTGTGTTGGTGTGTTGAGGTTTCTCACTGTGTGAGGCTAGAGATGCTGGGTAACACTGGGACGGGTACATTCCAGCATCTTTGGCCACGCTCAGCGGCCTTCTCTGATGCTGGCACAGAGTTAGTACTGGTGTCTGGCCGTAGTGCGCTACTTTGTGGTAGTGTTTTTCTACTCACCTGGTTTGGGCAGTGTTTTGAACTGTTAATCCTCTTCTGTGCAAGAGCTACCTGAAAATCTGGGTTATAAACCTTGTGGTCCTAGCTGGCTGAGATCAGGTGGGGCTGGAAGATATCAAGTGGATCCCGAACTTGCTTAGCTGAAAACGGAAAGCTTCAGGGCAAGCTGCCTTGTTTTGCAGCTCTGAATAATTAAAACCATTTCTGAATGCTTGGCTCTTCTCATTTGGTTTGGGGACACATTCAGCTTGCTGAGACTTGCTCCTCTTGAATAGAGCTGGCTGGTGTCATGCCCCCGTGGGATCTCCTGTGGCTGAGCCTGCCTGGTGTTCCCTCTCCTGGGTGGCAGCTGACCCACGGAGCAGGATAGGACATCTGTGACCCCTCGATGGCCTGGTACTCTGCTGGGGGGGTGGCTCTGTTTGTAGGGAGGAATTTGCTTTCCTTGGTGCTCCTCAGTGGGAGGAAAACCTGCTGCTGTGTGAGGGAAGCAGTCTGACGCGTACTCGTCTGTCAGCTCTCGGGCAAGGGCCTGACCAGACAGGCTTGTTGTGAACACGTACCGGGGACGGTGCTCGCCGCTGACTGCGAAGCATCTCCTTTGTGAGCAGGCTGGACTGGCACGTTGCTGGCCGCCTGTAGCCAGCTCCTGTTGTGGCCTTGCTCCTCTCAGCCTGGCTGTCAGTGTGTGCTGTGGGCCTGGTCTGTGCCCACTCATTGGTAAAACTGCATGGGTAGCCGCTCCCCCTGGGTCCCAGCTTGCTCCAGTACAAGCAGCAAGAAATACTGGTGTGATGACATGGAGTGGGCAGAGGGGCCTGTGAGGAGCACCTGTGAGGTTTGTAGTCAGGACATGGGGTCTCAGATTCTGCTCCCAGATGAAGTGGGATCTGCTGTCTGATCTGAGTCTACTGCAGTTGGTTCTACCTGCGTGGCACCATGCTGTAACCAATGGCAAAGAGCACGCAGCCTTTCTTGGAGCAGTGCAGAGGGTTGGTACCTGCCAGATGTGCCAATGGAGCCATTCATGGGCTGCAGGGAGCCCAGTACCCTCCTGGGCCTCTGCCATGAGAGCCGACAGGGAAAGGTGTGTCATGCTGCAGCACTGATAGGCTCTTCCTCTGTTGCAGTTCTCAGCATGCTGAGTAACCCTCTCGGGAACGTCCTGGGGAAGCCCCCACTTGGTTTCCTGCCTCTAGACCCCATTGGATCAGACCTGTCAGAAAAGTTTTCCACGCCGACGCTGAGGAATTCCCGCCTGGACTCCCGCTCCCTTCTGGACTCCCGCTCCAGCAGCCCCTCAGACTCAGACACCAGTGGGTTCAGTTCTGGCTCCGACCACCTTTCAGACTTGATTGTAAGTTTGGGTCTTGCACCCGCTCTGTGGTTCTGGTCTCTTGCTGCATTTCTGGGGAGCGTGGGAGAGCTGTGGGCTGCAGCCTTGCCTACTTGGGAAGGGAAGGGACTGCTGGAAGGATCTGTGATGCCCACACTGACACAGCAAGGTTCTTCTGCAGGGTTTCGAAGAAGTGCTACTCGTGCAGTCCTCCTTCAGCACAGACTAGCACTATCCTATTTTGTCTCCTAAATGTTCTGACTTTTTGACTTTGTGCTTTCAGCTCTAATGGGCTAAAGTAGCTCCTGGAGGGGTCTGAATGCTTGAGCTGGTTTGTGGCAGGAGGGTGTCCATGCCCTGATCCCAACAGGGAGGTGATCAATCAGCACAGCTGCCTCCAGGCTCCAGCCTGGGCTTCTTGGGAGCTCCTGTTCCTGCCTTTCATTGCCCTTCCCATTTGCTGACTGCAGTTCTCAATCTCAGGGCTGTTTCTTCTAGAGCAAACTGGGTCTAGCCTGCTCCTGTTCCCTAAAGCACAGCTAAATTTGGAAGCCAGCAAGTGAGGCGAGTGTCTGTCTTGCTGACCCAGTCTGTGCTGCTGGGTCTGCGTTGCAGTGTGAGCGGCAGCTCTGGATGCCAGCAGGACAGCCTGGCTCTGGTCAGCAGCAAGTGCTGCTGCATGGCTCGTCCTCAAGACCTGAGGCCAAAGCCAAGGTTCTGCTGTGGCCTTGATGCCCATGTTGGGGTGGGTATGAAGGACACAGTTGGCTTGATGTGGAGTTGATTCTCTGATTCACCCTGGGGAATCAGGATCTCAAGCAGGCGTGCTGTAGGCGGCTGCAGCACCTCAGGCTCTGACAGCAGGCAGTGTGGGGTAGCAGGGCTTTGTGCTGGCCTTGTTCCTGAAGGTCTGATCTTCCCCAGTGTGACCTCAGCGTGGGTGGCTGGATCTGCGGCCACCTGAGCCCACACCCTGCTCAGGTGGGGCTGGGAGCTGGTCTGTGGAGGGGGAGAGCCAGCTGGCTGCCTGCAGAGCTTGTGGGTGCTGCCAGCATCCCTGCCTGCTGCAGGCAGGGCCCGAAGCAAAACATAAGACTCCTCCTGGGGTAGCTGGTGCTTGCTGGGGGTGGCAGCTGTCCTTGAGGCTGTGCAGGCAGGGGTAGCTGTTGGCTTTGTGGTCTGCGAGGTGCCTCCTGCTTAACGATCCCCACTGCTGATAATTTGGCATGGGTTCAGTGGGAAATGGCTGCAGGGACAGGCCTTTCCTATAGAAGCTGTGGTCCCATCAGGCTTCTGGGACAGGCGAGGTGACTCCTTTCCTGCTTCTGCCAGACCTCAGAGGGTCTCGAGAGCAGATCATCAAGAGCCCCTTCTGCTGCCATGGGTGAGGGCAGGGCCCCATCGTGATGCATGACCTCCAGTATTATGTGCTCTTACTTGGAAGTTGGATTTTAATGCGGACTTTCTCTTGCAGTCAAGCCTTCGCATCTCCCCGCCTCTGCCCTTCCTGCCCCTCAGTGGGGTGTCAAGAGACCCCCTAAAGATGGGAGTGGGGTCCCGACTGGATCAAGATCAAGCTGCCCTGGCTGCAGTCACTTCCTCCCCAGCTAGTGCATCAAAAAGATGGCCTGGAGCATCTGCGTGGCCTTCCTGGGATCTACTGGACTCTCCAGAAGACCCCTTCAGTATTGAAAGAGAAGCCAGGCTTCATAGGCAAGCAGCAGGTAAGCTGGATGGTGGGTCTTGGCAGGCTTCAATGCACAGTGGTGGTCCTGTGCTTCTGGGAGGTGGCCTCCATACAAGTAATGTGGCTGGACGTGAGTCAGACCTTTCTCCGTGCACAAGCCTGGGTCTGGGTCTGCCCACTGACAGAAAACCAGGCAGAGTGTCTGGGCAACTGCCTGTCGCTGCGGCAGCTCTGCTGAACCTGTAGTTGTGGAATATTGGGGTTTGCTTGGAGACCTATGGAAGAGAGGGAGGTAAATGGTGCTATAGTGAGTGTTGCTTGTGCTTGTCCCAGCTGTGAATGAAGCAACCTGCACCTGGAGTGGGCAGCTGCCTCCCCGAAACTACAAGAACCCCGTCTACTCCTGCAAAGTGTTCCTGGGAGGAGTCCCGTGGGACATTACGGAAGGTGAGTTGGCCCTGGCCCTGCACTGAGGCCTTGGTTTTGATGTCAGGAGGGTGTAGATGGATGTGGTTGGGGGGATGCTGACTTCTATCCTTTTGTCTGTAGCTGGACTGATCAACACCTTCCGTGTGTTTGGCTCACTGAGTGTGGAGTGGCCTGGTAAGGATGGCAAACACCCACGCTGCCCTCCCAAAGGTAATATGCCTAAAGGTAATAGCGACACGGTAGGGTTACTTTTTTCCCATGCTATGTTACAGCACGGATGCTGGGATGGTACGGCTGCATGCTGGTGACTGGATGGTACAGAGCACCCTAGGGTAAATGTCCCGCTCTCACTTGGGTCAGCACCAGGGTTGCAGAGCACTGTCACCTCAAACCTGGCATCCCCACCTGTCCCTTGTGGGGCTGGGCAGGGGTGGGGGGGAAACTCTGGTGCTTCTGGAGCCCCACGTGGGGCTCTCCTGCTCTGGGCAATAGCTGCTAGTCCCCACTGCCAGCACAAGCACCCAAAGCATGTGCACCCTTGGCATAAAGCGCACACGGTGAATCCAAATGTTTGTCTGCAGCAGGCTGTGGGGACTGGTGAGCTGAACAGCCCCCAGGGCAGAGTCCTGTCTGAAATTGTTGGGCAGATGTGTTGTATAAGCGGTAACGAGTTCTGGGGTAAGGAGTGAGTAGTTGTAGGCTTGGTGGTGCTGAATGGCCTCGTTCAGTCACCAGAGCAGTGCGAGGTACAGAGTGCTGGCACTGACAGAAATTATTTTAAAGCCCTGAACTTATATTTCTGGGCCAGGACATTCTAAATGCGAAGCAAAGTGTTTTCCTGCAGACCATACTGGCCAGGCTGGTGGTCCCCACTTGTCACATCTAGATGTGACTGTGTGTATGGGGGACAGTGGCCCACATGGCACTGACTGTGGGCAGCATCCCCATGTGCTGTGCTGAGTTTGGGCTCTTTCCCAGCTTGGCCAGGCTCTGTGCACCGCAGGCAGATCTTGTATGTAGAGTCTGCTGGGCCAGGTGCTGCAAATCACTCCCTCCCCTAGAAGGGGCCGGGGACAGCAAGGGAGTTGCAGTGCAGATACTTTGGGTGGCACTTGGGGGTGATTTTGAGGGTATCTGCAAGCTGAGATGATCTTTCTCTGCTGCAGTTCTGATAACGGTTTCTTTTGCTTTACCTCTAAAGGATATGTGTACCTGGTGTTTGAGTCGGAGAAATCTGTGCGTGCTCTGCTCCAGGCATGCTCCCAGGACCTGCTGAGTCCTGATGGGCTCAGTGAATACTACTTCAAGATGTCCAGCCGCAGGATGCGCTGCAAAGAGGTGAGCAGACCCATGAGAGTAGCCTTACGGATGACAGTGGGGATGCTGATGAGATCCTTGGAGACAAGGGGGTGCACGGAGTCACTGCTCCAGGAAAGCAGGGCTGAAACAGAGCAGAAGTCAAACTGCCTCTTGGCCATCTTTCATTGGTGTATTCTTGCAGTAGGGCTGGATGCAGGCAAGGAGGGAAGGATTGGGTCTGTTTGTGCCCTTCACAACAGCTGGTGTCAGGAATTGTGACCTGGAGCTTCTGGATCTGTGGCAGATCCTGACCATGAAGCTGAGCAGCTTCAGTTACCTGGAAGGGAGCACAGGAACAGGGACTTTACTGTTTCATGCTTTGTTCAACACAGTTCTGCTTGCAGAGACAGACTTTGATCCCTTTGGTGCTTTATTAGACCTCATCTACTTGCAGAGTGAATGGCTTTCATGCTTGCTGCAGGCAGATATTTTGGATCCACAGCTGTAACTGCAGCTGCTCCCCAGTGCAGCCTTGGCTGGCTGACTGGAGGAGGAGGTGCCAGAGGCTCAGGTTGGCCTTCCAGTAAAGGGGGACCTTTGCTGTAGATCAGGTACAGCTGCACGAGTTTGTGGAGTTAAAGAATGGAGATTCAGCTCTTATCTAGACAAGCACAATCTCATTGTGCTCCAGACAGCACTCCCAGTGTCTGGCTACTGGCAGAACTTCCATGCTTGGTGATTTAGCTCTGGCAGAAGTTTCTCCTCTTTGGAGCCCTGTATCAGCTGTCTAGCAGATGGAAGCTCCTGTTAAAATTGGCAATGGGTGGGTTGTTTCATTGATTTCCTCCAACAACAGGCTTCAGGCATTTGACTGGGCTGTAAACATAGGTGCAGGCAGTAGGTAAAATCCACTCGTGCATGGATTGCTTCCTGGCTGCCAACCCCAACAGACTAGTGTTTTGGATTCCAGTTTGGCTGGAAGCGGAGTGGTGTGGCAGTTGGTTTTACTCCCTTGAATAGGCCTTGTGGGCTCTCAGAGGTGCCTGGAGCAAGGCTGGAGCTCCAGAGCTGTAATGCCCTGGACGTGGACCCTGAGCAGCAGTAACAAAGGGACATTTGCAAGTTGGGGATAAAGTCTGAGGGTCTGGGATGGCTTCTGCTGTCAGCTGAGGGCACTGTAGAGCAGCACAGCCTGTGGCTTTGCAGGCCCTTGGCTGACCTGACCTTCCTGTCTGTGGTTTCAGGTGCAGGTGATCCCATGGGTGCTGGCAGATAGCAACTTTGTGCGCAGTCCATCACAGCGGCTTGATCCCAGCAAGACAGTGTTTGTGGGGGCTCTGCATGGGATGCTGAACGCAGAGGCCCTGGCAGCTGTCATGTATGACCTGTTTGGAGGGGTGGTATACGCTGGCATCGACACAGACAAGCACAAGTATCCCATTGGTAAGTGGTGATCCCGGCAGGATCAGTAGCTGCCCATGGTGTGCTCCAAGGAGGCTGCAGCAGTGCCCTCTGCCTGGTCCCTCAATGGGGAAGACTGCCCAGGGTGCCAGGCTCTGCCTGCTCTGGGAGCAGATGTCCTGGCAGCCTCTTCCACAGGCCATGCTCCTCTTCCTCCTGGCTGTGTGGAGGTAATACAAGCCTTGGGGAGGGCTGGCAGAGCCGACCCGCCTGGGAATTGGAAGGTCCTAGATCACTCCAGAGGAGCTTGATGTTTTTAGTATCTCTTTAGGCATTGCTGAAGTGTTTCCTACCCTTGTTCAGGGCTGTGCATGGCCAGCCAGCTGTTAATGGTTGTCAGATGCTGCTTTAGCTGTTCTGTCCCAGAGTGTAGAGATGGCTGTGGCTCTTGCCCTGGTGCCTGTTGTGGAAAGCTTGGAGCCACTGGCTGCTGAACCTACAGAGCAGGGCTGTAGGCAGCTTGGTTGAACCAGCACTTGTGGACAGCATCCTTTGCCTGCTGTCCTGTTTGGTTCCCCTTCAGGGCGCTGTCGCTTTGGGCTTCCAAGGCAGCTGGTAGCGCAAGTGGAGGGGTTTTCCCTGGTCTCCTGACTGGGAAATGGTGTGTCCACCTTGGCTCAGGAAATCAGCTTGCCTAGGGTCAGAGAGGCACTGAGTGACCCTGGACAGCACTACCCTCCTCTGGGGCTGAAACGCCAAACTGCTGCAGGCAGCAAGTCATCTGCCCTGGGTTCCAGCTGCTGGCCCTGGACAGTGACCTCTGGTCAGGTAGGCCTGCTGTGCTCTTGGGGGGTGGAAAGAATGGGGCATCTGCGACCCCACCTCCCAGACAGGGCTGTGTGAGAGGGCCAGGTCACAAGCACAGCCCCTGTAGTAACCTGGAGAGCTGCCCTGTCCCTGAGCCCTGCTGAGATGGCCTCCCAGAGGGGAGTTGAGCACTTGCCACTCATGTGACAGGAACTGAAACGTATCAGTGTCACAGCAGTGTCCTGTGTACCTCCCTGGTGGCCTTTATGGGACAAGGGACAGCACTGGGGTTATTGGTCTGTGTGGAAAAAAATCTACAGCTTGAGCATGAGGACCAGCTTTCCAGGCTCAGGCTGCAGCAAGTTGTGAACCTCCTGCATGTTGCCAGGCAGGAACAACATTAGTTTGGCGCAGAGCTGTCTGTGGCTTATTGCCGTCCTTGGACAGCTGTTGGGTCCTTCTGCTCAAGGCTTGGTGCCCAAGGCCAGGGTTAGGACATGCTCGTGTTGCTGCAGTGCTTCACTGCTGAAGTGGCTTTGGTGGGACAGTCCTGGGGGAGAAATGGAATTATGAGACTTTAAGCAAATTCTTAGTTCCTGTGTGACCATGGATGAAGTCTTGCATGCCAACCTGCCCCATGCTGGCACTGAGGTCCTGGAGCACGACCTTAAAACCTCCTGTGGTTGCTCCCTCCAGTTGGTGAGATGTCTGGCTCCCAACAGCAGGCTGGCACTTCCCGCGTTTGTCTTAGAGTTGCAGTAATACAAACTCAATTTTGGTCACTAAATTGTACCCTAATTTGGTTCAGTGTTGATTGAAGCATCTCCTGTGCTGAGATGCCCTCCCAGGCTGGCTTGACTGCTGCCCCTGGTTTGGCAGAAGTCTCTTCAAGGGAAGGCTGCTGTGTAGAACCTGCACCTCACCGAACCATCTCAGGTAGGGAATGTCCCCCCTGGAGGCACGCACTGCGAGAAATCAGTCCGACTGCACTCACAGGGAGCTGCCTTTGAGAGTGGCTGATCTGGGTCAGCAGAGAAAGCTGTTGTCCAGACAGCTTTTGGGGGTCCTGCTAGGAGATGGAATTGACCCTCTTAGGAGGAGGAGGATCCCCCTGAGTGCGGCCGCAATCCCTGTGCGCAGCATAACCCCGAACCAGATCCAGGCCTCCAGTGTCCTGTGTGGTGCTACAGGAGAGGAGTAGATGGGTCCTGGGTAACGCGTAGCGCTGTGGCTGTCGCTGGTGAGCTGAGCTTTATCAGCCTGCTGGCACGCAGGACAGCCTTCTAACAGCCAAGGTGCCCCTTATGCTGAGAGAACCTTGTAGGTAAGCACAGACGTGTTTTCCTGGAGCTTAACAAAACTTGGCTGGAGATAAGTGGTGCAGGAATGGTGCTGACTGGCAATGAAGCTGCAAAATGCAAGGCTCTGGGATGAGTGGGAGCCTCAAAATAAAAGCTGCTGAGCTGTCTTAGCACTAGCTTTTTTCAGGTGCAGGCATGGAGCCTGCTGCTGCGCTGCCCTCAGCAGTGGCCTGGCAGACTCCCTCCGTCTGCTCGGCTGCTCCCAGTCCTCTTGGGAGTGCTGCCGCCTGGGAGCTCACATCTTAACCAGCCTGGAGGTGTCAGTGGAAAAGCCTTTCTGCTCTCAGCTGTCTGCATGTTTTCCTACTGCCTGGGGATGGAGGCAGGCAGAGCCAAGCAGGCCTTGGATGTGGTCTTCCTGCAAAATCTCCTTCCCTGCCAGTGGCTGAATGGCACCAGGAAAGGGTGGTGCTGGCAGCAGCTCCCCCTCAGGCTCCCCTTGTTCCTGCCGTAGGCACCGGCTCAGTCTAACGCTTGTGGTCTGGCTTGTTCCAGGGTCTGGCCGTGTCACCTTCAACAACCAGCGCAGCTATCTGAAGGCAGTGACCGCTGCGTTTGTGGAAATCAAAACTACCAAGTTTACTAAAAAGGTGAGCGGAGCTGATGGGGCAGCCCGGGGAGTTGGATCTGTGTGATGGGTGGTACTGCTGGGAGCACCATGGCCCACATTGCTTCCACAGGGATATGGAGCAGGCTGAGGGAGGTGGTGAACTGCTACTCTGTGAGCTCTGGGGGGGTGCTGGTGATGGATTTGGGATACCCAGGGTGGTAGGTTGGTGCCACAGGCGCTGCCCAGAGAGCAGGCGGTCATCCCCAGCACTGCTCCGTGCTGACTGCCTTGTTCTCCTGCAGGTTCAGATCGACCCGTACCTGGAGGACTCCATGTGCCAAGTCTGCAGCACCCAGCCTGGCCCCTTCTTCTGCAGAGACCAGGTGAGGCTTCCTGCTGCTCACAGCAGTGTTTGCTTCAGTGTCTGGGGATGCCTGCTGTCCCTTGTAGAGTGGGGTGGACAGCGTTCACACAAGAGCCCCAGGTGGGCCCTTCTTTAGGAGGGGGTGCAGCCCTCCTGAGGGGCAGCTCCAGTGCTCTCTGGGATGCAAAGGCAGCTTTCCACCCTGCCTCGAGCTGGGGCTGCTGTGGCTCCTCTGGTGCAGTGCTGTGGGCAGCAGATGGACCCTGAGGGGAGGCTGCAGCTCTGTGAGCTGTGACAGTCTTGGAAGGTGGAGTGCTGTCACCTTATGGTCTCACCTGGGGCTGACTGAAGCACAGGGGACTCTGGTTGACCTCTGCTGCGGGCAGAGGAGCTTGGCCAGGGCCTGGCGATGTCCTGCAGGGTCTAGATGGGAGATGAGCAGCAGCAGCGTGCTCTGCTCCGCTGGGAGAGATGGCAGTGGGAGCGCAGAGTGCTGGCAGAGCCCGGCTGCCGCCCTGTCCGGACCCTGGGCAGAGGTGCCGCAGCCCCTGCCCGCAGGTGTCCCTGGGGGGCTGCTGCTGCCCAGTGCCCAGAGCCTGGTATCTCAGACCTCTTTAAAAGGGGCCAGGCTGGAAACTCAGCACAACCTGCCCTCCGGCAGCATTTCTGGAATTCCTTCCCTCCCTCCCCTTGAAAGATCAGCTGTGCTGGCCTGGGCTGCAAAACCAGGGAGGGGAGGGATGCCACTTCCCCCGGCGGGCCGGTGCCCGTTTGCCTGGCCTGGAAACCGCTGCCCCATGGCGTTGTCCTTCTGCTCTCCCCCCAGATCTGCTTCAAGTACTTCTGTCGCTCCTGCTGGCACTGGCAGCACTCCATGGAGGTCCTGCGTCACCACCGCCCGCTGATGCGCAACCAGAAGAACAGAGACTCCAGCTAAAGAGGCCGCCGGGGCTCGGGGGCTGCCGCAGGCGCAGGAGAAAGTCCTTTTGTTAACCTGCCAAGTGGAGAGCGCACGAGCGTGCCTGCTGGTGCCAGACCCAGGCTGGGAACGCGCTTCCTGAGGACTAACGGGGAAAAAAAATCTTACATTCACGTTTGCACTTGCTGGTCTTTTTGTTTCTGCACTAATGCACAGTGAATTTTGTCGGGTTTTGTTTGGGGGGTTTTTTGAGGGGGGGGAGCGCCCCTCAAGTGATTCTGCAGTTCCCAGACTTTGGTTCCTAGTTTGCTGACGAGAAGCAAAAAAAAAAAAAAAGGGCCACGTGTTGAGAAGGTGTTTATGCAGATGCCTTCACCTAGGTTTTTTTATTTATTAAAGGCGCTTTTTTACATTCCTTGCAATACTGATGGTAATAATGCAGGTCTCATTGGCTCCATTTTTTTGCAGTTGCCATACAGTGCCTTTCCATTCATTTAACCCCCATCTGAACGGCATAAACTGAATGTTCAGCTGGCGTTTTTTACTGTAACAACAAGGAGACTTTGCTCTTCATTTAAACCAAATCATATTTCATATTTTACGCTCGAGGGTTTTTACCAGTTCCTTTTTACACTCTTAAACAGTTTTTAAGTCGTTTGAAACGAGAGATTTTTTTCTTTCCTGGCAGCTTTTAACATTATTGCAATTTGTGTCTGGGGGCTGCTGGTGGAAAGTTGTAAATCGAGGGGTTTGCAACAGAACAGGACGGGCTTTTTTGGATTTGAAACTGGACCGGATAAACGATCTCTGAGCTGCTGTATATAGTTTTAAATAGTTTGTTGCACTTTTTTAAGTTGCACTTAAGGGGGGTTGATAGAGGTTTTTAATCACACAAAGTCACAGGACTTACTTTTCTTTTGTAACTAGCTAAAAAAGGGCTGCGTTTCGGTGGACAGATGAAGGTTCATAGGAGCCCTTTCTCCTAGAGGGGACAAGTACTTTTCTTTTCCTTTACGAAACGTACGGAGTAATGGTGCAGTTGACTGAAATGCTGCTGCTGGGATTTGAGAACTTTAATTTTTTTTTTACTTTCCCCTCTATCGGAAGCTGTGTGCCAAAGAACCAGTGTCATAATTTCTCCCTTTTTTTTTTTTTCCTGCTGAGCTGATGTTGCATTGTTGCATATCCCAGCTGCTCTTTGTGGGGTTTTGTGAAGCTGTGTGTGAAGTCTCTACCTCATTGTAGTATATGCAGGCAAGACTGCACTCTCCTACAGACGCGTGGAGTAAGCTGTGGTGTAGTTTTTGGCACATAATAAACACGTTGCAGCAAAAAAAAAAAAATCATGACTCTCTTGTGCTCCTTACTTCTGCAAGATCTCTGCGACCTGAGGGGTGCGGTGTCTCCTGTCCTCCGCTCCCCCGTTGGGGTGTGCCGGTGCTGCAGGTGCCTCTGGGATGCCAGGCTCAGGCTGGAGCCCCCCGCTTCCAGCAGCAACTCCAGGAGGCTGGTGAGAATGTTGCACCCCCCGTGCACTCCTGCCCTCTTTGGGGTGGGGATAGGGCCCTGCGGGGGGGGGGTGATAGGCTCGGGGGGTTGGGGGCTGCTCACAACCGGCACCCTTGGGTGCCCCATGTCCCTGGAGGAGGGGAGGGGGTTTGGGCTCCCTCCTTGTGCCTGCTTCCATCCCCTGCAGTGAGTAATAAGCCGGCCCCCCCTGGGCTTTTTGTCCCCCGTAGGGCCCAGCACCCCTCTCGTGGGTGCTGTGAGTTTGTGTCCTCCTCCATCACAGCCCCGGGGAACCAGCAGCCCCCGCACCGGCCCGGGGCAGCGGAGCGGTGCTGAAGCCCCTGCAACCCCCGACCGGCGCTGGATCCGGTCCCCGGGGGGGGCGCTGGGACCCGGGGGGGCCCTTGGAGCCACGCCCCCAGCCCCAGGCCACGCCCCTCCGGTTGCTGCGGGAGTCCTCCGAGCCGCGCGGGGGCGCTGTGGGCCCCGCCTGCCTCCCGGCGGCCCCGCGTGCCTCCCGGCGTCCTTTGCTCTCTTTCCGCGGCCGCCGCCGACATGGTGGGTGCGGGCCGCGCCCGCCGCCGCCGCCATCCGCCTCCATCCGCCGCCGGGGCCGCTCCGCCCGGGACGCTGAGCGGCTCCGGGGAAGCGAGGCGAGAGGCTGCGGCTCTGCGGCGGGGAGCGGGGACCAGGCGGGCTGGGGGGAGGGAAGGAGGGCCGGCGGGCCTGGGAGGAGGAACCGGTGCCGGGGCTGGGGTGAGGCGTGCGGCTGAGGGGCCGCGGGGCTCCGGCGGGCCCTGACCGGTGTTTCCTTCGGCTCCGACCCGCCCAGGGACGCGTCCGAACGAAGACGGTGAAGAAGGCGGCGCGGGTGATCATCGAGAAGTACTACACCCGCCTGGGGAACGACTTCCACACCAACAAGCGGGTGTGCGAGGAGATCGCCATCATCCCCAGCAAGAAGCTGCGCAACAAGATCGCGGGGT
>WHYT01016497.1:4533-35160 GCA_009806455.1 Tetrax tetrax | reverse complement strand
CCTGCACCTTTGCAGCAGGGTAAAAAGTGCATGTGAGCATAGTGCCACCACCCTCCAGACTCACCCAGCAGCCATCAGAGCCCACGAAATCAGCTTGAGTTGTCATATTACTCTGGAGAAACATTTAAGGACTCCACCAAAGTCTTCCACTTTTATTTAGATAAAAATTGTAAGCTTTATTAGCTATTTTTTAATAATTGCTTGACAAACCCAGCCAACAGCAGTTGCAGCTAAAATGGTTATAGAGAGCAGGTGTTGGAACAGAGCAGTATTTTTTCCAAATTATGGGGTTTGGGGGGGGTATTTATGGTTTGGGGTGTTTTGAATAGTGGGAGTTTGCATGACAAATCTCCCACAACACAGCCAAAATTTTCAGAATTATGACACCCAGCACCCTGACCAGCTCGCACTGGACGCTGCTTCATCGTAACCATCAGGCCAGGGTAGTCCTGACAGCACTGCTGGACGCACAGAACATCTGCCACACACCTAAGGGGTGCAAGCCCACCCTCCCTACGTGTGCTTCTCCTCTCCTTAGTGCCTTGGCATTTTACTTCCATGGTGGAGAAAGCCAGGAACGTGATCTAGTGGGTTCATAGGAGTAGTTTTAACCACAGGGGATGGTATCCTATAAAGAAGGAACTTTGCAAAGACGATTATTCTTCTCTGTTATAACTGCAAGCGAGATGTGAATAAATCATAGAAGCTTGTGACTATTTTGACTTGCATGCCAGAATTCTACCAGACCTGTAAGGAGGAGAAGAGATTAACATCAGTCACTCTGTTCACATCTTCAGTTATAATTATTTTAGGAAAAAAAAAAGGGTTTTCCACAAGGGGACTCCAGCAAAGTCACCGATGTCCAACCCCCAACCAAGCTGGGCATCCCTCACTATCAGTGACCTCCACGCCGATGTCTCACCAAAGCCGCTGCAGTCCCCGCTGCCGCGTGGGCACAGCGCACCCCAGCCCCTGCCCCGGGGCCAGGTTCCCATCCCCGCTGCCCAGAAGTGAGTGACAAACCAGAAGAACGGCTGTATATAATTTTTCAGAGCTCCGTTACCTAGAAGCGTCTGTATCAAATCACGAGCCCGTTGACCTCAGCATCCTGTCTCAAGCGTCAGTGAGAAGCAAACACTCAAGCACTCACAGCTTCCCTTCTAAATAGCCTTCCAATCCAACTTTTTGGCTCTGGGCGATCTCTTGCGCCTTTCCCCAGCTCCCAGTGCCACACCTCAGCTTTTCTGCTGCAAGTGAAGAGCCTATCTTCTGTTGTCCCCCACTAGAAAGATGGTCAACTGACCTCCTTTTCCTCTTCTCCCTGGAAGACTAACATCCCTCCTAGCTGTTGCTGCTCTCCAGCAAGGAAGGGCTGGAGAGCTTTTGAGGGAGAGCAGCATTAGACAGCGACAAGTAAAGGACTCGGATCTACATCTCCCCAAAAACAAATGTCCAAGAGAACTTTTCTGATTTACAAAGTTCGCTTGACTCACGATTCTGTCTCTGTTTGAAAGCCATTGATAACGTTTTTCTGGTCCAATGTGAGGGGCCTTCCAAGTGAGGCCTTGCCAAGGCTTGTCCTGGGTGCAGTTAATAATTATCCAGCCCCTACCGGGGTACGCAACTATGACGTTTCAACCAGCATCGCAACTGCTTCAGCCAGGCCATGTATCTTTCATTTTCTTTTCCCTATCAGTTCTGGATTGCTAAACCTAGACCAGTTACGCCTAGGTACGCCCAGACAGTTTGAAGAACCCAGAGTCCTCAGACTGCGAGACACTGGTGAATAAAACCAAGACTGCTTCTGGTCTGGTAGCAAGGCACCGATCTGCGCCTCACAAATCTTACATTCCTGAGCTGACACACTGCGCGCTTCCCACCGTGTCCCAGGGATTCCCAGGGATGGCAACTTCCTCCTCCCCAGACAGAAGACAGCACTTCTGGTCTGGGGAAGCACCAGACAGCACTGATAGGTCTGGGGAAGCACTAGAGCACACGTGACAACTCTGGACGGTATCTGGCAGACACGCGGGGAAGTTTTGCTCCAAGGAGGTGGTGGAGTCGCCGTCCCTGGCAGTGTTCAAGAGGCGGCTTGATGAGGAGCTACAAGATATGGTTTAGTAGCTGTGGCAGCAATGGTAGTGGGAAGATGGTTGGACTAGATGATCTTATAGGTCCCATCCAACCACGTGATTCTATGATTCTAAGGCGCTCCTTTCTTTTGAGCAAGACAAACTCTTGTAGGCAAGGTACGGCTGAGAACTGGCTAAACCTGGGTAGAAAGGGCGTGGGAACAGCATCCCAATTAGCAGTAACACTACTTTTTTTCCCCCCACTTTTGGGTGGTTGCTTTTGCTCCTTGACTTTGCAAGCTTTTCAGACTTCCCCCCCCCAGAATGCAGTCCATGTTCCCCTTACCAGCACGGCACAGAACGCCAGCGTAACTCACCATGATTATTCCAGACATCACTTAGAAGTCTGCATCTGCAAGGAAGAAGGGGAAAGCGTTAGGCTTTGGGGCAGCCAGCACCCCCTCTCGCCCACCACCGCAAGCCCACCCCAGCTGGAAACAGCCCCGGTGCGGCAGCCAGAGCGCTCCCCTTGCTGCAGCTGGGTCACCACCGCTATGTCCTTCTTTGTAGTCACCAAATAGAAAGCCAAAAACGCTGCGCGACCCATCACTTTCTAGGCAAGTACATCTAGAAAGAGATGAAAGTGGACCACCAAGAGGGGTCAGACCCAGCGTAACCAAATGCCTACAGATAATACCGAGGTAAAGTCTTCCCTGTCTGCTACGAACGATCTCGTTCACAGGTACAAGACACAGCCTTTTCATCAGCCCAGCTGCAACCAAGCTACTTCAAAATGGACCCCTTCAAAATCCACCCCACTACAGCACCCCATTTCCCAAGGAGGGGAACAGAGATGCCGCGGCTGTATATTAACGAGCTCCGGCTTCCGTGCGCGAATGGCGGCAGGGCTCGGGAAGAGGAAGGTGTGTGGTACCCCAACGGAAGGACTGCGGCTCCGGGAAGGTGGAGTGGGCCACCCTGCACACGTAGACATCGCCCTTCCTGGGGGTGAAGGGTGCGTAGACCAGGCGCTGGAAGAACCACTTGTCGTTGAAGGACATGTCGGAGTACTTCACGCCGCTCATGGGTTCCCCGTTCTTCAGGAGGGTGATGTCGATCTTCGGGGGGTGGAAGCCGCTCACGAAGCAGTTGAGGGTGTTCTCCTCCCCGGGGGCGGCGCGCTGGCGGGAGTACACCTCCACCTTCGGTGCCTCTGCAGCGGGGGAAAGGGGGTCATGAGCTGTCGGGCTCCTCGGAGAAGGCAGTCCCCACCCACCCACCCACCCGGGCACGGCAGCTGTAACCGGCGCTCACCATCCGCCAGCCCCAGGCCGAGCAGCGCGATCAGCAGCAGCACCCCGCTCCTCAGCGCCAACGCCATGGCCGCTCCCCGCTCCCGGCTCCGAGTGGCCGGCCCCCGTCCCCCGCCGCTTTTTATAACCTCTGCCGCCCGCGGCCAATCGCGGCGCGGGGCTGCCCGCGTGTCATCAGTCTCCAGGCAGACGGGGAGAGGAGAGGTTGTGCTCGCTGCGGGCCGTTTCGCTTTCGCTTTCTGGTCCGAGGCGCCGCCCGGGGTTTGGCAGGGGCGGGCCCCCGCCGCTTCCCCGCGCCTGGAGCGGGGCTTCTGCGGTCAGCAGCCCCCGCTGGGAGTGGGTCGTGGCAGAGCAGCTACAAGGTGCTTGCCCAGCTCCTGCCCCTCACCAAAAAGGGGGTAAAAGCCCCCCCAAAGGGGGGGCAAACTGCCTCGTGTGGAAGATTTTGCAGCCAGGGTTGGTATTAGGCTGATGGCTGCCTTTCTGAACCTTGGCTTGCTCTCTTCTGAAGCCTGTGCGGGACTGTCTCAGTCCAGCAGCTTGAGTCCATTGCTCAAGCATAGCATGGACTCCCCGACATCAAACATGAGAACCCCAAAGTCAAAGAACCATGTTTTCTGGTGCCTCTTCTGGAAGAACTGTGAGCACCGTAGCCCGGCTGCGCTTGGTACACCTGCAAACGGCCCGGTCATGCTGGAGAAGTACAGCAGCGTTTCACAGCAGCATGAAGAAAACCAAGGTTAAATAAGGAAAGTGAACCAGTATGAAAGAGCACGTAGGTGTTTTATACACCCAGGAGCTCGTCTGCTTGTGGTCCTACAGGTTGCGTAGGTCATATGTAGAGTCACTGTTTCAGACTGGGAAGCAGATATACATATGTTGTCTTCCATCCAGTCACATAAGGATTAAAAAGTGGGGAAAAAAAAAAAAAAAAGGAAGGTCACTACTAGTGGGCAGAAAAAGCAGTATCAGAGCTCCTCTAACACTGGGCCCATTTAAGACTTGCCTGCTTCATCCATCCCATTTAAAAACCTGACAGAAATCAGCAAAGCATGTACGGAGGACATCCCCCACCCAGAGGCAGCAGGTAAATCAGTAGAGACTGAGCAAAGAAAAACAACCTGCAAATATTTGTTACCGATCCCCACGGGGCTCTGAGCTGAGCTCTTGATGGCTTCGCTGGCTGCCCGGTGAGCGGCGCCAGCAGCCACGCAGCTGGCACGCTGCACCCTGAGTGTTTTTGCTGTGAGATAACAGAATGCAGCTGCTGCCAGAGCCTTATTGGGGATCTCAGGGCTCTCACAGAAATAAATACCAACTGCTGTGTTGGTGGCTGAGCTGGTGTCAAGGGGTCGCTGCCTCGGAGCTTGACCTGCGGGCTGGCCTAACTCTGCCCAGGTGAGCGATCCCTTGGCTTGGGGAGGATTAATTAGGCAAACAGCTGATTGCAGGACACGGACCCTTTCTCTGGGCTCTCCCCGTTTGGGATGGGAATCCCCAAGGATGACTGTTGTAACCAGCAATGCCTGGCAGGCTTTCCCGGTGAAGAGAAGCTGAACCACGAGTTTATTCCACGTGATGCTTCTAAAAGGCTGTACGGATTTGGTTAAAACACTCACATCTTCCTCTTCCAGGGCGCTTCTGCTTTTGTCAGCGGAGAGAAACGTTTAAGGAACATGTGAGGTCTGACACCACTGAGGTGCTCCCAGCGTTGGGGGGAAGGAGGGCAGCCCCCTGCGCTTGGCGGAACGCAGGGATTTTCGCCGTAGTTTTGCTCCCCTGTGGCTGCACATCTGCTGCCGGGGATCTCCGAGGCACCCTGGTTTTCCGGGATGGGTTCGGAAAACGCCCTCACTGCGCAGGGAACGGCAAGAGCAGTGGGAACAGCCAGGCTGGGGGTTGCTGTGCCCCGAAAGACGCAGGTGCCTGCAGTTTTACAGCCCCCTTCGCGGGTGGGGTCACCGCCTACCCCTCCGCTCCATCCCCGTCTCTCCCCCGTGGGCCGGAGCCACGTGGGCGGGGCCTATCCGCGCGGGCGAGGCGACTGCGCAGGCGCAGGACGCAGGTGGGCGCCGCCATGCTGTACGGCAGGCGCGTGCGCGGCGGCGCGGTGCCGCCGGCGCGGCGGCCGGTAAAAGGCGGCGGCGGGGGCAGCCCGGCCCCGTAGAGGGACGCGGGCGGAGCCGCGGCATGGCGGAGGGCGGCGAGCCGGTTGTGAGTGCCCGCCCTGCTCCGCCCCGGCAGCCTGCTCCGGCCCCGGGGCCGCCGCCTCCTCTCCCGCTGCCCCGGGTCACGCCCCCACCCCCCCCCGTCGCGGTGCCAGGCTCCCCTGGGGCCGCCCCTTCCCCGGAGCGGTCGGTACCGGAGAAGGCACTGCCCCGGAGGTGCTGGTGGGGTGCTCTTCCCCGCTTTGCGCTCGGGTGCTGTTCGTGCCCCGGTAGCGGGGTGTTCACTCTGAAGCTTAATGGTGTCCCTCAGCGCCAGCCAGGCTGGTGCTGTTCCTGCACCGGCCACTGTCGCCTCTGGGCGGCCGCAGCCCTGGTCCCGGCAGGCTTCAGCGGGCTCCCAGCCGGCACCGAGCCAGCGGGTGCTGCCCTCACTGGCGGTGCCGGTGGCTCTCGCTCTTCCCTTTCCAGCTGCGGAGCAGCCGTGAGCCCGGGGGGCTGCCCGGCCCCACCAGTGGGGTGTGGGGGAGGTTGGGTGCCCCCCATTTGAGGGGCAGGTTAGGGATAGCCCGTCTCTGCCTATCTCCCTTAGCGGGGACCCTGCTACTTTTGACTCCAGATCCTTGAGGACTACCTGTTGGTGGAAGATGCACCTCTGCTGGAGGAGATGGCCGAGGAGGATGAAGAGCTCGACCTGTACAACGAGATGACTTTTGGGTTAGGTAAGATCTCAGGGGGGCCCAGAAGGGAGTGAGGAGGATGAAGGTGGGGGTTGAGGAAGATGTTCTTCTGCCTGGTGAGGAGCTGGGTTGGGGGCAGCGACCCTGGTAGGTGCTGCCCAGGCTCTCACCCACCCTAATGTGCTCTCCTCCCCTCCAAGACCGAGACTCCACCGAGGAGGATGCCACAAAACCCCTGATACCTCCGACGAGCCCCAAGCTGGCCAAAGGGGTGGCAGAGGAGACTGAGGCTGGGGAAGAACTGGGACCCGGAGTGGCTGAGCAGACGGGGGAGCTGGGAGAGCCCCAGGAGGAAGGTGGGATGGAGATGGAGGTCGAGCAGGTCAGCTTGGAGTTGGAGGAAGAGGAGGAGGAGCTGGAGACTGAGGAGCAGGAGGAAGACCAGGAGCCCTGCGAGGAGCCCAATGACCTGGGAGACCCAGCGGTGATGAGAGCCGTGCAGAGCAAACCCACGCTGGAGGTGACGTGTGAGCAGGGACGGGGGGGACCCGTGCCTGGCTGGTGGGCAGAAAGGCTGGCAGTGACCCATTGGTCCCCTCTCCATCCCCACATTTGTGGGTCCTGTGCCATGGTGAACACCAGGGAGTGGTTTGGTTCCTGTGCCAGGGCTGAGTAAGTGCCTGTAACCTCTTCTTTGCCTGCAGAGCCAGGACTCGGCGGTGCTGGACAGCAGGATTGGTGCTTGCTGGGCAGAGTTTGGCAAAGAGGACATGGTAAAAATGTCCCCTCTCATCTGGTGACAAGGCTGAGTGGCCCCTGCCCCTCTTCTTCTCTCCTCCTTCCCCATGTTCACCATCTCCCTGTCTTCCAGGTGGCGATGGACACTGCGGTGTGGGGCTCCTGCCCTGGCAGCACCCCGCCCCACCACGTGCTGGAGGTGGGTAGTGGCCGAGGGCTCCCTGGTACTCTGTGCCAAGGGTCATGCAGGCAGTTTGGGGGGACTAGGGGACCTCCGAAGCCTCCTCATGGGTCTGGAGGTGCCCAGATGTGTCTCTGGGGTGCCAAGGCTGTGGGCACAGGTGCCAACTCTAATCAGAGCCTGGATTTGAAGGCAAAGCTGTTGAGTTTGAG
This sequence comes from Tetrax tetrax, assembly GCA_009806455.1. Lineage (NCBI taxonomy): Eukaryota > Metazoa > Chordata > Aves > Otidiformes > Otididae > Tetrax > Tetrax tetrax. The sequence continues at coordinate 27,799 of WHYT01016497.1, read as the reverse complement.
GGGACAAGGACCCCTATGCTGGCTCTCCCTCTGGGTCCCCTGCAGTTGCACATCACCAGGATGGGAGCCTGGCTCGTGCATGGTCTGGTTGAGCAATGACCAAAGGTTTTGGTGAGCTTGCTCAATGCTGGGGGAGCTCAATTGATCCCAGCTGGGCCCTGTTGCCATTTCCTGCTGCCTCCTCCCCACAGGATAAAGCCATCCTCCAGGTTCTGGAGAGGCCCCCACCATCCTCCAACGTGGCCCTCGACTTCCTTGGCTCTCCTGTGCAGAGGGGCTACGGAGGCTCTCCCCGGCTCAAGCGCCCCAACTTAAGACTGATGTCCCCCAAGTCTTTCCCCCAGCGCTTTCTCCGGCAGGTAACAGGTTTTGGGGGGCTCTTGTGTCCCCTCTCTCTGCCTTCCCCTCCCCAGAGGTGCAGCCCTGAGGACAGGCTAGTCCCAGCGACACCTCCCATCTCCTGTCCTGCAGCAGTCGCCTCTGATGCCTTCCTCCCCGTGCTCCCCTCGGTCCTTCACGCCGGCTCGCAGACCCCCTCCGCTCTTCGCATCTAACCAGGTAATGCAGCAGGCTGCAAGCCACCGCCGTGTCCCCTCTGAGGGTGGCCTTGGAGCAGCAGGGGATGGGGACAGTGCCCAAACCTCTGCCATCTGGGGCAGACTTTGCAGCTCCATCTAATCCTGAACGCCCATCTCTGGTGTCTTGCCATCTGGGAAAGCGGAGCCACCAGTGGAGCTGTTGCTTTGTAAACCTTTTGTCCTGGTGGCCCCATGGGACCTGCACGGGGCGTGGTGTTGTGCTTGGTGTCATGCTGCGACACCTGTGATGGACCTGGGGCATGCAGTCCCTGGTGACACCCAGGTCCCCTTGCCTTGCTCAGCTGTAATGGCAGGATCCTGGGGGGTATCACTGTGCCGTGGTGCCCCACATGTCCCCTCCATCCAGGAAGAGGGTGGCCCCTGGGAGTGTGGGAGCCAGAAGTCAGCATGGAGCTGGCAGACCCCTCTGCGACCCTTGGAGGGGAAGACTCAGACACTTGATCGCTTCTCTCTCTCCAGACCGCAGGGTATGCGTCTCCAACCCCTTTCCAGCCCATGTTGCCCAACATCAGCAACCCGTCGCGGCCCCTCGCCATGCACTTCGGTCCCATGTCTCCCTCTTTGGACCCCGCTCTCTTCTTCAGTCCGTCAGCCAGCGGCCAGCTGAACCTCAGGTAGCAGGACAGTGAGCAAGGGTGGGACCGGAGGAGCTCCACAAAGCGGCTGGGAGGGGTGTCCCCGCTCTGGGGATGGCTCTAGTGCGAGTGCTGGGCCCCCTGACCCCGCTCTGGTCTCCTTTGCAGCGCGCCCAGCCATATGACACAACTGCACCCCCAGCACCAGCGGATCCTGACCCAGCGGCAGCAGCAGGGTGGGCAGGTGCAGAGGTAAGGGGGTTCCTGGGGAGCTGTGGGGTGGGGGAGGGGGGGCTCTGGGCAGTCACAGCAGCCTGTGATCTTCTCCTGTGGCAGCATCTCCCCCAAGAAGTTGTGGTCTCCTAAAGTGGACCCTTATGCTGGGCTGATGACCTCCAAGGAGAAGGACTGGGTCATCAAGGTGGAGATGATCCAGCTGCAGAGTGAGAACATGGATGATGATTACTACTACCAGGTGAGCTCCTGCTGGCAGCACCAGTGGCTTGTTCTGCTCCTCAGGGCTGGGACTTCATCTCTTTGGGAGCCGGAGGCTTGTGGTGCCTCCCCTCCTGGCTACTCCTGTCCTTACAGACGTACTACCACCGGCTGGAGCGCAAACAGGCGGAGGAGGAGCTGCTTGGTGGGCGCAGCAAGCAGGAGCCTCCCAAGCTGGTCACACCGTTCATCCAGAAAGTGGAGACCTACAACTCCGGTGAGGGGTTGGGGTGGGCAGTGGGGGGCCAGGCAAGGGGTTGTGGGATGCGGTCTCGCTGTATTCTGTGTCTCTTCCAGTGGTGCGCATCGCGGGCTCACTGGGCCAGGTCGCGGTGTCCACCTGCTACAGCCCCCGCCGGGCCATCGATGCTGTGCACCACGCCCTCGTGGAGGAGGTAGGTGATGAGGAGCTGGACTGGTTGGTGCCCCAGATGCCTGGGGACACCCCTCCAAGCTTTCTCCAGGATCTGGAGCAGCTTTAGCAGGAGCTGTAGGAGCTGCTGCAACCGAGCATGGGTGCTGCCCTGAGCCATGGGATGGGGCAAAGAGTTGGAGCGGGTGCCACCTTGGTGGTGGCAGCTTGTCCCCTGCCGAGGGGTGGGATGGGGCTCCGGGCAGTCGGAGCTGGCCGTGGCCTCCCTGTGGGATTGCTCTGTATCCTGAAGCCGCCTCTGATCCCCAGGGAGCAGCTGGCCCAGCGCTCTGCTGGCGGCGGTGTCTGGTGCTGACTGTAATTGTTGTGCCTTCCTTTCTCCCCTCCTGAAGGCTGCGGGGAGCCACCGGCTTCGGGCACTGCACAGGATTGAGAAGGTGAGCCTTGATTTGGGGCAGGGCGGGATGATGCACACGCTTGGTGTGCATGGTTTTCATGTGAGGAGCTCTGCGAGGGGACGTCTGACTGGGCAAGGGTCCTGGATAACTGGCAGGCGGAGGATGCTCCAAGCTGCCTCCTTACCCCATGTGTTTTTTCCAGCTCTTCCTGCAGCTGCTGGAAGTGGAGGAGGCCCAGCGGAAGATGTCTCTGGAGGAGCAGCAGCCCTGCTCTCAGGAGCAGAAGAGCCAAGAAGTGGAGCACATCTACCAAGCCTTGAAAATCAGGGCTTGCAGCAGTGAAGAGTGAGTTTGTGCTGAGGGGAGCAGGTGGCAAGTCCTGGTCCTCGTGGGGCTCAGGTGGTCATGGATGAGGAGTTCTGGGTGATGGTGAGAGTTGAATGCTGTCCTCCGTGTGTCACCGCCGCCTGTGCTGACCCTGCCCATAAGCCTCGTCCTCCACGGGAGCTGATGCTGGTCCTTCTGGATGGACAGAGATGCTATAGGTCCTTCAGGATCTGTGCCAATGGAACCTTCGTCCCCAGGGAGGCAGAGGATGAATTCCTGCAACTGCTGTGTGTGCGGAAGGGCAAGAAGCTCACAGCCCGGCTGCTGCCCCACCTGACCCGGGAGCAAGCAGAGAAGATCCTGCTGATCATCACCCACCACCTGCCCTTCCTCATGAAGAAGGATGTGTTGGATGAGGTGAGCACCTCCAGCCAGGGCAGTGACATCCTGGGCTGCCTTCTTTCCCCGACTGCTCTTGCTGGGAGGGGCGTTCTGGGTACAGTGTTGGCCCTTGTGTCCCCCTCCAGATGTTGGGATGGGGCTCAGGGCTGTGATGGGTTGAAGGGTCTCAGACCCCTGCTCTCCTCTCTTCCCTGCCCAGTCTCTTCCCCTGCTCTACAGTCCGTTGAATGAGGTGGTGAGCAGGATGACCTTCAGCAGACTCATCGAGGTCCTGCAGGAGATGACCAGGCCTCTGCCCAAGTCCCCTGAGCTCCCCCTCGCCATGGCCTTGAAGAACCAGGTAGGTGGCCCCAAGGAGGGCAGAGCCATGCAGTGTCCCCGGGGTGCCACCACCACCAGCTGCCTGTGACGCTCCTCTCGGTGCTTCCCACAGTTTGGGATCTCCTTACTCTACTCCCTGCTGAGCCACGGCGAGAGGCTGCTGTCCTCCGACGTGCCGCTGGAGCCACGCGGTGGGGACTTCGAGACATGGTGAGGGGCCTTGTGAGCAGCAGGGTTGGGGTTTGCCGGCCAATGGGGCGCTCACCCCTCTGCATGGATGCCCCCAGGACGGACACGGTGTTCCTGGTTGCCCGGGAGCTGTCACAAGTGCCCAAGGCCTCGCTGGTGGAGCCTCTGTTCTTGCCCAGCAACCTCCTCTCACTCTTCTGCCGCTATCTGGACAAGCAGACCGTCCACCACCTGGAAGCCAAGATGGAGTGAGTACTGCCTGGCATGGCTCCCTGCCTCTCCTGGGGATCCCCTGGGAGAGGAGCAGCGGACAGCATCGGGAGCTCGCTGCTCCTGGTCCCTTGGGGACCACCCCGTTGGACAGGAGTCTCCAAACCTCTGCCGGGCTGAGCTGATCATTGTGACTTTGCTCCTGCTTAGTGACCCTGGGGCTATGCCGGCTGGCGCTGGGTTTTGCATTTGCGTCTGGCTCATCCCTGCAGGATGAATCGAAGCAGGGGACGGAATCCGGGAGGAATCCCCCCAGCAGTTTAACCAGCAGCTCCTGGGCGCTGTGGGGTAGTTGGGCAGGCAGCTGCTGGTGGCCTGAGTGTGACAACCTGATGCCCTGACCTGATCCCTTCCCGCAGGTGCTCCCCGCTGCCGTCGGAGGCTGCCATGCCGTGCTGAGCCCCGGGACCTGGGGACGGGAGCCAGGGCCAGTGGGGCCGGGAACGGGCAGGGCCTGATGCTGTGACTTGGAGTTTCCAAGCGAACACTTACCCTGGTGCGGGGCACTCTGGGTGAAGCGGGCACTGGCAGGGCTGGCGCTCCAGGGCTGCTGCCAGCCTGCCCGGTGCCTGGGAGCACAGATGGGGAGGAGGGTAACTTATTTTGGCCTCGCACCCGGCAGCGGTGAGCGCAGGATCATGGCGGGTGTTGAGGCAGGGTCTGCACAGGGGCGCTGGGAGCACCTGGGGGTGAGTGATTTTCTGTACAGCACTTGAAATAAAATAAAAAGGTGATTAATGAGCTCCTCTGGCTCCTCTGGGCAGCTGCTGCTGCAGGCACAGGGGTCCCAGAACCATCGCCTGGGCACGGAGACCCCCGGTTGGGCATGGTGGGAGTCTGAGTGTGCAGTAAAGGGGAAGGAGAAGCAGGGAGGGATGCACAGAGGAGGATAACGGGGGCTGGAGGGGAGCGGAGAGGGGATCAGAGGACATGCACAGCTGGGAACAGAAGGGAGTGGAGCCCCTAGGGAGAGGAATGGGCTGGAGGAAAAGGGATGTGGTGGGGAAGATGAGGTCAGAGCTTGCCCTGAGCGGAAAGGAAGGATTTGTGCATGCAGGAGGGCACGTCTGGGTGTGAATGGGGAGGATATGGTGTGTGGGTGGGTAATAAAGCACCTCTTCTCTCTTCTGAGCTCCCGAAAGCTCATTAGGCTGAAGGCATGGTCATGATGAAGCACCTTGGAGCATCTTGAGCCACTTTAACTGACCTTGGCTATCCCAAACTGACCCTCACTTCGCATCTCGGGGCGAGGGTGCGCTTAGGTGTAATGTCTGGTCTCACTAGAAATCTTTGTGGCTCCTGCCTGGCTTCCAGGGGCATATGGTTGGATTTCCCCCAACTCTATGGGACATCTGAGCCCAGGAGACCTATGCCTAAGCATCTGGATGTCCATCCAGAGGTCTAAACTCCACACCCAAAGCCTGGTGTATATTCAAAAGAGGTTTGCACTGGAAAATTGTCTCATGCTTAGACTGGTAGCTATCACATGTGCCCAAGCTGCAACCCTGTGTAGATAAGAGGAGGAGAAACTGTGCCTTAAACTGACCTCCTCCAGAGGTCAAACTAATGCACAATGAGAGCTTGCACAAAATAAGGATGCGAACAGTATGGCTGAGCAGTTGGGTGGGATTTACCTCCACAGCTTATCAAGACAGATCACATCTCAGCTTCTGAAATGCACTTCAGAGAAGCAATGGAGAAGCCTGAGTACAGCTGTACAGAGACAAGAGATGTTGAAGGTGCGATGCAGGACCCTGGGGGGACTCCTGCCCTTTGTGCTAGAGGTGAGGTGTAGGCTGTCAATCATCTAAAAAGGTGCAAGATCCAGCTGGAAGGAGCTCCAGATCATTCTAGCAGCTGCCTTTGTCATCCTGATTCCTCTCCTGCTCATCTTGGTGTCCTACAGCCTCAGCCTTTCTGCTGCTCTCAAAATCAGACTTGCCAAAAGCAACCTCAAAGCCTTCTCCACTTGCTCCTCACACTTTGCTCTTGGAAAGTTGTTCTCTGGGATAGCTATGTTCATCCCTAGCCATCTGTTGCTATGTCACTTCAAAAGAGTGACACTGGCTGGTTGTCATTGGCTTGAAATCCTCAGTTTTAACCCACTGAGGTAACCTGGGACAATACCTGTGTGGTGACCCACCTGCAAGCAAAAGACTGGACTTTGCCATTACACATCCTAGAGACCGTTTCAGACAGAAGGGAACTAGCAGCTGCTTGATAACTTGTAGGAAGAGAGGAGGACATCAAGCGAGTCCTTCAAGATAAAGATAAGCCGTGTTGTTTTCAGTTGCAACAGAGCAGAGCACAGACCTAGCAAGAGCGTGTCTCGCCTGAGAGCCAGCAGGGATGGAGGAGGAAAGCGGGATACGGTTGCAGTCACGTATGAAACCAAATGCTCCAACGTAGAAGGGTTGGAGGTCTCTACTGGACTTTGCAGCTTCATTTCAGGAAACAGCTGAGACAAAAAATGGAAATTCTCTTTTGGTTACTCTCCCATGACTGAGGGACTCATATCGCCCAGTAGCCCTCTCAACACTTCCCACCTGGAGAAGGAGACCCTCTCCCTGGGGCACCCCTGGGGAATTAATTCAGATGAGGGGTGTCCAGCAGGTCAGGGACCCCATCTGTTTTACCCACACTGGGATCTGATGATGGTCCAGGGTCATCTGGCTCTGCTTTACCCGCTGCCCTGCCCGACTCCTCCTAGCACTGTCCCCAAAGAGCCACCAGCCCCACGGGGTGATGGTGGACCGTCAACCGTGAGTGAGCAGGTGGGGCGAGGGCAGTTGCTGTCTTGGGGATTGGGGGCTCATCCTGGGATATCTTGGGGGTACGGGACTCATCCTGGGAGGCAGGGAAGAGCATTTTGGTCTTGCCCAAGACTTAGCGTGGGATGTTTAGGGGAAGAATCAAAGGTGGGGAGAGGGAAGGGTCAAGGTGGTTTACGGCAGTGTTGCCCCTCTTGGACTCCTCCCTAAAACCTTCCAGCTGGGCAGGCGGCCATCGCGGTCAGAGCATGGAGGGGACTGCAGCCGTCGCGGTCAGGACGCCGAAGGGGACCATGGCCCACCATGTTCGGGTGCTCAAGGTACGGTGACTGTCACGGTGGGAACGCTGGAGGGACCTTGGCTGGGCCACGGTGGGGTGGCGGCCGTCTGGGCTGGGATGTCACAGGCACCGGGGTCAGGGCACGGAGGGGTTGGCAGCCACCTCGGCTGGGGCGCGGGGTCTGGGCCGGGTTCCCTCAGTGCGGGGCCGCGGCCGGTCTCGGTTGGGGCAGCGGCGGGGCCGCGCCCACCCCGACCGGGGCGCTGGGGGCGCCGCCGCCATCTCCCGCGCGCCGCCAGGGACCCCGCCGGGCCCGCCCCCCGCCGCGCTCGCGGCCGTTTCCATGGGGACGGAGCGACGCCGGCCAGCGGAGGAAAACGGCGGCGCTCATTGGTCTCCCTACCGGGAGGGGGCGGGGCGGGCGGAGGCCCCGCCCAATCCGGAGGCCGCCCGGCCCCGCCCCGGCGGGTTAAGGCCGTAGCGGCGGTTTCCGGCCCGGCGGTCGCAGGCGGAAGCGGCGGCAGCGCGGAGATGGCGTCGGGCGGCGCCTCCGGCTCCCGTTCCCCCTCCCCGGCCGAGCGCATCCCCCCGCCCTTCCCCGACCCCCACGGCGGCGACAGCGACGCGCCGGGGACGGCCGACAGCGACACGGAGGGCGAGGACATCTTCACCGGCACCGTGAGTGGGTGGGGGGGGGGCGCCCCGGGGATAGGCCCGGCACGGCCCGGCCGAACGGGGGGCGTGCGCGGTGCCAGGGAGCGGGCCCGGGGGAGCGGGGTTTCCCCGGGGCTGTAACCTGTCAGTTCTTGCAGAGCCCAAGCGTCCTGAAGGAGCCGACGTGCGCGGAGATGGCCCTGCGCGGCTCGGGCACAGCTGCTCGGTGCCCCCGGGTCAGGGTCAGGGTCAGGGTCTCTCAGGAGCCGGTTCGGAGCCTGCCGGCGGCCGTGGGACTTCACTGCCTTCCCTCAGCATCAGCTCTCCTCCCTTCAGCATCCTGCGGGTGCTGGTGGGGCTGATGTGGTGCTCGCTGGGTTCAGTTTGTTGGGGGATGAGGTGACAGGGGGCATCCGAGGTCCCCCGCCCACAGTGAGGAGGGTCACCAGCACCTTGGTGACCTCCCTTCCCTCGGACCAGCACGGCTGTGCAGGAGGGTCTAGAAAGGTTTGATGGTGCTTGTTCAGCAAACCGGGTCACTGTGTTGCTGCACGGATTCCCCGCAGAGGGTGGAGGTGTGAATGGTGAAGGGTTTCAGTGCCTTTTCTGTCACTTCTAAGGGTCTCCTGTGTGTGAACCTCTGGTTGAAGGCTACTGACATTAACCAGCTGCACCAGTGTTTGCTCTGGACAGTGACCAGCAGACAAGAGGGGAGTTAAGACTAACTGATACTTTCCCAGGCTGAATCCCCCCCCAGCCAGCTGCTGGCCTCAGATTTTTGGGTTTGGTGTCTGTGTTGAGCTAGGATCTCTGCTAAGGGGGGCCACAGAAACTGGCTCCTCCAGCAGGCTGGTTACTCAAGCACCTAAAGTTTATTTCCTAAGCTCTGTGAGCCGAGGGCGGTCACGTTGTCCTCTGTGAGGGCTGATGCTGTGGCCTCTGCCTGCCTCACCCAGGCTTTTTCCAGCCTGCCTGCTCCTGCTGGCAGGGCAGGAGGAGTTGGTGTCTCAGGCAAAAAGTTCTCCAGGAACCTTCTCTGTGCAATTTCCTAGCCCTGATGTTTTCCTTGTGTGGGCACAAGGAGGACTCAAGCAGGAGACTACGGCTGTGAACATGCAGACCTGCCCGCTGCTGGGGATGGAGTTGGCCTGGCCAAACTTCTGCCACCACCACAAACCTGGAGCTCTCTCTGCCCCACTTCAGATTAAGCTCCTGACCTGATGCTGCCCCAGTGTCCTTGAGCTCGCTCAGCAGTAGGCTGTCTTCTGGTGGCTTAGCAGCAGGGAACAAGGATGATCTGGGGTGATGCGGTGAGATTCTGCCCCGTGTGAGCTTGTGAGGATGAAACTCACATTGGTCTGGGCCAGACAGAGCTGTGGAGTCGTATGTTGTGAAAATAACACAGGAAAGTGCAACCCTGACCTTGCAAGAGGAAGGTGCTGGTACCTCTGGCTGGCGCCAGGGCACAGTGATGGTCTTGAACTTCTTGGGACCTTTCTTCGCTGAAGAACTGGCAGATGCAGTAGGTGCTTTGTGGTAGAGGCAGCCTACCAAAACGGACGAGTACCAGCTGCTGTGGGCTTTCATGCGAATAAAAACACTGAAACTGGAGTCTGTTAAGCTAAAGCAGCTTATCAGGCGCTTAGAGTTGTTGTTGAAGCAACTGTCATAACTAATGCTTGGCTCTTCCGTGTGACCCGGTGGCTTTGCTTGTCTGTCTGCCCTTGAGCGTTAGCAAAATACTTTCTGTGAATCAGGGGAGTTGGACTGGTAAGGCGGATCCATCCGGATGCTTGGGTTGGCAGCGCTTGGCTGTCATACAGTAGCCAGCAAAGAATTGCTTGGGTCAGATCCAAATATAACTGGAACTGGACCTCATCTCTCTGTTGACAAAGGTTGGATCCTTGCGTGACCACAGTCCTCTCTAGGGATGCCCTCAAGGGCCAGCTCCTCTGACACAAGGTCTGCTTCCCCGTGGTACGTCAGGCCTTCGCTGGGGGATCTAGGGAGCTTCTGCCTGCACACGTGAGGCTAAATCAGGCCTCTGAGATGGCGGCTGTTGTGTCTTGGGCTGATCTAAAAGAGGCCACGGCTCTTATGTAGAGGCAGATGGAGAAGTAGGAACAGGGTGTGGTACTTTCATGGTCTTAGAAACTGAATTTAAGACAAACGGAGAACAAGTCACGGTAGAGAAGCAGATAGCAGTTTTCTGCATTTGCATTTGAGAGCTGGGAGACTCTTTAAGGAAACTTCAGAGCCCACCTCACCTTTTCCTTGTAGAGGAAACCCCACCCTTGTAGAGCGGGGTTTCTCTACCAGCTTGAGGAGATCCCGCAGAAGCAGAGGATCTGAACGAGACCTGCTACAGATGTCCCTAATGTAGGTCACTGGTGGTAGCAGCAGCCCTCTTGCTGGCTTGGCAGCTGGCTAGAGGTGGCCACTGTAGTGGTAGCACTCTTGTTGGCTTGGCCACTAGCTGGAGGTCTGTCTGGAGGACCATATGGGGGTCTGGGTGTGATGCTGGGCGTGAGTCTCTGCTCCCCACTCTCCATCACTAGCAAATGTAGCTCCTGCCCACAACTGTACTGCTCCAATTTAGGAGTGGTCCCAGGTTTCTCCTGCAGGAAAACACTCTGAAACGCAGGAGGACTCGCTATCAAACGACACTGATGTTTTGTGCACCCAAACACTCGGGCCCACCTCGAACAGGAGCTGCATTAGCACCGCTTTCCTCCATCAGGAGCAGTGGGAACCGATGACGTTTCCTTGCTGAGGAGAGCGCCAAGGAGCTCGTCGGTTCGGAGTCGCTGCTAATAGTGCTCCATTTACTGGCTGTCAAAGACCTGTTCTGTTCTCTGCTAAGACGTTACAGAACAGCACTTGCTGCCTGACCTTGCTTGGAATAACTTGTACTTGCTTGTCTGCCTGCAAAATGAGGGGTGGTTGGAGATGCTGGTGTCCGTGGCGCTTGCCTGCAGCAGGAATGTGGAAATAGCTCTGCCTCCTGGTGTGGTGGACTGGTTGGCGTGCAAGCTCTCAGGTGGGCTTTCACCTTGTCCCCAAGCCTGTTCCCAGTAGCTGCGTGCTGTTCCCAGTGAAGCTGCCTGCCCAAGGGGCTGTTTGCTATGGCTGGATCAGCTGCGTTGTAAGTCCTGGCCCTGGGGCTTGGACCTGGTTTGTCCCAGCTGAGCCATATGGGAGGAGCATGAGCTTCGGGTCGCAAAGCACGATGTGCAAGATTTTGCAAGCATTGCTTTGCAAAACATCAAGAGCCATGCCCAGCTTTAGTCCAGCCTTGTCAGTGGTGTGAGGAATGTTGTAGGAGAGGACGATGCAGCTCCATGAAGCCGGCTCCCAGCAGTGATGGGGCAGCGGAGTCCGTGAGCTCCTCTGGCACTGCTTGGAAGTGGAAGTGAGCTGCTGCATTGGAGTGATCTACTGTGTTAAAGCACGGCCCGGCTGCCTTCCCGTGGGCCCTAACCCGCCCTCTGGGGAAGGACAGCTTGGCTCTTGGTGGCGATTTAACTGCTAGCACAAGTTAAGCTGCTGACAAGGCTCCCGCAGTCCCTGGTGTCTTGCCTTTGGGCTAGCAAATTGCCACAGGTCTCCGCTGCTGGCAGTGACAGGGCTGTGACGCTTGGCCTGTGGGCTGGCACAACCCAGTGACCTGCTAGCTGCTCCTGTTCTGCTAAAAATCGGGGTCACAACTGGCTCTGAACTTTCGTGGGACACTTGGTGTCCTTAATGATTCGGATGCCTCCGTACAGCCTTGCTGGCAGCGATCATAGTGCCCAAGGGCAGGTGGAAGGGAAGCAATCTGGTGTCCTTTGGCCACTCTGCTCACGTGGGATTTGTAGTAGTGACCCTGTGTGGCAGTGGCTAGAAATCTGAGCTATTTGGTCCTCCAGCCTCCATTCCTCAGCATAAATGACCTCTTGCTTAGGTGCTTTTAATTCTTTTGCAGAGCAAGCCCACGGTACCGAAAAAAGAATCTCTTCTCCCTGTGAGCAGCACCTCCAAAGAGAATGGGGTTCGTGTAGAGCAAGATGATCAGGACTTGTTTGCAGGTGAGTCTGTATCTACTGGGTGCTTGCTGGGGCTCTCTGAGCTCTGAGCCTGGAGTGATCTGCCTTACATCCGTGACCTATTTGTCACGTTTATTCTGAGCTATCGCAGGTCCTTATCTCAAACTTGTGTTCCAGTCTGCTCTGGAAACACTTAGCTCTGGTGATGTTTTTGGGAAGGTCGAAGGAGCCTCCTCCACATCTCTAGCATAATCATGAAGCAAGATTAACTGTTTGGAAACTGAAGAGGCTTAAAAATGGAGTTTGCTTTGGTTTTGTTGCCTTAAACTGTAAGGTGGTGAGTGTCTTCCCAGAGTTAAAGAATTTTGTCGTCTACCTTTTCCTTCCTCCGTGTAGGTGGAGGAAGCATCTCTAGTCAAGATGTGGCTGTTCCCAAGGAATGGGAAATGTAACACCCTTCAGCAGGGGAAAACGAGGAGAGTTAGACCTTTCCCGGCCCTTGCATGGTGGGACATGTCTGGCAGAGGCATCTGAGAGTCCGTTCTGGAGACTTCTGCTAACAAATGGAAGTTTTTACTTCCTATGGGTGGAGAAATGTACTGGGAAGGAGCCTATCTTCCAGGCTGGCCTATGTGCTGTGTGAAAATCCAGCTTGGCTTTAGCTGTTTTAGTGTGCAGCTCTTCTAGCATGCAGCAAGGAGGTGATGCCTGGCTCCTTCTAGAATAAGAAGTTCATTGGATTAACATAAAGTTCTCCAGCAGGATCGATCAAATGCTCTTACTGCAGTGAAGGTGCGTTAAGTCATGCTCTTCCCAGTGCTTACAGGTGTCCTCCCTGTGGGTTTTTTTTTTGCCAATTAAGACTATTGTTACTCCCTAGATCCCATGAACCTCTCCGCGAACATCAAAATTACCTTTCCAGAAACCCAAATTAGAGAGGCTGACCCTTGCAAACTTCTCTTGACAGATGCCACCGTAGAGTTGTCTCTAGACAGCACGCAAAACAACCAGAAGAAGGAGCTGGCCAAAGCATCCAGTCCTGCCCCCTCATTAGAAGTAGCTGCAAGCTCTTCTAGAAACCCTCCAAAGAGCTGTGAGGAGGTGAGAACTGCGCCGAGCTTTCCAACGTGCTCTGCTGGTTTGGGTCTGTAATTGGAAGGAACCTGTCTGTTTACTTAATTGTAAACATGCATCTTAAATGATGCAATTAGTGTAATTGGCATATTGGATGCCCTGGCTTGTATCTCAAGCCATTAGTCTGGGACTGACACTGCTGAAGTGGGGTTCAGGTCAGCCTGATGGCATTCTTGTTCGTGTGGTGACGCAGGCCGCTTCCAAAGCTGAAATAGCAAGCGGTGATCTGGTCCTGAGGGTCTGAGCTCTAGCACACTGTATTGGTGCAGATGGGGCAAGTGGTATAAGCGCTCTTGTGTGTGTTTTTAAAAGAAACGGTCTCCTGGGTGACATGAGAGTGCAAAGACCTTAAGTGGAAGTTGTAGTCTGGCTGCCAAGCCCAGTTAGTCAGGTGGTACTTGGCCTAAGACTGAGTTTTCTCCTGTGGAGAGACTGAAACTATTTTGGAGACAAGGCTCCTTTCCAGGCAGCCCTGACTGACTGTGAGGACTGACTGTGCAGTGCCATCAGGAGTAGTGTCTCAGGTTGGCTTCAGACTGGCTTAAGTGAAGGAGCAATGCAGCACTAGGCCAGGATGCTGAGCTGATCAGCAGACTGATAAGCTGTCTCCTTCAGGTTTGGAGACCAAAGGCTGTTTGAGGCCAGTTTCAGCCCTGCTTTGCCCAGTCCTTTAATACCATTCCCGTAACAAGGCACTGCAATGCTTGCTAAGCAAGCCTGAAGCTCCGTGGCGTGGCAGCGGCAGTACTGCTGGTGGAGCTGCTCACTGGCCTGTAGGAAAGCACAGTACGACGAGAAAACCCATTCAGATTGGGTCTGTCTGTAGCTGTACTGGCTCTCCATCCTTGTATGCCTACGCAGTACAGCTTACCTTCTGCACAGGTTCAGTATCTTACGCTGTTTCGGATGAGAACTGAAATCGTGATGTAAAAGAGCCCAAAGGGAACTAACTTGTGCAGAGCTGAGGCTGAACTCTGCAGAGTTTCACCTCGGAGCTGAGCCGTTTGTACATCGGTCTGTGCAGATTGCAGTGTTGTAAAGACAAGTCCAGTTTGGGATCCTTGGAACACGTAGCCTGGAGAGAAGTGAGAAGCTCAAGGGCTTTAAAGAATGGCCTTGGCCAGACCGAAATGCCAAAGGTGCCTCGGCAGTGACAAGCTCACCGTTATGTATGGGACTTGATGGTTTGGAGTGATTTGAAGCCTGACTTTCTAGTTTTAACTTGCTGTCTTGTGTGCTTCCTCCAAACAGCTGGAAGAAGAAGAACAGGAGGACAAGTTTGAGCTGACTGTGGGAGTGAGTGACCCGGAGAAAGTTGGTGAGTTAACACCTTGTCCTGCTGCACGGTGGAGCACAGTTTGACAAGCCAGGCTTGGCAGCAGGACTGAATGCAGCTGTCACCTCCACGTGCCACAGCTCCAGCTTTCAAGCTGTCTCTGCAAGTGCAAGCTAGGAGTAACTTCTCCAAGGCTTTCCAACATCTAGAGGAGATAAAGCTGCACAAAACAAAATGCCTAGGTTGTAAACAAATGAGGGAGAAGTGGGTTCTGGAAAGGCAGGGACCTCAAAGGCAGGAAGCTGGGAGTGGGTTTTTTGGGAGGGTGAAACGTGATGCTTGCAGTAGTAGAGCTCAGTGTCTGGAACTGTGGTGACCAGCTTGACTTGACCTCCAGGCAGCACCGTCCTGTGTGCAGCTGGCAAGGGGAGGCAAAACTGCCTTAACCTAAAACGGAGTGTATTATTCTATGCACTGGCACCTTCCCTAGCAGCTGTGCTTGCCGGGGGAGCAGCTCTGGCCTCAAACTGAGAAGCAAGAGGATTTCTCTCTGAAAGTGGGGGTCAGAGGAACTTGGGCAGCTATGTGGCAGTCCGTGGGGTGCAGAGAACACAAGGTAACATCTCGTCCTAGCCGGCGAAGCAGCCTCACGCATGACAGCTTGTTCTCACTCTGTGGTTCATGATTTCTGGAGCTGGGAGGTGCACTGACTTGTAAATCAGAGGTGTATTGGGAATGACATCAGATTTCGTCAGATGCTCTTCAGCTGAACTACCAGGTAAACCCTCCCTTTGCCAAACAAGGGGATTTCTGTGTTAGCTGGAGAAAACTGCCTGTAATGTTTCGGAATCCAACCACACGCAGCCAGGGGCCGTCTGACTTGCGCCCTCTGAATAGACTGCTTCATGTGCTGCACAGCCGCCGAATTGTTGTGCGCGGAGCAGATGTGTGGAGCCAGCCCAAATGCTGTCGGTGTAACAAGCGCCTGATTGTCGCTGTTGGCTCCTTAGGAAGTTAAAGGAGGGCCAAGCAGTCAGGTCGGGGAAGTGCCTACTGGGCAGGGGTCCAGGGTCATGCAGTGAGATGCTGTCTGTGGTTCTGTGCAAAGATCTGAGGCTCTGTCAGATCAAGGATCAGAATTGCTGAAGCAGGCAAAGGCCAGAAGATTGCAGGAGCCTTGTGCTTTGCAT
The DNA here is from genome assembly GCA_009806455.1 of Tetrax tetrax. NCBI lineage: Eukaryota > Metazoa > Chordata > Aves > Otidiformes > Otididae > Tetrax > Tetrax tetrax. The sequence goes on along the minus strand of WHYT01016497.1, from coordinate 12,520 downwards.
TCAGATGACGGTGGGAAGCGCTGACCTTGTGACACTAAATCCTTGTTTCTGTTTTCTGCAGGGGATGGCATGAACGCATACGTAGCTTACAAAGTCTCAACGCAGGTATGTCGACCTCATTGATCCTGAGGTGGAGTCCCATTATTTTTCCACACTTGAAGGCAGCTGGACTGTCCTTTCTTAGCCAAGCCAGTGGTAACCTAAATAGATCTGAATGCCTTGTTACATGGATTCAGGAGTTACAATCCACTCCTGCAGATCAAAGAATGAACCTAGCTGAGAAATAGATTTTGAACCTGTTTGAAAGGAGACTTTTTTTTCCAGCCAGCTACTTATTTTCAGTCCTGACTCATACTGGTGCTCAGTGTTGGAGCGAGCAGCAGGAATGACATCTGTTAGGGAGAGCTCTGGACACTGGGACTGTTGCTAATGGTTCTGTGCTGATGGTCGCATCAGATTAAGCTGACCTGAAGTTGGCTCTCACTGAAGAGATGCTGCTGTAGTTGGTTTCACATCAGGACCTGCTCTCTGGGGCTAGTTGCAAGAAATTGAGCCTTCTGCACCTGCTGCACTGCTTGGAGCTTTGGGGTGCTGCTCTGAGCTCCCCAAGTTGTTCATAGGTGTCTGTACAGCAGCTGCTGGCCTACAGGCATCCTGTGGTCTGAAGCTGATGGTGTGTGAAGGGGACTTGTTCACCTCCGCTCCTGCTCTGCAAACACAGCCCCTGTAGTCTTAAGGTGATGAAGCCTGACCTGACAGCAGTCCCTGTTCCTGTGGGGAGCAGGGATGATGGGATTAGGCAATGGGCAGGGCTTACCAAGCGGCCAGCTGCTCTGTTATTTAGTGGCGTTAGTACTGCTGCTTGGTCCAAGAACTGGTAGCAGGTAAGTTTGCTGAAAACCTAGGCTGAAGCTTGCTCTGTTCATTCCTCATGCCTTGCAGAGCTCAAGCTGTCCTACTTCATCCCCAGAAGCGACAGCAGATAGTGCTAGCAAGGCTGTGCGTGCACGGGCAAGCTTCCTTGGTTGAGTCTGACCCCAGTCTCATCTCTTCCCCCAGACGAGCATGCCAATGTTCAGGAGCAAGCAGTTTTCAGTGAAAAGGAGGTTCAGTGACTTTCTGGGTCTCTATGAGAAGTTGTCGGAGAAGCACGCCCAAAATGGGTTCATCGTTCCTCCACCGCCCGAGAAGAGTCTCATAGGTGAGTGGTGGAGGTGCAGAGGCCTGGCGCTGGTTCTTCTGATGTGAGCTTTGTGCCTGAAGGACAGGCCTGCCTGCAGTCTCAAAGCTGAGAGGGAAGCAGCAGAGCAGATGTGGGAAGCAGGTGTGGAAAATAATCTGGGTTCCGTGGCGCAGACAAAATTCCAGTTCCGTACTTGGAGCTGTGGGCTTAAAGCCTTGTTTGAATTCGCAGATGCCTCCACATCTGCTTGATGTAGAGTAAAACCTTATCCTCTGCGCTGTCACTGAATTGCTCTTCTTCACTTGAGTCCATACCTGTAACCCTTCCAGTCTTGCCTGGCATTACTTTGCCTCATTTCTGGATGTTGACTTCTGCTGGACTTTAGGTATAAGCAGATTTTAAATTTCCAAGTAGCTCTTGCTGATGCAAGGTCTAATTCCTGTTGTAACATGCTCACCTCTACTGTCACCCTGACAGTCTGCACTTTGTAACAAACCACGCTGCCTTGTGTGTTGAGTTTGAAGCAGTGCATTAATTGCATCTTCCTTCTGTGCTAGGAATGACCAAAGTGAAAGTTGGGAAAGAAGACTCCTCCTCTGCAGAGTTCCTAGAAAAAAGACGGGCTGCTCTAGAGAGGTACAGACCCCAACAGCTATCCCCTCGTGCCTGAACCAAGCAAGGGACCTCTGAAGGGTCGGACTGGCTGCACTCTCCTCCCTGCATTAGAAAAGCTTCTAGGTTTGCAGCAAACCTGGAGGCTACTGGAGTTGCAACTGCAGAGTTGCTTTGATTCTGTAAAACAATCTTCTGCTTCAAAAGTCTCTGCTGGTGTTTGGTCTGAATCTGACCAAACTCCACTGACAAGGCAGGGAGAAAACTGAGCTCTCAGGAGCCCAGAAATATGGGTGTTAAGTAATTGTACAGTCTGGCAGGTCTGGTCTTGCAGCCCAGTCTCACTAAAGTCCACAGGGAGGCAGGACTCTTGGTGGGTGAATGAGAACAGCTTATTGGGCCTGACTTCCAGCTACCAATCTGCCGTTTCAGAGTAAATAACAAGTGTGTTGCAGCTCACTGTGGTGATTCGGAGCCAGGTTTGCAACAATCGAAGTAACTCTTGGTGCGTTCCTCTCTGCAGGTACCTACGGAGAGTGGTCAGCCATCCAACAATGCTGCAGGACCCAGACGTCAGGGAGTTCTTGGAAAAGGAGGAGGTCAGTAGTGCGGAATAACGTATCTACAAGTACTTTGGAAGTGCAGAAGGAAACGATACACGAGCAGTTAACAAGGCATGACGCTTCAAAGCTCAGTGAGGAGCAGCAGAACCCTTTAAGAGTGCTTAACCAGTGATGATGAGAAGAGGAAGCACTGTACACTCATGAAGAGCTCTGGCCTAGCTTGCATGCAGCACAGTGGGGGCACACGTCGAGAGCATGGGTAGTCTTTGTTCTCTGATATCCATGACAGGAGTGTAGCCTGCTGTTTGGAGGTGAGGGGAGTCCTGTGCTGGCTTGACCTGGCACTGAGATGTTAAGGGAGAGCTGGCTTTGCGCTGAAACATGTGGCTGATGTGGTCCTCGCTCCTCCAAGGAGAGCATGATCATTCTTAGAGGCTGAGCCCTGGGGAAACCCTAGCCTGAGTGATTCCAGCCCTAATGCCATGCTGGATGGCTCTGGTGTAGGAGCAGACACCATGGAAACACCTCCCTTTGCTGCTGAGCAGATGCAACTGTCTGGAAACCAGTTGTGACTGGTGCAGAGAATTTCTCGGCATCAAAGCACCACTCTGCTCCAGTGTTCCCCAGCAGTGCAAACTGCTACTGGCTTTTGGAGAGATGCTTCTCTGTGCCTGTGTGACCTTGGGCAGCCCTCCATTCAGGGACTCAAGTAGCATGGCTGGTTCTTACAGATCTGTGTTAGCTTGGCCAAGCAGAACAGGCAGACCCCAGATACAGTCCAAGGTTGAGGAACTCCTCCGTTGTTTGGTAACCACTCCAGTCCTGTTACTGGAAATACTGTACAGGTTATGCCATGACTCAGGCGATGTCTGGCTAATCCTTTGCAGTAGCTGTGTGCAGAGAAACCCTGCCTGTCAAGGGACCCCCAAGAGAGAACGATGCCACTGTGGTGGCTGGTGGTCAAGCTACTCTTATCTCCCGGTGAAGCGGACTTTTCTATTTCTTTATAGCTACCAAGGGCAGTAGGCACCCAGACCCTGAGTGGAGCAGGAATACTGAAGATGTTCAACAAAGCTACGGATGCTGTCAGTAAAATGACCATCAAGATGAACGAATCAGACCTAGTAAGTATTTGGGCATCTGTGGGCTGTCCTCGTCCTCGCTCTGGAGCTGCGTGCTCTCCCTAGCTCAGGCTTTGGGTGTGAGATGCAAGGAAAGCGCTGCAGCCCGGCAGCGATGCCGTCTGTGGGAATCAGCTCTGGGTTTACCCATTTCAGTGGTTCGAGGAGAAGCTGCAGGAGGTGGAGTGTGAGGACCAGCGGCTACGGAAGTTGCATGCTGTCGTTGAAACGCTAGTGAACCACAGGAAAGGTAACGAGCTTGGCACTGCTTGCTCTGTAGCTTGGCCAATAACAGTTAAGCCTTACGTGGTGCCTGACTGGAGGTCACCAGCGTGCAGGTGTCCTAGGAGGCACTTCAGAGACAGTGTGAGTGCTTCCTTACTATAAAGGACTTTTGGTCTCTTCATCATGGGAGACAGAAGTAAAACGGTAATCCCACCTCTTCTGTCCAGCCCTGCAAGCTTAGGGGGATGGTGCTGAAGTGAACCAGTGTCCTGCTGGATGAAGGCTGCTGTAGCAAACCTGCGCAGAGCTGATCTCCTTACTAATCCCAGGTTGTCCTCTGGCAGGGAGCAGGGATGTTTTTCTTCCTCTGCATGTTTTGTCTGACTTCTGCAAAGCTGTGCCTGTCCTCCCACTCTGCCACTTCCCTTCTCCCTATCTGGGGTTGCCCAGCCCTCCTCCCATCGCGCTGCAGAAGCTGCCAGCTCTGACTGAGACAGTGCTGGCTCTTCCAGCTGACGTCTCCTAGGGCTGCAGAAGAGCAGCTCCTTGGGCTGAACCTTAGGCTGGGGCTTTACTTGCGCAGCACCTGGTGTAGCCAGGCCCATCGGTTGACTCTCTTATTCCGTTCACTAGAGCTAGCGTTGAACACAGCCCAGTTTGCAAAGAGTCTGGCCATGCTGGGGAGCTCGGAGGACAACACGGCCCTGTCCCGGGCGCTGTCCCAGCTGGCTGAGGTGGAAGAGAAGATTGAACAGCTGCACCAGGAACAGGCTAACAATGACTTCTTCCTCCTGGCCGAGCTCCTGGGAGACTACATCCGCCTTCTCTCGGTTGTAAGGGTAAGCACTGCTCTGGGGCAAACTCTAGGCTATGCTGCTGGTCCTAGACTGATCTTAGGCTTAGGTGTGCCAGGAGGCAGCTGATCTTCTAAATTCAAGCACAGGGCCTGGCATGCTTCTGACCTCTCCAGGCAGAGGGCAGACTTGCTGCTTGTCCAGTTGTGCACGTGTTGGAGTGGTTAGACTGGAAAAGCGGGTAGGTGAGGCCTGCCTGTGCTGCTGTTCTCCAGGGGGGATGTGGAGCAAGTTCATGGCTTGTAGGTGGCCTCAGCCCTTCCAGAGGTGAAGACGGTGGCTACTGTGGAGGCTGTGAGCTGATAATCTGTGATCTGGGTGTTGCAAATAGATCTGCCAAGTGCCTACTGGGGAAGAGCCTGCGTTTTCACAAGTCCATGCAGCCTGGCTGCTGCGCTGGCCTCCTTGCTGGAGGCTGAAAGGAAACCAGTCCCAAGTGAGCTGCAAGTCTGGCAGGCTGACTCGCTCCTGCCCCAAACATGTCCTGCCTCTGAGCAGTCATTTCTGGAGGCTATGGAGGCCAGAACACAGCCTCATGAGTAGGCACGAGCCTCCTTGATCTGCCAGTCTGTACTGGGAGGTGTGGTGGGTGCTCCAGAGCAGGACCAAGATCCCTGATACCTGGGATGCTCTGGTGAGGTGTTGCATCAGACTTCACCTGTCTTTTGGCTGCTCTGTCCTTCTGACCAGGCTGTCAAACAGCGCTTACTGTTTTTCTAGCTCTTCCCCACGATCTGGCTGGATGCGTTCAGAAGCCTAATGGGTCTTGGGCTGGTGATTTGTAGGCCTGCTAAAATAATCTGGGCTCCTGGCAGATGCCTGCAAGCTGGCGCAGGAGCACGCTGTGTGTTCAGCAGGAGCTGTGGGCACTTAGCTCTGCAGGAGCTCGTGGTGGAGATCCAGGCGACAGGCAAGGGTAACTGCACCGGCCGCTCTCGATGGCAGGACTGAAATGGGCAGGCAGCAGAGCTTGGGGACAGACCAGACACTGCGCTTGGGATGCTGCCAGTTCAGCTGGTGGCCTCCGGCCTGTCCAGACTTGTGCTGAACCGTGGCTGGGACCTTTCCAGTGACTCTCTCCTGCCCAATCCTGGAGCAGGTGGGCAGCCTCATATGGAAGCATAGAATCATAGAATGGTTAGAGTTGGAAGGGACCTTCAAAGGTCATCTAGTCCAACCCCCCTGCAAGAAGCAGGGACATCCCTGACTAGATCAGGTTGCTCAGAGCCTCATCCAGCCTGGTTGATGTTGTACCTGGGCTTCTTCACTAGTAGAGCAAGTCCATGTTCTGGTTCAGCTTTGGTTACACCAAGATGGATACAGGACCTCAGTGATGAAGCAGCTCTGCCAGTAGCTGATGTCCGCGTTGCCAAAGGCGTGGTTGTCACTGTCAGCAGAGCTCCTTGCAGTTGCCTGCAGAGCAGAGCTCAGTCTTCTCCTTCCTTTCAGGGAGCCTTTGACCAGCGCATGAAGACCTGGCAGCGGTGGCAGGATGCCCAGAGCATGCTGCAGAAGAAGAGGGAGATGGAGGCCAGGCTGCTCTGGGCCAACAAACCCGACAAGCTGCAGCAGGCCAAAGAGGAGATCTCGGAGGTAGGGAATGAGGAGTGTCAGGGTCTCAGAAGGGAACCTTTTGAGTTGAAGGGACAGGTATCTGTTGCCAGGCTTGCACCAAAGCATAAGCCAGCCTTGAGCAAGCCCCGCAGGAAGCCACAGAAGTGCAGGAGGGGCTGCTCGTGGTCCCACCTCCCATGGTTTCCTTGCTGAGCTTGCAGCAAGCAGAGGATGCAGCTTGCTGTGGTGGCAAGGACCAGAAATGCCAGGTTTTGCTCTGGCAGTGCCTCTCATGCAAACAGTCGTGGCTATGAAACTACTTGGAGAGGGGAGCGAGAGCTTCTTCACGTCCCCTGCCCTGGAAACAGCACGCTTCCTCTCTCTGCAGTGGGAGTCTCGTGTGACACAGTACGAAAGGGACTTTGAACGGATTTCTGCTGTCATCCGCAAGGAAGTGATACGGTTTGAGGTACGTTTGGCCTGGCCCTTGGTGTGCAGCGCTCTGGCTGGTTGGCCTTGATGTGCCGTGGCTGGGAAGACCAGCCTGGGCCAGTCAAGGGTCACCTAGGCTCCTGACCCCACTCCCAGTACAGCAGTTGGCAATACTTGTGTATCTGGACACGTGGGAGTTGGGGTGTCGCTGCCATGAGCAGAGCTCGTGTCTTTTGGTTTAGAGGGGGCTTCTGTGCAGAGAGGCACATCCATAAAAATTAAGATGGATGGGTGAAGATCCTCTGAGCCTGTGGTCAGAGGTGATCATCACCCTCAGCATCTTGTGCTGGCCTCCTTGTGAGGCCCCAGGAGGAACAGGAAAATCCTGGTGGTTTTTCCTTCCCCCCCAAAAAAAGAAGCCAGAGGGTTTTGGTTGGTTGTTCAGCCTTTTAGTCACTCCTGCACCCATCTCTTGCAGAAAGAGAAATCCAAGGACTTCAGAAACCACGTCACTAAATACCTTGAGACGTTACTAAACTCTCAGCAGCAGGTGAGTAGCCCCAGCCCCTGCCCTGGTCTCACCTCTCGGAGCTCAGCAGTGCGAGCTCGCACCCCGCTCAAGGGTGAACCCTGCGGTGGGTGCATCCTGCTCCCTGGGTTGGGGGAGGGATGAACCCCTAGGGGCTGGAGCAGGGCAAAATGCAAGTGTTGCATTCCCCTTGATGCTTTTTTGGGGAGGCTGTGCCCTGTGGCGGGGCTTCTGCTTCCTTAAAGTGCTTCTCAACTTGTTCAGGGCTTGAACTGTGCTGGCAAAGAGCCTGCGGGCTCCTGACTCTCTGTCTCTCTCCACAGCTGGTGAAGTACTGGGAAGCGTTCCTACCTGAAGCCAAGGCCATTTCTTAATTGGACCGAGCAAACGAGCATACCTGAACTTGCCTTTTTTTTATATATGTACACTATACCTCTTCCTCTTTACACACGAACAAACCCTAGTTAAAACACTTTGGAGCTGGTAGAGGTTTAACCCCCAGACGAGCAGCTTGCAAGCCAGTAACTCTTCTAACTGTATATTTTTCATTTAGCAACATATATTTTCTTACTGAAGAGAAACTAGTTTCCTGCTTCAAGACCAGACCTGCGGCAGGGGGTTAACCGTGTGTGTAAAATGTATATTTTTCAGGCTGGGTTTTGGGGCTCTAATGACTATCTCACTCCTGCAGTGCCATTAAAATTCTGTAATAAAACTTCTATCAGGGCAAACAGGCTCTGTCTGTTCGTGGGCTGGGGCGGGGTGGGGGGGTAACGGCCCTATCCAGCGGAGGCAGCGCAGCCTCCTGCCCTGTTGTGACGGGTGAGTGACCTTGGGCACTGCCCCAGCCACCTGCCCTGGCTCCTGATTGCGCTCTGGCGCTCAGCCTTGCTCTCTTTTTAGGGGCTGAGCTC
>WHYT01016496.1:126765-146512 GCA_009806455.1 Tetrax tetrax | reverse complement strand
CTGTACCCCTCCATGTTGACGCTCCAGTTGTAAGAGTCGTCCCACCACGTCTCCGTGACGCCAACAAGGTCGTAGCCCTGCTCGTGTGCACGCATCTCCAGTTCTTGCTGTTTATTCCCCATGCTGTGTGCGTTGGTATAGAGACACTTCAGCAGGGCCCCCGACAAAACCGATTTGCTGGCTGGAGCGACAGGTGTTCTTTTGTATCGCAGTTTAGGTTCATTTGCACTTCCCTGCGATCCTTCCCTGACTTTTGGGCACTTGGTGCTGGCACTGGTCCCATGCTGATAGCCGGGGGCTGAACTGTGCTCCCCCTCCCCCAGCAACACCAGTTTAAAGCCCTCCGGACAAGTCTGGCCAGCCTTCGTCCAAGCACACTCTTCCCCTTCTCGTTTAGGTGTACGCCATCCGCCCCTAGTAGACCGGGCTTCTCAAAGCATGCACAAGGTCAAGATACCCAAAACCCTGGCTGTAGCAGCACTCCCTGAGCCATGAGTTGACTTGCCAGATACGTTTGGCCCTTTCAGGCCCCTGCCCTTCGACCGGGAGCATTGAGGAGAACACCACTTGAACCCCAGAGTCTTTGACTGTAGAACCCAGGGCCCTGAAGTCCCTTTTGATGTTTCTAAGGCTGCTGCTGGCTGTGTCGCTGGCCCCCACGTGAAACACCAGTAAAGGATAATAGTCTGTAGGCCTTATGAGGCCAGGTATTCTCTTGGCAACATCCCTGACACGAGCCCCTGGGAGACAGCACACCTCCCGAGAGAGCGGATCAGGTTGGCAGATGGGTGCCTCCGTACCCCTCCGGAGGGAGTCACCCACTACTACCACTCGCCTCTTTTTCTTGGAAGCACTGGTTATCACGCGAGCCGGTCGGGCTACCTCACACAGCTCCAGTGCCTCCCCCGAGGTGCTGGGTCTTACTTCTTCGGTCTGCAGAGCAGCAAAGCGATTCTGCAGGGGCACCTCAGGTTTCTGGGGAAGCTGCTTCTTCCTCCTGCTGCATTTTGTCCTTGCAGCTTTCCATTGGTTGGCATCTTCTGCCTGATTGATTATGTTGTGTGTAGGTCGGGGGGGGGGGAGTTGATTGGTTGACTGGGTGCTGCTGTTCTGGTGCAGACTGTGCCTGGAACCAGGCATCCAGCTCCCTCTCAGCCACCCTGATGTCCCACAGCCTCCTGACTGCCTCCTGCAGCTCAGCCACCTGCCGCAGGAGCTCCTCCACCTGGGATGTCTCGAGATGCCTGGGGAGAGGAGAGCAACAGATCTGATCTCCAAGGCACGGGTAACTTTGTGGAAGTCTGTTAACAAATAATGCTATCTAAGTATATCCTGTGAGGTGTATGGTTATCAGATAAGGTTTTGGTGGTTATTTATCTCTGATACTGGTGCTTGAAGAAGAGGGCAGTGAAATGAATTCAGCAGTAAACAATAGAGTGCATTGTATTTCTAGAAGCCATAGGTGTTGATGACAGTAGAGCACCTATATATCTGCTTAGCCCTCAGATATTCCTCCCTAGCCCTCTTTATGTATAGAAGAGATCATGTACAAGTGTCTGGGCAGTGAGAGCAGCCCACTGTGTTTGCAAGACTCCCACCTAGAGACTGTAGCAAAAATAGCATGCTCAAAAAGGGAGGAGGCAGAGAGAAGGCAGGGCGTTCTATAGATGCTCTATTGCCTGCTGCAGCGCTGAAGGACTAAAATAACCCCACATGTAATTATCACAGGAATTATAGTTACCGTTTGAAAAGAAAAGGATAACACTGATTTTATTTGGCAACGAGGGTGTTAATACAGATGAAAATACACAGGCAAATCAGTGCATTGCGGAAGATGAAATGCTTCCCCTGTCAATTCTCAAACACTATTAAATCCGCCCAGTTCAACATCAGTGCCTTGATGTCTGTCTCTTTCTTTGACCAAGGTATGGGAATACAATATTCTTAATGGTGAGTTACTGGATTTAAAATGTGTGATTGGTTGCTTTGCTCTCCAGTACTGATTTTTATATAAAATATATATCTCAGCCCTGGTTTGGGACTGGTTAAGCAGAAATAATTTTTCTGCCTACGTTTTTAGCATGTTTTTGTCCTTGGAAAGGGAACAGTCCAAGATTACAGTGTAGAAGTCACATCAGATTATACAGATGTAGCTTGAGTTTAAAAACTAATTAATAATTTTCTGTTGTGATTGCTAAGGAATGCATTTTCTTTCTAATTTAAAAATGATCCAAGTACTTGAAACTATCTTTTGCATAGTGTTGATCAGGCACTGGGGAGTTTTGAGTACCTTGTCATCACTGACTGAGCCTGCTAGACTTTTTAAAGGCATGGGGATGTTAGTACTGAAAGTTCGTTACACAGTTGAGCCTGTAGGCAAAGCAGGACTTTTGTTGGCTTTGGAGGAGATCACTGATACCAAGCTTGGATGATCTTGCAAGTTAAAGTAAATGCCAAAAGTGAGAATGTCTAGAAATGTTACAGGAAGGTGGTTAGCTTTCTGCTGTATGAGACACATGTATATTAAATATAATATCTATTACGTTAGCGGACCTAAGGTGTTATCCCTTAATTTAAGGCTTTTCTGGCTGTTGTTGCTGTCTGTTCTAATCATAAGGCTTCAGGCCTAAGGCTTTTGACCTTGTAAAACTTTTAAGTAACTTTCACCAAATAAGTACTATGATGAATTTATTCATCTAATCCTAGATGGGTATATAAGATTATTAAGGCAGTTTTTTCCTTTGCTGGTCTGCTTCCACATACATGCACACATTTAGATCTGCTGATAACTTGCTGTATCGTCTTCTCTGTTTTAAATTGACTTAGCTTGCATTGTGAAATCTCTCAATGTTTTTCAAAATGTAATTATTCTGTATACCTCTCACCATTGAGCGGTGAGTTACTTTGTTTTTCTTCAACTAATTGATAACTTCCTTAAGCTCCTCTCCTTTTAGAGGACTACAGTAATGTGGTTTGCATTGTATGGAATAGTCAAAATTGGATTGCTCGATTTGCATTTCACTCTTTCTGCATACTAGATTTGATTAATTGTATGTTACCTTTATATACCTCAGTTCACCTGGGTGAAGGGTACATATTGAATGCCTTATCTTCATCTGAATGGTGTGCAGTCTTAAGTCTTAAAGACATGAGATAAATCACTTAATCTTGTTCACAAATAAGTTAATGAATGGCTAAAGTAATCATTACCTTCCAGGAAAAAAAAAAAAGTGCACTGAAATAGGCATCTTTCTATGTGTCATCTGGATCCTGGTTTCTCTATATACAAGCTTATGTCCTTAACACAGTGTTCTTGAGAAATGTCAGCCTGTTTGTTTCAACAGTGCCAGATAATCATGGCAAGGGAGGTTGATGGCAATAGGATAATCTTGTGTTCCTCCTTTGTTATATGGCAGTTTGTGCTGTATATTAGCAAACACACTGAGCTGTACATACCTATTTGTGCCAAGAATCTGACTCTGCATCTTTTGCTTTTGGTAGAGAATTTTGCAGCCGGGTTTGGCCTGCTTGTCTAGGCTGTCTTTGCATTGTGCAGGTTTCAGACAGATATGCTGCATGCTTGTAGCCGAGGTGTAACGCAGTTACTAAAGAACAGCTTGCTACTGTCCTCAGAGGCCACTGACCATTTGTTTGGGACAACCCGAGCATGATGTTAAGTTTCATTTTGGTATTAAAAGTGAATAAGAGGAAAATCCTGCATGTTTCACTTCTTCAAAATGGATTAACCCTTTTGCTCTCTATGATCAGATAACTTCTGTGATATGCTGCACAATAGTGTCTGTTTAAATTCAGAACGTTCAGCAGTAGCTTCCGATCTATAGAGCGGGTACCAGGCCTTTTTTAACTCTAAAACAGAGAAGGAAGAAACCATCCAGTAGAAAATGTGGATGCAGTGTTTATCTATGTTAGACTGACATGAAAGTGAATAGCCTGAAGACTTGCATATGTAAACATCTGAAGTATTTCTTCTGCAGAAAATTAGATTTATATAGTTGTATTGCAATTTGAAGTTGGCATTCAAAGAATGGCTTGGCTTCTGATTCTACTATTTGAAAGTATGAGGGGCATGTAATTTGTCCTTTTTGCTGTATGAACAGATCACTTTGATGCTAGGTATGACCTTTTTTGTCAATGTATATTCGCAAGTTAATTTTAGCACTTCATATAAAAATAGTTGTGGCAGTGTAAACCTTCCTCATCCAGAAAAGATCCTCAGTTGTTTTAGAGGCAGTCTGTTGAATTTATTTCCTAATTTCCTGTAGCAATTTTTGTTCCACATCCTTGCATTCCTTAGACACTGATGTCTGAACATCTCTACCCTAGTACATTTTGCCCTTCAGTTTTCAAATCTGTACAGAGTCCTGGGGCAGGGCGGGGAAGGCTTCAAGAAAAGGCTTTGAGATCATATGGGTCATGGTTATATCTGAATCTTCTATCAGAAAGAATGGAGAAAATAAAGGTAGGAATATGTATGTACACAATCTCTGCTGTTACAGTGCATCATGAAAATCCATTTCTATACTAGAGTAGCAGTCATAACAGAAAAAAACAGTTCTAAGAAGTAGCAATAACACCTTTAAACAATTCAGTGCACGACACTGAACTTGTAACTGGCACAGTGAACTAGTAACTGGTTTTCAAATTTATAGCTTTAAAAAAAATTACTTCTGTATTTTTGAAGAAATCCCTACTTATGTATTTTATAACATAACTGAATTGAAGTATGCATTTTCCTTTTTACTTATAATCATGGCTTTCTTGGACACTCAGTATTTAGAAGAATTATTAACTCATGGGATTTATTTTTGTTCCTATGCAGCGGATATAATTTCTACAGTAGAATTTAACCATTCTGGAGAGTTGTTAGCAACAGGAGACAAAGGAGGTAGAGTTGTCATCTTTCAACAGGAGCAGGAGGTGAGTGCTAACTACTTAAAGCATATTTAACATTCTTCTCTGTTCCTGTTCATTCTCTTTTTAAAGAAAAGGAGCATGCTTTTATAAAAAACTTTGTCAAAGTGTGTGCTTGTGTCATAAGTGATTAAAATAATGAAATTTAAGAGTGAAGAAATTAACAACTTTGTGATACTTAGAAATTAATTTCTCTTTAAATACTCTTTAGCTGTGGTCTGAAGAGTCTTTAGAGGGAAAACAAAAAAGCGGGAGTAGAACACAAAAAGACTTTGGGGAAGCTAAAGTTGGTTGTTTTACAGTGACTCTACTTGTCTGAGATTATTATTTTACATTTCACTGTAGTTGGGGAGATAAAAGTTACCTTTAAGTGATTATGTAACTGACCTAAGATGTCCTTTTCCATTCTGATATCAATCAGATTAAAATCATAGTAGCAAAGGTATCTTTTCATTTTATACGTGTTCTTTTGGTCTTTGCAGAATTCCACAGAACAATTGCCTAATGCCAGCAAAGGGCCTCTACTCCCACGTTAAAGATGGGAAAGCTGAGATGGAGTGCTTGAGTTTTAACTAGGCCATAGAAGCTGACTTGGTTAGAATTTATTTCTGGGAGAGGATAAAAAGGCATTTCTGACATCTCACTGCCTAGAAAAATCATGCTGTTGTTTCTTCCCTTAGTGTTTCATTCGATTTCAATTCTAAAAATCCTAGACTTAAAGAATTTCACAGTTCCCCAGAACAAGTTGCTTTCTGCTGGTACGCGGGCAATTTGAGTGCAGTACCTTCGCATTATGAATAAATCCCTGTGGTCAGTGGATGCCATCTAGTGGGGTATTCTTGACTGACTAGCCTCTTCCTAAATTTCTCTGGCTGGAGTCTAAGATGAACATAGTATGTACAGCATCCTTACGATAATCTCCTGTAGTTTCAAGCACAAACTCTTGCGGTCTTGTTTGTTTGTTTTTTAAAGTCTGAATTTTAGCTTGCATCCTTTAAGGATCCTTTACTTTAATGTAGCTTAAAGCTTAAATAGCTAGTTGCCTGTTCTCAAGTGAGTTGTCTTTACATGACTACTTTTGGTTTTGATGCATAACCCATGGCTCATATCCTTACGATCTGTTAATCTAGATATAGTAAGATCCACCTGGGTTATCAGATAAATTTGCACAGAATTGGTTTTGGCATAATTTGACTCCTCCGTGTTTAGGGAATGAACAGTGGAGACAGAATTCCCTAATGCGTTAGTAGTTGCGACATATACACTACTGTCTAGAGCAAGTTTTGTATGTAAGAGTATCTAAAAGACAATTGTTCAAGTATTTTGTTTGGATTTATGTACCACCTTCTAGCACACTGCATTCCAGAGTACTTACAGACCATACGTACAGGAAGAAAAACACTAAAACACAAGTGCTCCCTATAGAGTTCTACAAGCTTGTGTAACTACCCGCTGTCAAAATGCTGCCTCCTCTGAATTGGAATGTGGCAGCCCTTCTGTAGTGCGAAGCAAGTGACATTACATAAGTATCAGGCAGGAAATGAATACTGTATCTAATAGAAACTGAGGGAGGAATTTGCGTTGGCAGCCTGTAATTACCTAAATTGGAATTTAACATAAGGCACTTGGGCCAACACCTCTTCTTGTTTTGATTTTTTTTTTCGAGTGCCATAAGATGGTCTGATGGTTTAAATTTTGCTTTTATTCCAAAGATGGGTTTCACATATTACTGCTTTTATATATTATTCCAGTCCTGTAGAGTTTTACTGGAATACACAAGAAATATATTTGACTCAATCATTATGGTAAGTACGGAATTGAAGGAAAGTTCCCTGAATCATGACCAGCATTTCCTAAAACACAGTAGATTTACTTTAGAAGTTGCCTGTTCTAGGCAGTAACCCTGCTTAACTTGTTAGGTCTAACTGAAACTTAGAACACAGTTCCTTCCATTCTCTGGGGTGGGAAAGCCAGTAAAATTGATAGGTGTGGTACAATATTCTAGTGCCAAATTTTATTTTTAAGTATTTTTTTCCACTTTTCCCTCCCCAACAGCTTATTGTAAAATGTAAGAATCCCTGCAAGCTATTAATGTAAGGGTATGAAGCAAAAGAAAATGATGCAAGGAATGTGACAAATGTGGGCTAGCAAAGATCATATCAAGAAGTATGTTTTAGTGGGGTATTAAGGGATGAAATGAATGGATGGACGTGAGACACACAGGAGAAGGAAGGAACAAAGTCCATAGTCAAGAACATATCACAGGAAAGGCATCTGATGGTGCAACCTCTTGAAACGGGTGGAACAGGAATATATTCTAAAATTAAGCTTGAATTAATTTCAGGTACACCTAGCGAGCACTATTTCAGAAATGGTTCCAGTTTTCTGTCACCTTACCCATTGGAAGGAACTGAAGGTTCAATCCACTCAGCGCAATATTAGTGCTAGGAAGCCACTGCCTAAAACATAGCTTTTTAGGAAGTGGAATTATGCAAGTTTGGAGGTTTCTCAGTTTTCCAAACTGTTCAGGCTAACTGCAGGCGTGAATTCTAATGTCAAAGATGTATTCAGCAGAGGTGTTAAGCTTTTTTTTTCCCCTCATCTCCAGAATGAGGAAGAAAAAACTTCTTAAGTGGTTTAAAAGGTCTCAGGGAATGTGGAGATTATAAACCAGAATGGTGGAGCTGCTTGTATAAATTTAGAGGTGATGTGGAATTTCCATAGTGCATCTAGCAAGCTGAACTTACCCACAGAGTAGATTTGCCATATGTGTGGCTGTGCAGTTCTCTTGGGGAATATTCTCCTTAAAAAAACAGAGGTGGAAAAAATCAAGATGAGAGAATGATGAAGATTTCTGAGGTTTTTAAAAAAATAAAACTTATCATGCCTAGAATGTTCAGGCAAAACGTTAGTTTGTAAGTTCAGCTACTCAGAATTAATATGAGAACTTGCTGGAGATATTACTCAAGAGGCTGAGGGGAGTTTCTGGAAACTTTAGGAATCAAAAGCTATTGCGATAACTGTCTCTTCTCTGACCCAAAATAGTAGAAGCTTTCTTAGCCAAAATAGTAGAAACTCTAATCAAATTCTTGCAAAAGAGATCATCCTCATTTTGTCTGTTCTATAGACTCGTTAAAATAAGGCAAGTTGTCCACTAAAGGATACTTGTGGCAAGTCTAGCATAGTCAGCAATAGACTGTAGAAGTCTTAACCTATTCTTATGCTAGTTAGCAGTCTGCCTATATGTCTTGCTGCATAAATACCTCGTTCTGGCTTCTGCCTGCAGCCTTGAAAAGCATTCTTTACATTGCATACATATCTTGATCACTTAATTCTCTTTTCAGAACAAAACTCAGTCTCACAGTAGGGGAGAATACAATGTTTACAGTACCTTTCAAAGCCATGAACCAGAGTTTGACTACTTGAAAAGTTTAGAAATTGAAGAGAAGATCAACAAAATAAGGTGGTTACCCCAGAAAAATGCTGCTCAGTTTTTATTGTCTACAAATGGTAAGTTATGACTCAGTAGTTAATTCTGCATGGTAACCTATTGTTGCGTATTTTTGCTATTAGGATTTTGTCTAATCCTTTCTGCTTTCAAAAGGCTGGAGGAAGATGGTTTTAAATGCAAGTATCTGGGGATGTGGCTACACAAGAGTTACGCTGTTTAACTATGTGGCTGTTCTGGCTTACTTAGATACAGAAGCCCACAACATAGGGTGGTACATGAGTCATTTCTGATTTGGTTGCTTTACAGCACAAGGGCTTAGCTAAGTCGTCATTCAGGACCTTCGTATGTGTATAACTGTGTGAGAGCTTAGATTAGTCATTCATAACAATCCTGATTCTAACTGAAACTTGCAATAACTTTTATAAAAAGAACAAACTGTGGAGGAGGTATTTTTAATGCTTTTTGTCTTGTCTTATTTTCTTCAAGCAATATTTTTGTCTTTTTTGGTACACGTAGGTGGTCTTGTCTTTTTTGAAAACGTCGTGTTAAAATGCATCAACTGTGAAGACTAGTATCTTTGCTAGAGCTTTGATTTTAAACTGTGTCTGTTTTATTTCAGATAAAACAATAAAGTTATGGAAAATCAGTGAAAGGGACAAAAGACCAGAGGGTTATAATTTAAAGGAAGAAGATGGACGGTATAGGGATCCTACTACAGTTACAACACTACGGGTGAGTAGCTTAGTCCCTGTGAATTAGCCATGTTCAAGTGATTTCTCCTCTCCCTCTACCCCTGGCACACAGATTAGCCTGTGGCTCAGTGAATAACTGCCCCATCAGATTATTAACTTTACATTTTCTGTGATGCCAGTTGGCAGACACGTTTACTGCTGAGGTGATTTTTTTAGATACTTTAATTGGCTTGGTGTACTGAAGGACTGTGAGCGTGAGTGCTCGTGTTTGTAGTATATTTGTGTCTGAGACTTCCATTGCTTTGTTTTTTTTTGCAGGTGCCAGTATTCAGGCCCATGGACCTCATGGTTGAAGCTAGTCCACGAAGAATATTTGCCAATGCTCACACGTATCACATCAATTCCATCTCCATTAATAGCGATTATGAAACATACTTATCTGCAGATGACTTACGGATTAATCTGTGGCACCTAGAAATTACAGACAGAAGTTTTAGTATCTTTTTTGCATTGTTTTGTATTACAGGAACAGTTTGGTTACAACAAAACTGTTGGATTTTGTTTCCTTTCATGAAGAAATTTTCCTATGTTTTTCCATATCCTGGTTATTTCTTCCTTGTAGTTGTAAGGGCTTTTACTTCTGGAGAGGTAGCTCAGCATGAGCAATATAGGGAGAAGTAGTTATTTGCATGGTGAAAAACAAGCTCTTTTTAAAGGAGAAAAAAGCTTTAAGGTTTCAAGTGAGATGAGCAGTAAACTACCTTGTGAAAATTTTCTTAGCTTGCAGTAAGCAGCAAGTCAGAGGAGTATCATCCTTGTCTCAACAGTATTTATTCTTTTTTGCCTTCTAACCTAAACATCACTCCCTCACATGTGCACCTACAAACATTGCAGGCAGTAAGATCACAGGAATTCAGCCACATAGCTGGGAGTGGAGATCTGTGGACAAATCAGCAGGATCCTGAGCAGAAATCACATGTGTGTTCTTTATAATGTAGTAGTATAACTATAATTTAAGGAAAATAAAGATCTGTGTGAAAAAACTTATATGTAGTATAGAATTTATTACTGTTGAAGGGGAGCAAAAAATTAAGCAGGCTTTTGCTGTTAGAAGAATTAACTTCAAACTGATATAGAATGCAATGTTATGGTCTTGCTTTCTAGACAAATTGTGGGACTTGATTTTAACTTTTATCCTCTTTCTGACTGGGTCTCACAGTCCTGAAAAAGCATTGTTGAATACACTAAAAGCTGAAAAATAAGTTATGAAAACTGGAGAAAATTTCTTAACAAAATGCTGTAGATATTGTAGATATTAAGCCTGCCAACATGGAAGAGCTCACAGAGGTGATAACAGCTGCAGAGTTCCACCCGAACAGCTGTAATACTTTTGTATACAGCAGCAGTAAAGGCACAATTCGTCTCTGTGATATGAGAGCGTCAGCACTCTGTGACAGACATTCAAAGTGTAAGTTCTGTCCTGCATTGTTTGTTTATCTTTTTGTGGAATATGGTATCTTGCTGTTGGATGAAACTAAGCACTCAGTAAGAATATACTAAAAGCTGAATTGTGTGTGTATGTGTATTTGTATTGGATTTCTGTAGTATATTTAATAGATCTAAGACCTAAAACCTAAAGAAGTCTTAAAATTAGATTCATATTTTGCCAGAGTAAAAGTAGTGAATGAAATTATTAGCAGCTTAAGCGGGGAATCTGCCTAGACAATAGGACTAGGAGTGGCTTTCTGCAGACTTCAGGAGGTCAAGTACTACTTGTTTGGTCTATACTTAATGCTAGAAATCTTACATGTGTGAATGAAGACTCCAAGTATTAGTGCGTAGTTCACTTACTTAGAAGCTGACCTTGACTTGCTACGAAAATAAAATATTTCAGAGTATGGCAATTGTATTATAATGCTTTTTTGTTGAAAGTTAATTTATATCACGCAGGCAGAGTAGCCCAATGTGGCAAGCTTATTGAGAAAATGTTAACCTAATTTGTGTATATCTCATATTGGAAGAGATGTAAACTTACCTCTTGAAATGCCCATCTTATTTTTATACAGTGTTTGAAGAACCAGAAGATCCTAGCAACAGATCATTTTTCTCTGAAATCATCTCTTCCATATCTGATGTCAAATTTAGCCATAGTGGTCGATATATGATGACTAGAGATTACCTGTCAGTGAAGATCTGGGATTTAAATATGGAAAATAGACCTGTGGAAACATACCAGGTATTCGGTGAAGATGATACAGGCTAGAAATTAAAACCTTGAAGGATGTTGAGTCTTACTAATAGCCTTGATGGGGCAGTTAAATTTTTGTCTATAGATCCTTATGTCCAGGCAAAGCATCAGTTGAGATTTGTGGGTTCCACACATGTGCTAAAGGATCTTGCTATTTGCAGTCTGATTGCAGAACCCAAACCCATGTTTGGGTATGAAAAAGCCTCCCTCTTACAGAATGGAAATGTGGAAAGGTAATCTTCAGCCATGAGATAGCACATCTCTCTTAGAGTCTTCAATTGACTTTGTATTCCGTTCTTTCCTGGAGAAAATGGGAGGTAAAAAGTTTCCTTTGCAGAAAATGTTTTTAGCCGGCACTGAAAATTGCTGTAGTGTTTCCTTTGTAAGAAAATCTGTGAAGGGATCCTCTTCATCATACACAGGAAAGAGATCAGTCACGAAAACATGATTTTTAGATAGAAGCAAAGTCTGATAAAGCCTTTCAGATATCTAAAAGGGTAGTTGAGGGTATGGTAACTGCTTAGAGAGGGAAAGCATTCTGAAGAATTGCCAGGTTTTAGGAGATGTCTCTTTCCCCACTCCGAGTGACTTGCTACTGTTTGAGTTCATTTGAAATATCTGCAGAGCAGAACATGTTAATTCATGCATCTGTTCATTTTGCTCTTGACCCATTCAGTCAGAGGAGGGAGCTGTGTGTGCTCCTGTGAAGAGGGTATAAGTCAGAGAATTACTTTGGGAACCTATGAAGGCTTTTTCACAGGTATGCAAGTTCAATATTCATTCACTTTAACTGTTTTTTTTTCCAGGTGCATGAATACCTCAGAAGTAAACTTTGTTCACTGTATGAGAATGATTGCATTTTTGACAAATTTGAATGCTGTTGGAATGGATCAGACAGGCAAGTTTAATCTTCTCTATATCCACTTAAGACCTTTCTAAGTTATTTTTAAAAAAGGCAACTTAAAGTATGGTCTCAAGTATCTGTTTGATTTTATTCATGGACCAGCTTGCATGATATTTTATACTTCAGCAGACTTCAGCGTATGAACATTAGCTCTTAACCCTTGATGTAGCATAGGATTATAGAGAATTGCTGTACTATACTAAAGAGATGTAGAATTTGACTGGAAATTGAGTTTTGTCACTTTGCCGGAGTGAAATATTAACCAAATGTTCCAGCTGCTTGAACTGGGAGAGATGCACGAAGCAGTAGGATTAGAGATGTTTTTTTGCAAACTTTAACTGGTGACATACTACAGATACTCTAATCCATTAGGTTTAGTATGCCTAGTTTATATTACTTTTTTTTGTAATTGTGGTGGGGTTTTTGGTTTTTTTTGCTGTGTCATCTGTTATGATCTGACTTTGGAATGATTTGTATGGGAATAAGGCTCTTGTGCTCAGACCGTATTGTCTGATTGATCTCTACCTGTAAGAATCTGCACCAGGCCTGTTAGGGAACCTGTGTGTATGTTTTCTATTTCAGTTGCCTTGTCAAAAGGTAGAACACTTGCGAGAAACCTAGGAATTTTCTTTCTCACAATGAGTTGTCAGGCCTACCTCGCTTGGGCATGGCTGACTAGCCAGTAATACCATTTAAGACCATTGCTTTTGTGTTAATTGTGTCATTAACTGCTTATTTGCTAGACCTAATCAGCTCATTGTATCTCTATTGGTATTGTCAGACATAGCTTTTTTTTCTCAGTATCTGTCTGTTCAAATTTTTTTTATTTTTTTGAGGCAAAGGAAGGACAGGGAAGCTTCTAAGTGTATTTGTTTTACTGAAAAGCTGACAGAGAATAAGGATCTGAATGATGACACTCAAATTGGAGTGCTTAGATAACAAAGTGTGTACCTTTAAACGGTCCAGTTAAGGAAAAAGATACCTTTAAAAAAAAAAATCTGTAAAATACTCAAATGCCTTAGTTTCACTTTAGATTGTAGAAGGTAGGGGCAAGGATGCCTGCTTTCTGCTTATATAATAAGGGGCAATCTGAGTTGGGTTTCTTAAAAGGAGAGCTTACTTTCAACTGAACCGTTACTTTCTTCCTTCCCCCTCTCTGCAGCATTGTCATGACGGGATCTTACAACAACTTCTTCAGAATGTTTGACAGAAACACAAAGCGAGACATCACCTTAGAGGCATCCCGGGAAAACAATAAACCTCGTACCGTTTTGAAGCCACGTAAAGTGTGCGCAAGTGGTAAGCGAAAGAAGGATGAAATCAGTGTTGACAGCCTTGACTTCAACAAGAAGATTCTACACACAGCCTGGCATCCTAAGGAAAACATTATTGCTGTAGCTACTACAAACAACTTGTATATATTTCAAGACAAAATGAATTAGGGTTGGCATTCCTAACTGAAGAGTCCACTTCCTGCATAGTTGAAATAGTTGAATCTAGCATTTGTACCTGTAAGAGAAAGAGAATGAGAGGTCCATTATGGCACCCCTTTCCAGTGTTTAAAAATGTGCCATATGACAACACACTTTTATAGCTACATGGAGAAAGCTATGTTGATCCGTCACTGCGTTCTTCTCCATGTCTGCTAGCCATTTAGGTGAGGATAGGGCACTTTTTAATTAAAATGACTACTTGCACCATCTTGCCTAATGGACTAGATTGGACTGTATCAACATCGGTTTACTCCACTTTTTATGCCTTCCATTGTGATGACTTCAAACACAGGGAAAGCCTTCAATCATGCTATGGGATTTAATTGTGTAACCTCATTACTGTATCATTCGTGGCCCCCTTTTTTTATTAAATACAGCTCATTCTTGCTGTGGCTTGTAGCATTCCTCCTCTTCTGGCCTCCTGGACTTCCCCTCTCCCTTTTGTCCCCCTCCACCTCGCCTTGGTGGTGGTGTATAGAAAAAAAACAAACAAAATAAAGCACATGAAATGGGTCCGTTTGGGGTCAGTGGTAAAGGGGGTCTGTGTTGCAACAAATGTTTTAACAAACAGTTGACTGTAATCACTCCTTGCCATGTCTGGCACCAAAAAAAAAGAGAAAATAAGGAAAAAAACAAACAAAACTACTGAATAAAAGTGACAAAGAATGGAGAATCTGTTTTTCTTTATTTTAATCTACCTCTTTATACAAATAATCTGTGTTTTACCTTAGATGCATGAAAATAAAATGATGGTTTTTGTAATGATTTTAACCAGTATTAATTATTTTTCATGGGAATGAAGAGAGGGAGGGATTTCACAAGTACCTGCATTCATTCATTAGTTACAAGAATACCAGCCATAGTATGTGTTGACCACTTCCACCTCAAAACCATAAACTGCTGTCAGATTTTGCCATAATCTGAACAGGTCAGTTACTGTTCCAGTATCCTTAAAGGTTGTTTTTAAAAATATTGCCTAAATTGGAACAGGAATAGAGTTTTCAGGTTTTAAAATCCATTTTATGGGACTAACATCTTAATATTCAGTTTCATCCTGGTTTCTTTAATGCCTTGTTCTAGGATACAATACCTTTAATGCCTTGTTTAGAGTACAAAGTCCCCTGTGGCTTTTAAAAAAGTTGTCTGAATTTTTGTCCGGCGGTATGATGCGATGTAGTACAAAATACCAAGTGATTACATAGATAACTACTACACTGCATTCTGGGATGCTGTTTTCTGTATTTTCTTGCTATCAGTAACTGAGTGGAAATGTAGTTTTACCATGCAAGTGTTTCTTCTGGCTTTTGGCTTTTCAAAGTTATTGCACTTACAGAAATGTTAAATGGTGCAATGATCAGAAAATGTGGAGTACAGAAGCTGCATGAAATAAGTGTTCATAGTTATTTGAGAGATTTAAACTCTTCAGCAAATAAGGCTTATCCAAAGATGACCTAGATATTGATGCTCTATAAGGCTCATGAGTTTTAACCTCCAGATATTTTTGCTAATTGTGCATTTAGGTTTACTCTTCCTTCACAGAAATGTTCAGAATGAAGTTTAAAGTTGTAGTGAACTTATCTTGACTGGGAGAATTTTCACTTTTCAGTTGCCTGTATTTAAATTATTTCTGTGGCTTAGTTATAGGTGGTTATTATAATGCCTCTATCTTCTGATCAACTAAGATACTTTTTATGCTGTAAAATTATGGCTGGGTTAGAGATTGTTAACAAGACTACTATTGCAACCATACTTTAATTTCTTTAAGTCCTTGTGCAGTGGTTTGAAAATGTAAAATTTCTAACATTTATTACATCTGGTTCTCTTAAATACAGTATTTGTCTTGTAACATGCATGCCTGACCATGAGCCTTTATAAGGACTTTTTCCTTTTTTTTTCTTTCACCTATTAGCCTTGTAAAAATAAAAAAATTAACTGCCCCAGGGACAGCAACTGTTCTCCAATGGGTGAATAAACAAGCAGGCCCTACTCCTACTTACATAGCATGTGACTAATTTTACTCAAATTATGACTATACTTGCTAATAGTTGAGGAAACAACTTGTTGAGTAACATTAATTATGTGTATACGTGTTTACAGGATCAGGGCCAAGGTGTATTCTTATCGCAAGGGCAAAGAGGTAATTAGACACTTTTGCATCAGAGCTGGTACAATTCATCTCCATTTTTTGAAGAATCACGTGGGTTTCATGACAGCTATTTGAGGAAGATTGAGGGTCGTGGTGTCAAGACTGCTGCTCTTGTGTGTGTCTGTACATCCTGAATGATGCACTGAATACCTGAGAAGTTGCTTAGCACAGACACGAAGCGAGGATGTGGAGACGACAGAACTGACCAGGTAGATTTCACTCAGAACAAAGTGCAGCCTCCTAGCAATACTACATTCAAGCGAAAACTGCCTCTTGGACCTCAGCTGTGCACATTGGGACAGAATCGCGGGTTTTAATCTAGTCTTGGGAAACATTTTTCGTTCTGTCAGTAGCGATGATCCCTGGGATGTCATCTGAGGTTTAATTTATCCCCACCAAAACCAACTACTGACATTGGTCTCATAGTATCCAACTAGATAATTCTCTAAGCACACTGTTCATTGACATATGCTGTAAATCTTATATTTTATTAATAAAAGTATGCGTAGAACATGCTTTGTCAGATTGCTTTTTATCCTCTTTCCTGTCGCTCTCCTTTTCTCTATTTACAGGTATTTTTTGTGATTACTGATCTCTTCCCTACTGCATGTTGAACGGCACCCTGTTCTGCTAGCTTCTGCGTTGTGATTTCTGGGCTTTCTAGGGGGGTGTTGGGGTAATGCTGCCCTCCACCAACACGCAGTTACAGAAAAGCAGCTGCTCCATTCCAGTGCAAACAAACGCAAGTTCTCAATTCTCAGTCCTCTAATACTGGACTAAATACAGGAAAGGAGTTCTGTTCCCTAGTGGTGTGTTCTGAAGCCACTGCTGCTACCTCTGTAAGCGGTTAGCATCTGCAAGATTATTCTAAACCACCGTGATACTATTGTCAACAATTAAAGTTCAGCCTAGACTGGTTATTGGACTGGTACAATGCTGAGGTATAGGCAAAATCTGTGCCTGAAGTCCCTTCACCATTTTCCTGCTGAGATGTGTCCGCTGTGTTGAATAGGCAGCCACACTTTACCCTTATGTTCCAGCATAAAGAAACTGACTGGGTGTGTAGGGAAAAGACTGCTGTTGCGTTTGCTGGATGCTGGGGTAGCGTCCTTAGCAACAGGTGAGCGCATTTTTCAGATTTGGGGCATGGAAGTACTAAACGAAGAAAATAAAAGTAATCGCATCATATTTAAGACTTCAGATCATTCTTTATTTAAATTGCTTCAAACATTGAGAACACCTTGCAACCAAATAAAAGTGGGATTAGCTTGGTTTAGCTCTTTGAGATAAATCAGGTGGCTTGTTACTTGTTTGATTTAAATCAACCTGAAGGCTTTTCATAACTTTCTAGAAGAAAAACCTTTTTATTGCACTTGCGTACAAAAGGCGTTTCCCAGGAGTTAACAGCCATTGTTTCTCTTTTATTAACATGTGGTTTACTGTCCCTCCAACCTTGCTATTGTCATAGCATTTTCCATCCAAGGATTCAAATTACTTTACAAACATTCATTACAAGTGCCTTAAGGAACCTGTGTAGTGGTTAGAGCACGGGGCTGAAAGTCAGGACTTGTGAATGCTATTTCTGGCTCTGTACTGACTCACTCTATAATCTTGATCAATTTGTTTCTGACTCAGAAATTGTAATAGTCCCACTTTACTGATAAATATTCATGCCACAAGTACTACGGTGAATGCTTCCTGGATGATGGAGATGACAAACACTCATGATGCTGGCCTGTGATTGTTGAGAGTTGCAAAGTAGGATAAGGTTACCTAGGTGAGCTTTCTACTCAATATCATAAGTAGCTCATTGTTCGGATTCCAATCTAGAATGTATCTGCAGCCCTTCTATCTGTACACAGCAGTTTTATTAAATTATTTAAACTACTGCTTTCTTTTTACTACATGTATCTAGTTCTCTTCCAGTGATATCCACACATTTGATAGAGTCACACGGGGTATGAAGTCAATTCAGTAATAAAGGTCAGTGTTACGGAAGGTGGATTTCAAATGTCCATGCTTCTGTGTTTGAACACTTGTCAACATACCACAGATGAATAGAGACAAAAAAAATGTTTAAAGCCAATATTCTCGTAGGGGACAATTGTGACATTTTTCTCTCTAGCTTGAAACAGTTCTGACAGAAACAGAAAAAACAAGTGATTTACTTGCAGATGTGATGGCGAGATAACGAAAGAATACTTATGGAAATGTATCTGTGTGACTTCTGTCTCTGATGGTTTTACTGAACTCTTACTGTGGGTACAGTAATGTAAAACATCATGATTTCTTGTGGCTGCTGATGGGAGGGGTTTATGCTATAAAAGGTGAATTAAATAATAATCTCTGAGTGACTTAGTAGTGCTGGTTCTTTTTGTTACAGAATGTGAATGAAAAAGGACATTGGAAACAGAGGAAAGAAAAAAAAAACCCAACAGTAAAGCTGCTAACCGCCATACCAAGTATCTATGAAAAGTTGCTGTCTTGAGGAATTGACTTGCTTAATTTTCAAGACAAAATTGACTTTTATCTTGAAATTAATAATTTAGAAAAACATATATTTTCTATATATGATGATTCCATGAAAGCTGCTTAGAACAGAAACTACTGATGTACGACTAAAGAAACCTCAGCAGGGTAAGGCAGATGTTTGCATTGGTACCTCACTGCGTTTGAAAGTCTCCTCCACCGAAACTCAGTGTTACTCCCATTCTCACCACAGTGGCATGCGCATAAATAGCCTGAGATTGCCTCATTTTCATATTTAAAGGAAACTGAGGTGCACATTAATAATTTCACTTTTTATAGTTATACTTTTGCATCTCAGTTTTGTCCAACTTTATTACACAGATGCCATCTTTTCTATCTTAACTCCCTGCCAATAGTTAAAACAACTGCTAAGCAAGAGGTTGGTTTTTCTGTTAAACACTATCATTTCAGATGAATATTACTTTTAATCTTAAAAACCATTAGTTCTTTCGGAGTGTCTTATTTCATGGACCTACTAATTGGCTTAAAATCATCGGAGGCAAAAGCAAGACTGATGAGACGGGAAAGGAGCGCTGGGAGCAGTGCAGGTCTGACAGGTTACCTCACAGCCGCGGTGCTCGGCGAGGAGGATTTGCCGCAATCGCTCATGTGGAAACTCGTAAGAGCCGCAGGCTTTACTGCGTTACGGGCTGACGGCACCGAGTCAGCGACGGCTGCTCTCGTCCTCTCCGGAAGCAGAACGGGACCCAGGGCCTGGAAAAGGGCTGGCGGCCCGGGGGGCTCAGCCTCCAGGCGAGGCGAGGGAAGGCGATGCCCCAGAGAGCCGCGTGGGGCGGGCCGGGTGCCTCCATTCCGCCCTTCCCGCTGATTTCAGGTTGGCGACGCCGCCGCAGCCGGCACCACGCAGGCCTCGCCGCGCTCCCGCGCCTTTCCCGTCACCGGCAGCCCGCTCCCTGCGCAGGCGCGGCGCGGGGGGGGACGTGCGCAACCGCGGCGAGCGCCATGCTCCCCGGCACGCTCGGCGGGGCGGGCGGCGCCTGCGCAGCGGCGGAAGGGCGGGAGCGTGCTGCCCGCGCCTGCGCAGTGCGAGGAGGCGGGGTGGCGGGGCCCGGAGCGGAGTCCAGGTTTGTTGTTGTTGTCCCAGCTGCAGCGGCTCATCAGTCCGGTCCCAGCTCCTGCGCCGCCATGTCCAGCCCTCAGGAGCCGCCGCAGCACAACAACAACAACAACCCGCCGGCCGAGGGGACGCACACAGAGCCGGGCCTCAACAGTGAGTGCGGCCGCCGGCAGCGTGGGGAGCGCGGGAGGGAGCGGGGGGCGCTGAGGGGCCGCGAGGGCCGCGACCCCCTTCCCCCTTCCCCGCGCCGCCATTGGCGGAGGACGAGGCCGCG
>WHYT01016496.1:76656-102556 GCA_009806455.1 Tetrax tetrax | reverse complement strand
CTTTTTTGTTTTATTATGTTTTTTTTTTTTTTTTTTTTTTTCCCCTGAGGAATAAGGTAGATAAAATTATAAATCCTACTTTGTGAAATGGGGATGTAGTGAAACTTGAGCTTGAAGTATTGAATTATTACTGCTTTGGAGAGCAGGGTTTTGTGGGGGTTTTGAGCAGATTGTTTCTCTGCAGCCAACTGAGCTAAACGCATTTATTCAGTAGGTGTTGCTGGAAAAAAAGATCATTGTGTTCTTCAGAAATGCAATGTTTTGCAAAAATATAAAAACATGATAATATTGCATAAAGCAGGGGATATTTTTGCACTAAGATTATTCTGGTATATATTAGATTCTGATGGAGTTTGAGTTTTTTCTCATTCTAGTACAGGAGTGTTCAAGTAAAGACTGAAGAGAAGGGATTTACTTGCATATTTACTTTGGACCAACGTAGTGATATTACTTATGTGTTCAACTAAGTGCAACGTAGCTAGACCAGAGAACTGCGTAGTGTCCTGCTTTCCTCTAATCAGCATCAAGAAGAATGTTTCATGTTTCCTTCTGGGTAAGTTACCTTCTGCCTTTACTTAACTACAACGCACCTCGAGATGTAGCAACGTTAGCTATTCATGTGGGACACAGAGGGGATCTTGAGTCCTTCTTAGACTCTGTTTTTTCGTAACTGCGTACATATATAAAGATTAGAATTTACTTGGAATTCTGTGCTTTATGAGAAAGTTCACCATAAAAATGTTATTTATACATTTGTATCTGTACATACATGTAAAAATTCTATCTAAAAGCAAAATCCTGAATCTGTGCGAGTGTTTGTAGGATCTTTGCCTTGTGCTTGGTTATATATGAAGGCTCCTTTGTGTTTTGGGTCTTGAAAACCAAATAAAATGCTAGCACTCTTGAACTATGGTGTATAGTTCAATCATCACTTTAAAAACAAAACTAAAACCTTAAGGTACTCCTGGAAAAATCTTGTGCTGTGTACAGCATCCACGTGAAAAAGGGAGAGCTAAATTAATTTCTGTTTCATGAAATAACTTTGTGTCTTGCACTGCATGTTGGCTTGGCTAAGCGCAGCTGACTCAGCCAAACTTCTGCATGCAGCACTTAAAGCATGATTAGTCTTGACATCAGAGGGAGAGCGAGCGATGGGTTTCCATTAGGGAAAGTCAACATGACTTAACATTTTTGAGGTGCTGCCAGAATACTGAGAGTATGGAAACCAGCATTTTCTGTTTAAACGGTTTCCGAACACTTTACTGATAAGGTTGGAGTTTGTTTTGGGAGAGGTTTTTTTTGTTGTTGTGCATTGGTACAGGTTGTTTAACTCGGAGTTTGTTGTCTAACGGCAAATTAATGAATTTTAAGGCCAGAAAATTCCATAAGTGCTTATTCTGATGTATGTAATAAAAGGGAAGAATACCAAGCCTTACAACAGTTTAGGTTGTTACAGTTAAGGTCACATACAATGTAGGTCACAGAGGTGCATGTATGTCCTTGCAAAGATTGCAGCGCATGGAGTCGTGCAGGACCTCCCATGTGAATCAGTTGTTACAGCCTTTCAGTTACATCTTTCTTTGGACTGGAGTTTGCATTTCAGCCACAAGATCCCAGAATGCCTTTCTGTGGTAGATGAAGGAGTCTTTGGCTCTCAGGAGTGTAGTCCTTATAGACTGTGTCTCTTAAGTAAGTGTTTTAATGAAAACCTCTGTATTTTAAGACAAATGTTCTCTGGGAATTTTCACAACATGCATCTAAATACCTGCTGAGAGAAAGTAATTTATCTGTGATGACTAGAAAAAATATTTGTGCAAAGTCTTCAGTGAAAGATACTTCTCCCTCCTTTCCTAAAAATAAAAGTAATTCTCATGTACTTCAAAAGTGTTAGGGGAACTTCTGACCAAACAAAGTATAAAAGGCGGGTGTGCGGCATTTCAAACAGAAGCTATGCTCATCGTTCTTCCAGATTGTTTTATAAACAAGAGCAAGCAATCTGATTGTCCTTCAAGTAGCGTAAAGAACTTTTGAGGCACCATTCTGAGAGATCTGCAGCTGGAACAACGTGCGTCCTCTGCAGCTTACTGTTGATTGAAAGCATCTTGCTTCTGCTTTTCAGTTCATTTTTCACCATAAGGTTCATTGCTTGCATGTTTCTGTTCTCATCTTGCTTCACTGCACTCCTCTTTCCTATGATCTGCTTAGTCTTCTCTGTTGAGTGCTCCTTCCATTTCCTTCATTTGCTGGTATTTTCATGCTGCTTCTCATTTCTGCTCCAGTAACATGAGCGAGCAGTCAGTTTGAGTACTTGCCTATTTCATGAAGAGTTTCTGTTACTGAGACAAAATACTGCATTGTTTTATTGTGCGTTTCCTGGTTCCTCAAGATGGGCAATTCTTCAGGTGGGTATGTGGTGGCTTACACAGCTTCACATCTTGCTCTCTGTTAATCTGTGGTTGATCTGTGTAATTGGACCTGGTAAAGCCCAGGAGGGTGTGTGTTCAAGAGTCACTGGTTTGCTTTTACCTTAAAGGAAGTAGGTTATGAAGAAAGTAGTCTGTCATGTTCCTAGGTAAGAGGGTGATGCAGGCCTAACAAGTAAGCCAAATTGGGATTCAGCTTCAAAGTTGGAATCATCTTCTGGACTATATGTCTGAGAAGTCCTCTTGAAGGCCTGGAGGATGCTTTCTGACAAGTGTTCACTTCCATAGACTCAGAATGGTTTGGGTTGGAAGGGACCTTTAAAGGCCATCCTGTCCAACCTTGATCAGATTGCTCAGAGCCCCATCTAACCTGGCCTTGGATGTTTCCAGGGTTGGGGCATCCACCACCTCTCCACCTCTCTGGGCAACCTGTGCCGGTGTTTTCACTACCCTCATTGTAAAAAATTTCTTTCTTAAATCTAGTCAGGACCTACCTCCTTCTGTTTTAAAACCATTACCCCTTGTCCTGTTCCAGTGGTGCTGGATAAAACATAATCGCTTACAGCTCTGAATTTCTTATAGAAGAGAGCTTGCAGAAATAAGTTGCTATTTCTCACACTGTTTTGCTTGTCATTGCAGATGAGATGTAGAAGCTATAGTTGCAAATGTTTGAGTTTCAGAAAGACTAGTTAGCTGTTGGTGAGAGGGTAGTGAATCAAGCAGGCACTGGTCCTCTGCTGGTGCTCTGCAGTCCAGTTCAGATCGGCAGAGCTGTGTAATAATCCCTACCTGTACGCAGCAGCGTAGTAGAACAGCTGAGACCTGAACGAGCTGCAGAAACCGGTCTCCTGGGACAGCGTGGCAAGGTTTGGCGTGGCTGTGCTGCCCCAGCCCTGGGAAAGAACAGAGTGTTCCTTTCCCTGGTGTTATCTAGGCAGCTGTGGTTGCAGGATTCTGCTTTTTAAAAATACAGATATTTTTGTAAACTCTGATCAGGTAGGAACAAATGTCCATATCAGTCAACAAGAACAAGATGGATACCAGAGTTGCAGTTTTCAGCTTCACCTTTGCAAATTCAGAAGTAAAGCCTTGCAGCGTGTGTGACCATGCTATCCGGAGCTGGAGCAGTCCTCCAATATTTCTGCAGTCAGTGTGATATTAAAATCTATTTGTACTCGTAGGCTTTTTCTTTGCTGCTGAGTTAGTTGGCTTTGAAGCTGTGTGCCTAGAGTACAACCTACAGTCTCCTGCACTCTCACAGAGAGAGCCTGGACTTTACCAGAACCAGAAGACTATGCAGACTTGCTTACTTCATGTACCAACTGTAATTTTATTTCAGAGTGAGAAGCAATTGACAATTACAGCTGCTTCTTTAAGAGCACTGTCTGACAGATAGAAGAAATTTCTGGGGTTCCTACCAGTTATTTGAATAGCTTGCTTCACCCATGGCAATATAGTGTGTGCATTTCGGATTTCTCCTCCTCAGTGGCAGCATGTGTGTGCAAGCCTCAGTTTGCAGCATTGCAGCTAATCCTGATGTGCTGCTGGGCTTTGCTTCTGGGTGCTAAGAATTAGGTGTTGTCTGGTTAAATGAACAGAGATATTGGGGAAAATCAGATCATAGTCCTAGCTTTAAATTCCCTACTGTCTTTTCACGGGGTTACAGGCATGACTGGGCTATCTGGCTGGAGATGAATTGCTTTTTATATATTTGGGCTAGAAACACAAAGACTTGCTGCACGTTGTCAAAACAATGAGTTAAAATGATCAGTGACTTAGAAGAGGAAGCTTCTTCCTCCCACTGAGATTGCTAAAACAAAAATATGAATCTCCAGAACCAGCAGGAAGTTCTTACGTGAATCTCTGCCAAAAGCCTGATACTTGGGAGTGGATTTTTGCTGTGCATGGTTTTGCCTCCACTGTGTTCTGTGTGTGTATGTGCATGTAAGTGGGAAGGGAAGGGGAAGGAGGAGGTGTGGCAAGATAAGCATCCACAATAAGAATGAATCCTTTCCCTGTGCCGTAACATTTTCCTATAGGCTTCTCTGCTAAGTGAGTGGTAACAGCTACATGGGAAGGCTCCTCAATTGGCTGCTGACGTGGTGGTATGATATGTGATGTCACCCCGGCAGGCCTGTTCACGAGGCTGGGGTTTGGCACTTTGCAGGCTCAGGCTGGTATTTCTCAGCAGAAATGTCTGTGAGAGAAAGAAAGAATGGTGCTGGAAGGTGCTAGGATCCATTTCGCTCTGCAGAAGTGAGGGTCACTTATAAAACATTACTGTTCCACTGAGGAGTGCGGTCAGAGCAAAGTTAATGTAAAATTAGTGGGTGGGGAAATTAGATTTTGGTACTTCTGTGCACCAGTGATGGATTTTCAAAGCGGAGGCAAAGAGCTGCCGGAAATACTTAGGCTGATGCACGCATGAGAAAGACAAATGCAGTGGCATTGAAAATGTTATGCTAGTCATGACCATTTCTGAATAAGTAATTGCATGAGTGTAACAAAAAAGGAGGAGGGAAGGCACAACAGGAGAGACTGTTCTTCCCAGCCTGTATCTCTTAGCCCTCTGACTCAGGTTTTGTGATACTGAGTTCTACAAGCATGGGAAGGTGCCTTTTTTTGCCCCAAAGTGTGTGTATGTTCTTGACGTACACACCTAGTTGAGCATGCAAATTTGCATGCATCATTGACACACCCTCTGGAAGCCAAAACTACAAGCTATTCACCGTTTACACCATTTTCTTATCAGTTTATTTTACTATTTACCACTTCTGCAAAATTTGATTGTTTTTTTTTTTAATATGTGGTTTACTTTGAATTTGTTCTCCAAGCATCAAAGTTGTGGGGTTTTGTTTTTTTTTTTTTTCAGTTGTGCTACAAACAAGAATTGGGGTTTTGTTTTCCAGGAGGAGTATTTAAAGGAGCTGCCTTCTTTATGCCACTGACTTAATACTGGCTCTGGGAAAGTCTTTGTGACTTGATCTTCTTCTGTAAAGTGAAAATACTAACCTGCTGCAGAAAGATGTTAATGATGTCATTTAAAAGCAAAGGATTTCTACAATCTTTTTGTGTAAAGATCTCAAGCATCAGTGATATTTTTTCCAGATACTCATCCAGTGTAGATAATTTTATTGTCAGCAAATTGCATGCTGATGTGTGCTCTCTGACCTGTTGTGGTTTGATTAGTTTTGGAAGTAGATTATATGGTATGTCTATCTTTGCTTATAAGGCCAGATTTAATGACCCATGAAGCAATTACTGAATTTATATTCTTCTAGAAGAATATTCCTGTGAGACTTGAATTTGTGTGGAACTCAATGGTTTTTGGTGAGCTGTTTTTGTGGGCCGTATCTTGGTGAAGTAATGAGATGATGGTCCTTAATCTTAAATTATGGAACTGTAGTTGCATGTTAGCATACTGAATCAGTAAGTGTATTTTTAATCTGTTTTTGATAGATAAAAGTGTAAAGTGAATATTTCGTATTTATATACAGTACAGCACTGTACTTGTTTGGTGTGATCATCCAATGTGACTGCTGTAGGAACTGCACCATGAGGGTCAGGATTTGAAAATCTATTGCCTTTTTTCTGCAATTAATTAATACATGTGGAGGGCAGTGGGTCTGTGTTTGGTGTCTGTGGGTGTCAACTTGTGTGAAGCAAACTGGGGGATTATGGCAAATCTGTTGTGCAGTATAGCTGAAGGCTGTAGACATACTTGTGCACTAGAATGTAGGTGGTATGAAGTGGGATGACTGATGCTGTCATGTTAAGATCCTTTCTCTTTCAGTGCATGCACACAGCCTGTTATATAATCTATTCTCCACTGTTTTTATTGGAAAGGAAATCTGCATTGTTCTCCAGGCAGAATCCAGCAGCCTCCCCAGACCTCCTATGGAGAGTGATGAAAACCTCACTCGTAAGCCTGAAATGCTTTTATCACATGCGGTGGGGCAGTCAGCCAGAAACCTAATGATGATCTCCAGAGGTTAGGCAGAGCAATTATAATATTGGTTGGACAGAGTAATTTAAATCTGAAAGCTTTTCTCCGATGCACCAATAAATAAATTCTTCTTTTGACTTCAAGAGAAATGGGGCTTGATTAACACTCAAATATACTATGTTGGCACCACTGCTTTCTTCCTTAGAATTATGATTATATTCAGTCATCAGCTGCTTTTTCCTTTTCCTGAAGTAAGTTTCTATGTCTTTTTGGTCAAGCTTCTGAAAGCTTGCCAAATATGTGTAATTTTATCATCTCTGCCTGAATTTGCTGGCAGCCTGAAACAACAGCTCTCAGATGGATGAACTTTCCCAACTGCAGGACTGTGTTGGCTGTGAGACCTGCTCTCTAGGGTGCTGACATCCTTGTGCTGTCAGAGGGCTCTGCATGACAGATAGCGTGTGCTAGAGCTGGGTCACACACCTGAGCTGCTGGGGGAAAGCTGTAGCAAAGAGGGTCAGGGTGGAGAAAGTTCCTACAGGGTCCTGGAGGAGCAGTGGACCCTCTCCAGTGTCCTTGCATTTGTCAGAAGAGCACTGGTCTAAAGTTTCTGAGAGGCTGAGGCTTCTAGGCAAGCTGGGCACTAGAGTTACTGTAACCCAGGTTTGTGCTACATCTCATTCCTCCCTGGGAGTTGTAGATTTCAGCAGGGTCAAGCGAAGGCTTATTTTCTGAAGGGTGACTATGAAATAAAAGCTCTAATTCATCAACTGTACTGATAAGAGACATGGGTCAAGTTCCCCATGTACAAGCCTTCTTTTATGGGACATAAGTGCTGCCCAGGCCTCACGCCAGATCACTGCTCAGAAGTGAACCTCGGTCAGACCTCTTGTGAAGCAAATGCAAAGCTCCCAGCGCCGTGACCTCCCAGGCGATTCTGAGTTGCCATGGCCACACAGCATATTAGTGGCGGAGAGCCTGATTCAAAGCCAGGGTGAGTCTTCCCACAAGCCTCTGCAGATTTCAGAGTGAGAGACAGAGCATAGGAGTCTGAACTGCCAGCTATTCCTTCTGCCTGCCTGTTACTGATCCGCATTCCCCAGCCCAAAGTGGAGATTTAGTAGTGGTCTGGCACTCAGGAGCCAGCACGCTAACATGCTTCTCTCTCAGAGCTCTTATGCTGTGTTGAATTCTGTTCTGTCTCAAGACGCTCTCCACACAGCGCTCGAACATGCTGTGCCGCAATTAGTCTAGCAGGTGCCCAGCACTGCCGCTTGTTATTAGCCATCCCTGGTGCTGTGCTGCAGATGCGCATGATGCTTTGCAAAGGGAGGGATGGAGATTCCTTGCCCCGAGCACCCATTTGCCTTTTGTTCCTGAAACCTTGACTCCCTAGCAACTTGCTGCCTCACAATGATTTCTTCCCCACCCCATGTGTATTCTGAGAGATAATCAACCTTTCAGCAGCTTGATTAACCAAGAACTCCTGCAACCTACCCTTCCTGGTAAAGGAACAGCTTCCCTAGATAATCACACTTGATTTTTTTTTTTTTTCTTTTTTAATTAAGTCAATGGGCACTAATTCTTCATCATGTGACCTTTGTGTGTGGTGGTCCTGTGTAACATATGAAGGAAAGCCAACATCTGGCTTTTGGCTAAACTAGATTATAATTTTGAGGGGTTTTAAAAAAAACAATCACCTATCATCTAGCTAAAACTGACACTATTTTCTCACAACTGTAGAGGTATTTTACTGTTCTGGATGTTTAAATGGAAGTCTGCAGTCTTTTTCCGCCACTCCCCACCCCCTTTTGAGTGGGGGGATACTTCTTGAGATAACATAAAAGGTTTCACTCAATGCATAAATTACATTGTGTTTCACTTTGAGGGTAAGTACAAGGAGATTTTGCCCAAGATGAAGGGGAATAAAATAAGTAAAATCTGTATTTATTTGAACGGTCATATGAGCAAAGAAGGTGCTGTGATACACGTTTGTAGTATTAGGATCAGACAGGGAAATAAGGAACAGGATTTAGCTTAAAGATGCTTCTGTAAAGCATTTAATCACACCAGCCTGGACAGCCTTATGTTTCACTTATTAGGTTGTATTTTTTTCTATCTGTGTGTGTATTTCCTCTCTAAACACAGCAGGGTGGGATAAAACAAAGTTTTATAACGCCCTTGATACTAAGTTGAGTATAAAGCTTGTAACAGCTGTCTTGGTGCTGAGCTGTAGGCTCTGGTAGAGTACTGATAGATGCATAATTTTGGATTAATCTGATGAGAAAGCGATGGTTAGCCTAATTGCAGGCATAAGTGAAAGCATGCTTTCTTTAGAAATTGTCTAGATTGTCAGATGGTTCCATCCAAGCAGGTTCACAAAGTGCTCTGCAGAGGTAGGACTAGCAGCCAGCAAGCAGCCGGTGTTGGGGAGCAGGTAATGGCTGGTAAAACCACAGTGCACATGTGGTCGAGTTTCTGTCCTGCCTGTCAGTCCGCTGAGGAGCCGTTGTTTTCTTCCCTTCAGCCAGTTTCTTGGTAGCCATTTAAATAGGGTGACACGTCTTGCCACTGCCCTCCATTTATTTTTGCTTGGCCAGGTAGCCGTCAAGCAATGAGCTTGCATTGCAAAAGAAACCACTGTTGTTTTCCCTGAGTCGCAGCTGTATTTATCCTCCCACCCATGCCGCTCAAAGCATCTGCATTGCTCTGTCCCTTCCAGGAGGAATGTGGAGTTCCCTAGACTTAAGCAATAAGCAGCTTTTCGTTCATGGGCTTTCACAGATGCTTTGCAAACAACTCTAGCCTGAAGAGCATCTTGTTACTCTTCTGCATCAGTCAATGCCCTGATCGTGCTGTAGGCTGTTCTTTCGCTGGTTGACTAAAAGATTTCTGATGCAGAAAGGTAATTTTCCAAGAACTTAACAGGAAAAACTAGAGATAGATTCCTATAGATTAGAACCTCTTCTGCCCTAGGTAGTAATTTTAGGGCATCGTGGGCTGGCTGAAGAAGTTAAGCTCTTTCAGAAGACTATTGCAAAAGTAGGCTGTGTGCGTTGCTAGCACACATGCATCTCTGCTTTCTGTATCAACAAAGCAATACAGATTCTCCCCACCATTTAAGGTTGCCTCCAGGGCTTTAAAGCTCCCTGCAGCTGAGGCCCCTGTTTAGTGGCCTCCTACGTCTTTTGGGGTCTCCATCTCACAAATGAAGGGGGTGGGGAAATAAATAAACAAAAATAAAAAAGCAATATCTTCTTCCTTCTCTGATTCTTCTCTCTATTTCCTTGCCATGGAACAGAGATGAGAACATCTTTCTGTTCCCATGTGCCAGGAAATTGGATGCATGGTTTGCTAGAGGCAGGCACACTAATAGTCTAGGCCTCTGAGACATCTCAAGTTAGGACTCTTAATTGCTAAATGCTTTTGAAATCCTTGCTGTAAACACTTCAGGGTTTTTCCTGTCAGGATGGGCGTCTGGCCAGTGGGTTTCCATTCTGCACCCTTCCTTTAACATCAGGATCTTCAGAAGACTTGTTCATGACAATGGCGTTGAGTGTTGGGCTACTCCCAGCTGTTATTTCTACGATCAACTGCTTGACCTTCCTGATTCAGAAATCCTAAGAAAAATGAACGCGGTGGCAGGAAGTTGCTGCCCTCCAGCACTGCAGCCTGGCTGTCAGACCCAATATTTCCCAAGTGTCACGGCAGATCCACCCATTCTGGTATGTGGGACTGTTTGCACCAGCTTGCTCATTCTGCTGTGTGCTCCTTGATCAGACTTGAGTCTGGTGCTGTGTTCTCGTTGAGTTTATTTGCACTTATGTGTTAATTCAGGGGTGAAGGGTTTTTTTTTGTTCCGCTCTACACAGAACCCCATGGAATTATTAAGAACTGCAGGTTTCAATGCCTCCCCATCTCCAGCGACAGGGATGAGCTGACAGAAGGACTTGTCCGGCTGAGAGCCTCTCCTTTGCTGTGTCTGAGCGAGCAGAGGGAAGGAGGTCACTACAGAATGAGTCATAAAGTGGATGAATTGTTCTGGCAGGGCCTGACCCTGATGTATTCAGATGTATCCAGGCATAGCTGAATGAAATGTTAATGGTCTGAAGTTTGTGATGATCTTTGCCTAAATTAGGGTGGAGTTTTTTTGGTGGAAGTCTGTTATTTAAGTCCCTTCTGTCTCTTTACTCTGTCCAAGGCTTACTCCCCTCCTGCCTTTTAAGGTTAGATGGCCATGCAGGTGCTGTCTTGTCCTCCCACAAAAAAAGAAACCTGTGTGTTTGCTGCATCCAGAAAGATACCAGGCAGATCCCACGTACCCCAGAGCTATTAACTGTGGAGTTCAGTAAAGGAGAACAACCCCCAGTGTTTTGGAAACAAGTTGTGAGAAGTGTAAAGGCCTTGGGTGATTTCAAATGGTTGCTTAGGATTTTGTTGGGTTTTTTTGTGTCATCGTCCGTCCCCATCCGTCCGTCCCGTCCCCCCCCCCCCCGAAGTGAAACAATATTGTCACTAAGGTGGGAGAAATCCCTTTTTCCTCACAGGCAGAAACTCCTGCAGGAGCACTAGTTCATTTTGTTAGTTCTGAGATAAAGGAAGACACTTTTTTTTTTTTTTTCAGCTTTGGGGAATAAATAGCAGTGTGGCCATTTACAGTAGTTCCTCTTTCAGGATGATTTCTAAGTGTTGTACTCATGTGATGTCATGGGAGAGAAAGTGGCAACTTGAATTAAAGAGGGAATGTGCAAAAAAGATCAGAAGCTTCTTGACATCCATCAAGGTCCGCATAGCAGTAGAAGATAGTCTGAAGAAAGAGCCAAGTAGAAACAGCAAAAACATCTGGAGCTCTGTCAGCATTGGCAGTTTTATGTATTGAAGCAAACGATTGTTTTAGGTGATGAGATTGGAGCAGGTGCAGTCAGACAGCAGGGACTGTGGCATCCAGTGCAGCGGGTTTGCACTTCACAACTGGAATACAAACAATTGCAATTAAAATGTTAATTTCGAACTGGTAGTAGCACGGACAGCTTGGCAGAGTTCAGTTCTACTGAAGATGATCTAGCCTTGATCACAGTATAATCTAGAACTGCTTTCTACAGCATGGTCCTGGCTGGGACTTCTGAGCAGCAGTGCCTGCTTGAGAGCAGCATGGCGAGGGACAACTGGCAGCATGGTCAGGTGTTTGTCCACGCAACAGGAACAGAGTGTGGCCAGCAGCCATATTCCAGCACCCAGCCTGCAACTACCCCGGAGAAGAGAGGTCCCTCATTGTGTCCAGGGGCCGGTCATCACAAAGGGGTGACTTTTGATGCTGAGGAGAGTGAGAAATAACTCTGGTTAGTGTGATAAGTGCATAAGAACGATCATAAGCTGGGCTCTTTTGGATAATTGATTAATTACTCTCATTTTATTAAGCAGTGTATTAAGTAGGGTTCAGTGCACTAAAAACTCATTAACCAGGGCAATCAAGGACAAGCACAATGAGCACATGCAATCTGATTTTCACAAGGGTTGCAAAACACCCTCACGTATACACAAAACCCCTTTGAAGTCCCAAGTCATCGCACCCTGCAACCTGGCAGAGCAGCGCAGCTAAACTGCTCCACTTAGGCCTGCCTGCACTGCAGAAGGCCTGTCAGGACTCTCTCCTTGGAAGTTATTGGGACTCTTGCTTGGACACCTCTATGATCAAAACTAAAAACTTGTAAACTGTGCTTTAAAACTGTAGTGAAAGGAAGGCAGCTGTGCAGAGAGCTGTGGGAAGAGTGCAGAGGCCTCTCAGCAGCAGAGCGATTTCGCCTGCATCCCCATGTGAAGGAGCAGGTTAGTTGTTTGGGTGGATGTGGCAAGTGGACATGCGTCCGTAGTCGCTGCCGAGCTTCGAACAAAGTGTTCTGAACTGAATTTGGCTTGGGTGTTCTGACAGAGTCTGAGCAATGGGTAACACCAGAGGGAAATAACTCCAATGCACATCCTCCCAGCTCTTTAGTGCACAACAGAGCAGTGCTTGGTGCACCTGCAAACCAAAGTGCGAGCTGGATCTGAAGTCCTCCTGGCAAATCATTGGCAGTATTGTCAGTAATTGGCTTGGCAGTCTGTTGTCAACCTTGAATATTTTCTGGAGATTGGGACCACTTTTGCTATCATAATGGAGCTCCTAATGAAAATGCAGTTTGTTCCAGTGTCAGTACGGCTCAGCGGATCATTTACTGTGGCTTCATAGACATCAGTGCTTTGCAGTTGGAAAGCCATTGACTTAATGCAGTGCTGAAAGGTAATTTTGCTGTTATGGTGACAGATACAGCACAGTAACAAGGGTGGAAAATAGTATCTATTTATAGGCCTCTCATGGAGATATATGAACTATAGAATGAAACATTTTCTCAGCGACAATCTGAGGAATTGCGTGAGAACTGCTGACAGCTTGGACTACAGCCTGTGG
This sequence comes from Tetrax tetrax, assembly GCA_009806455.1. Classification (NCBI taxonomy): domain Eukaryota; kingdom Metazoa; phylum Chordata; class Aves; order Otidiformes; family Otididae; genus Tetrax; species Tetrax tetrax. The sequence continues at coordinate 89,742 of WHYT01016496.1, read as the reverse complement.
TGGTGAGGTACAGAGAAGCAGGAAAGATACAGAAATTACGGTGAAGGCAAAGTCAGCTGACAAATTGGCTGTTTCCTTTTTTCCTTTCAGTTAAGAGTGACAAATGGTTTAATTTATATCACTTCCTTACATTAAACTACAGCCTGGCCAACTGCCTGGAGATTAATACACTCTATGGATCTTGCAGATCGCATTTATTTTAATATGTTTTCTTTTTAAAGGTTCATAGGGAATTTTGCTTTTGGTTCTAGTCTGTTAGGTCCCTGAAATGCAGTGTTTGCAAGAAACCTAGCTGAAAGGATTACAGTGCAATTAAAATTCCTTGTCCTTTTTCCTTTCTGGCACTCCTGTGTGTAGGATGGATTGTTTCTGTCTGGAAGATCTCATTAAGCTTGCAGTATCAATGTAGGTGGAGCATGAGAGCTGTGTGATACCATATTTATTTCATGTTCTTATATAATTTGCACTTGATGTGACAATTTGAAATACCATAAACACAGATAGGAATAATTGTTTAGCGGAGTCCTATTGATTTACAGTGCTGAGAATGTGGCCTGTACTTTCCAAAAATGGGATTAACCGAATCTGCTTTCTGCACAGAAGAATGCAGAGACCTTTCTCAGAATGTATTAATGTTTTTAGTGGGCTCTGAATCAATTCTCCCAGCCAGTGCTAAAAAATAAAATCAAATGTTATTTTTAACTGTGCAATAGTGGATACAGAAAATAGCTAGCTTTTAGGAACAGGGGACTAGTTAACAGAAACAGTATGCATTGTTTACAGTGGATTTGGCATAATTTTAGTCTTCAGATTTATCCACTGACACATCAAAGTTTTTCTCAACATATCTGTTTATCAACAGCAGCCACTGATTAATCTCTCTGTGTAAATTTTGCTCTGTGCTGTGTTGATGAGTGCATTCTTAACCCAAGCTGGTTGCATACCTGTGCCAAATACACACCCCAGGCCTTGCCTAGGACCCGTGTGTAGCCCTCAGATCTGACTTACATGCTTTTTTGAGTCGCTTGAAATAATGCATAGGCCTAAAGCCAGCTCCTCTTGACAGAACAGCAATCACATGTCAGCAGGTACCTGTTGAGGAAGAGGAGGCTGCTCAGACGGGGAGACTGATCTTGTGGGTCCGCTGCCACCTGAGGATGGAGCAGATGGGGTTTTGAAACGGGCTCAGCTGAGGGGTACAGGCTGTGTGAACCAACGCAGTGCGTGCCTCTCCTAAGGGTCTCTAAGTGGCGGCTACAGCCTTATCCCTTCCTGCCTTTGTCCTTCACTTCACAAACTTTGCAGACCCATCTGCTGTGCTCTTTAGAAATCCTGCCTCTGAGCTTCCAATTCTCCCTCTGTAAAATGGGTATAACACGATTTCTCTCCTCCCTTGCCTTCACTGGACTAGGAGGATTTGAGCATTGTGCGGCAGAGACTGCCGAGGACGTGAGGCACGCGCAGCACCAGTGATGCCCCACTTTTAATTCTGTCTCACTGCCACTGCTAATTGACAGCAGGGTGAGTGCCAGCTCCTCAGGACGTAGGCTGAGCCTATTTTGCTGTGGAACCTACTTGCATAGTCTTTGTCACTAAACTAATACTGTAGTGTGTCTGCTGCTGTTCTTTTTCTTATTTCTCACCTTGTGATTTATACAAGACCTCATGAATGATGCACCTGCAAGGGCATTTCCCTCCATATATTTATTTATTCATTTAAGTCCACCTTTCTGTGCTGTCTGAGAGCAGAAATCTCTCAGTAGTACAAAAAACAGGACAAAGCCAAGACCAACGTAGATCTCGACAGAGCTTGCAAAGGCCTAGGCCTGATGATTGGTAACCAAGGCAACGAGGCCTCTTTTGAAATAAGTGCTTGCTGCAGACCCCCATTTTGTGTGGAGAACTAGTCAGCATTAAAAATTAGAGAAAACAAGGTAAGATCTATTAGGCAAACAAAGCTGTCAGGCAGGCAATCAGAAGCAACTGCTATGTTGCTGACTAAATTAAAGCCGGCACCACATGGCGACGAGTGTTCGCTGCTGGTTTGATCACTGCCTTGCAAATGGGGAAAGGCCCTTAGGCCCCCCTCACTAAACAAAACCACAACATTGGCTGTTACTGCTAATCAAGAAATGAAAGTAGAGATTGTAAGGGCAAGTTTTCATGTAGAACTGACCACAGTCTGCTCTCTTTTTACACTGTAAACCTGTGGCAGAACTCAGACTGAAGTGTTGTAACAGAGGGTGCAAAAACAGCCCAAAGCCTTCACTAAATGGGAAGATTCCTACAGGTCTGGTTTTAATTGCTCAATTTGACATGGGGATGAACAGGAAGGAGACACAAGTGACTGTTTTAAGCCAGTTTTGTGCTCCTATCATCTGTTAAAAGATCCGGGGGTTAACAGGTATTATGGCTGCTTTAATTTACATTCGTAATGTAATGTTCTGTGGCTGATAGTCTCTCTTTTCACTTAATAGCCCTTCAACATGCCCTGCATCTCTCCTGGTCAATATTTTAGTTGTGATTTTAGTCTGTTAGAAAATGATCTATGGTGTAGGAAGAGGATCTTGTATGGATGGATCTCAACCAGCCCTCTGTTTGGGGTTGCTTGCAATTGCAGGGGACTGGTCTCTATCCCAGTCTGATCCAGTATTCCCCACGGCTCTTCCACCTTTCTGTCTGGACAACTGGATCTGTGAAGAGACGAGCTTAGTTTTGCCTCAACACGTATGAAAACTTTTATTCCTAGAGCTGAACCAACACCACCATATTCATCTCAGATGAGCTACATCCAGGACTCATGTGCAGCCTAAGCCTTAGTCATGTCAAATCCCATTGTGGGGGTTAAGTCAGTCACTGAGTTGAGCTCTGCAGGTAATCTTACAGCAAGGTTTCAATTGATCCTGAGCATCTGCGCTGCAGAATCCCTTGCAGTGCGCTTGTCATGCTGCGGGCCGGTGTGATCACATCCATCCACCAGCAAAACTTTAATGTGTTGGCAGTGGACAAATCTGTTCCAAAGAGAAATGTGTGATAAACTGTCTGAACAAAGGCATTAGTGGGGGGTCTGTAGCCACAGACATTTTTACTGCCCAGTGCTTTTTGTGATATAAAGTGAGCCCAGCCTCTGTATTGTGCAGCCGTGGGTTACTTTTTGGCTGCTTCAGCACCTGGAGAGGGAATAGGTGGGTGCTTGCCTTTTGTTTTCTGCTGGGCCTCGTTTCAGTGGTGCTTAAGCTGTGGAAGCTAAAATACACTGATCTACACTAAGAATTGGTGGCGTATTGGCAAAGTGCAGCTGATGGGAGTTTGGCAGCCCCGAAGGACGGAGAGAAACAGACCCCAGCGTTTCTTTAAGAGCTTGTCCTGGCCTCTGAAGAGCACCCGTTCTGCATTCTGTTGCCATTGCTATAGTAACTTTCTGTCTCCTGATTTTGTTATGAATGGCAATGGGAAAAGCCTCCATGCAAGCTCCAGCTGATACCCTGCTGTTTCAAACATCCTCAAGGCTTGCTTTCATTTTTAACCTGTGAATGGCTGGTGTGTTTTATCTGGGGCTTCCTTTGTGAGCCAGCGTTTGCTTCCTTTTGATTCTGTGCATCCAACAACACGCCATATGTCCATTGTACACAAAGAGGAGAAATTTGGAGCAAGCAGCTTTATACGGGCAAAGGTCTGGATCTTCGGGGGAGGGAGTCCTGGGCATTTTTGGAAGGTGGCACTTTATAGTGGTGTTTTTGTGAGGTGAACGGGAGCCAGTGGGGCTCAGCAGCTCCCAGTGCTGGGCTCTGAAGGCTGACTTTGTCCTCCTTTATCACGATCCAGGCATCCCCTCTCCAGACACAATGCAGCTCTGTTCCTTCTGCCAGCACGCTCTCCCTCTGGGACTTGCCGCTACCATGGAAAATGGCAAAAAGCATGGGTGAATCTGTTCTTTAACCAGTTGTGAGCAGCAGGTCAATATTATCAGTGCCATTTAACAAATGTGTGGATGGGTCCCACAGAAGGGAAGTGGCTTACTCCAGTCAAAAGAATGAACATCAGAACTAGGGAGAGAGCTCAGGAATTTGGTGTTGCTGGCACATTAACCATTTTTGTTTAGAACAGTACCAAAATGGCGTGACCTTGAAAATGACCTGGTGCTAGAGGCTGTGCATATACAGGTACCTACCAAAAGGAGATAATGAAGAAGATAGAGGTGAGAGAGTGACTCATTATCTCCAATGAGGAGACAGATTTCCGGAGACAGAGTTCCTTGTGTTCTCACATAGCAATCAAACCCAGCTTTCCAATGTAATTATTGTTCCTAGAGATAATGGTAACCATTTCCTCCCAGCACCCTGCAATTTATCCCCAGATGGAGCATCTTTTCTGCATGCCTGAAAAGTTTATCCTCCTGTGCTGCCCAAGGTGCTGTTGAAACGTTTTTCAAGATTTGCCTTAACCTGAATTTTGCTGCTGCTTGTTTGAGTTCTAGGGCGTGCAGATGTTAGGCTCACGGAATCTGTCCTACCTTGAATTGAGAGGGATTCTTTGAAAAATGATGAGCTTTAAAATCTTGCTCCTCCAAACTAACTGGCCTTTCATGGATTTTCAGATGATGTTTGTGCCAAGTTGTGCACACTTTCTTACTAGAAAATAACTACTTACCTTAACACTAACATTTCTCAAATCTGATTTTCAAGATGCTGGTTAATTAGTGTATAATGCAGTAGACCTCTAAAGCAATTTCATTTTGTTACTCTGGGTTTTTGTTCTCTAATCTCCACATGTGGAATAATTTTCTACTTATTCAAGAATTAATGAATCTATCATCTTTGTAGATAATCAGCATTCTTGCCACTTAATAGGCAGAGGTGAGTGCAGTGACATGCCGAAGGTCGCACAGTGAGTCAGTGGCAGAGCCAAGCAGGGAGCTGGAGCTTTAATTCCCCCTCTGGTAGAGCAAACAACTGACAGTTTTTGATTCTCTTGACAGGTTTTGGTATGCAGTGCAGAACAGAGAAGTAAGCACACTGAAGCAGGCTGATTTGCTTGTAAAAACTCACTCAAGAATGTACGTTGATCTCACTGTGGTACCCAGCCAAAGCAGCCTCGCAGATTTCAGACCTCAGCCTAACTCTCACACTTGCACACATTAGCAAAGCAAACAGGAAACTGTGGAGCAGCCAGTGCATATTTCCCACTGTAATGCTAATTTGTTGGGGAAAGAAAATGGTGAGTAATTTAAATTAGATTGTTTGCTTTTCCTCTGTAAGACTAGAAAAACGAATCTAAATTAAAAACTAATTGGACCTGGGAAGAATTCTGCTGTATTCTGAAGCTCAGACTTCAAAGTGTGGAACATTGAATCCTGCAAAGCACCTGAATGGCAGCTTAAATCTACTCTGAGGCCATCGCATGTTTCTGATCTGGGCTGGCTGTTTGCAGGGAGGTGCACAGATCAGTCAGGAGATGTAGGTGTGATCCATTTTCTTTTGCGTATCAGTATTGAAGCTGCTGGAGAATAACGTGTTCCTTCCTTAGAGTGTTGTTGTTGGTTGGACACTGAAGTCATGCGTGTTGTTTGGCAATGTTCTTACACTTGCAGTGGGGCAGCATTAGCAATGCTGGGATCCCTGGGGCATTCCCTGACACTGTGTGTCTTCCAGTTGTCAGCTCAGCTAAACTGGGGTGGATCTGGGCATTGCCCGTGCTAGAGGTTACTGGTTACAGGGACCTTTGTGAATACTCTTTATCCAAATGTGTGAAGGGAATATCAAACCTCTCTATTGAGCAATGCTTAAAATGGATTTGAACACTTTGTCAAAATGTTTGAGAGAGAATTTTTCTTTTTAAAGGGTTAAACTGTTCATGCTCGTTCTTGAAAAACTGCAGTTCTTCAAAATGAAGTCAGAGTGTCTTTCTATGCAAACATTTCCTTTGATCCTATGAAAAGTACAACTCAACCATAAAACCCACTGCTTAGCCCCCAGATGAGATGTTTCATACCATTTGGAAGGCAGGCCAGTCTGAAATTTTACATTTTGATTCACTGAAGTTTGTTTAACATTGTTTCATGCTGACCTCAGAGCATTAAAATGAAATCCCAGCGTACGAGGGGGAGGAAAGGCTGTGGTGCACAGAGTGTCAGAACCTGAGCTCTTGGTACTGCTCTTCTGGAAGAGGTAGTAGTACCCTGCATTTTCCCTGAATTACAACAGGCTCTTTGGACGATTTTAAACAAATATTTCCACATATGTAGGCCATACTGGAGGGCATGCAACTTGTACTCTTTTTGAAACACTAGTACCAAAAGCAGCATCTTGGATGCTCCCATCTTCCCTAAAAGAGAGAATGCATTTCACTGCTGAGGGAAACAACTGCCCTGTGTGTCCCTCCTCGTCCTGCCCGAGGAAAGCAGGGTGTGATGCTGGCATATATCTCTGGCTGTGCAGGAATACCCTGGCAGAGGACGATGAGGGGTCTCCATGTGCTGGTGACACATGACTGTTCCTTTCAAAAGCAGCAGCTGGCAGCTCTCTGATTAGTGCACTACAGATGGAAGCAAGATGCAAAGGGCCTCTCCCATCCCCTCACCAGAGCTCCCTCCATGCTGTCACCTCCCTCCCTAATTCAAGGGAACCCGTTGCTGCATGCTGGGGTTTCCCATTCTGCCAGTCGCAGCTGCAAAGCCATTAGCTGCATCCAGGGCTTTGGATGGAACATGGAACGTGCTCTGAGCCCGCTCCGGTCCTTGGGAGCGACATTGTCTGCAGGGATGGTGGCTTGGTCAGGAGTGCCTTCTGCAAGGCTACGGGGAGGAGAGGCGTAGTCCATTCAGGAGTTAATTCTCTGGATGATCTGGAAGGCACACAGATTTATGAAATAAAAGCTTGTAATGCAGTTTAATAAGATTGGATTTATTTAATAAGTGCAACATGAGGACACTGGTTCATGTTAGCAGCAACTGCAATACCCCCAGACTTAATGGGCTCTACAGAGCAGCACAAAGAGATCTGGTTTTTGCATTGCTGCTACTGTTTTGAGTTCTCTTTCTTACTACTGCTGTTATTCCTGGCTTTTGCCTGCTTCTGCCCCTGCCTAGAAAGAAAGACTGAAAATTTTGAGGGCAGAGGATCCCCAAAAAGGGCTGGCTGCAGATGAACAGGAGCCTGGACCAGTGTCTTGCTACTGCTCCACGTCACAGGCCACTTCTGTGGATTTAGGTGGGCCATTTGAATTTCTGTGCCTCATTTCCCATGTGTACAGTGAGGCTAGTAATGCTGCCTTTGTCTGTTCTGTCTATTTAAAATGTAATGAGATGAGATTTTCAAAAATGACAAATGATTTTCAGTGCCTTCTATGAGTGCTTAGCTGACGGCATCTTCAGAAGTGACTGAACCCTCTCCTGCTGGGCAGTATGGCCTGGTTGAGGCTTTCAAGCTGTGTCAGCAAAATGAAGAAACGGAGCAGTACAGAGACAGTCCAGTGCAGATTTCTGCTTGAGGCTCTTTCTTCTTAGCTTAACATTTAAATTCAGCAACACCAATGTGTCTTACTGATTAGCATTGGTTCTCCCAGACATCGCACTTGGAGAGAGGATAAACCTTTGTAAAAACAAGGGGGAAAAGTGAAGTTCTTTATTTTTCTTGCTTTCCAAATTGTGGGAGTTGGTGACTTGGTCTGATTTTTGCTTTGAAATTTCCAGTGTGAATTTTTTGTTTAACTATTCACATTCTTCTTTCTGCCGTTGAACCAAATCCCAGTTGAGCATGTCCATTGAAACACTGGTCATTCAGAAAACCTTTGCTTGAGACCTCTGGACAAGATTGCTTCTTTTGTATATATTTATATTATTTTATAGCACGTGACATGCTGCAGTAGTAATATGGAGCACATTGGGAAGCTTTAGTTCTTTTTTACTGGAAAGTGCTGCACTACTTGGCAATCTGTTTGTTTTGGTCAGGTTATTCCCTGTTTTGGCAGTTGGCAATGGCGTGATGGCCCAGCTTAGATGTAACGTTCAGCTTTCCAGGGTAGTGATTCTCTCTTCTATGTTATTGTCTGTGGCTGGCATTTTTATTGCAGAATAAAGGAGCATGGCAGTCTATTTGCCTTTATCAATGGACTCAAGATACTTTCCCTTTCTCTCTCCTTGGGTTCCCCAATTAAGTTGTTGCATGTGTGTAAACATGATTAGCAGTGTATTCAGAGCTGTTTCTAAATGCCTACCAGTGCAGACTGGTGCGATGTGTTTAAAATAGGCTCTAAAGCCATCACCACACACGAAGCCCTTGAGATGAAGCTGCTTAATGCAGCTTAGGGGTAGGATGCTTCTGTGCTATGAGCTGGCAGGACTTTCATCCTGTGGAGCTGATAAACAGAACTATCAGCATAAGTAATATCTTCTGAACTCACCTGGGCATCTTCATCCAGCATCCCTTCTTCATCTGGGCCCTAGATGTGCCCTCCTTCTCTTTTCTTTTAACTTGTGCAGATCAGATCTCTGCAATGAAAAGTCTTGAGTCTCTCATAAGGGATCTGGGAAACATTTCTGTGCTCGTGGGATGTGTGTGTGTGCACACGTGTGATGAATATTCTAAGCACAGTTCTGATCCAAATGTTGATTACATCGCTGCCTGTGAGTGCAGAAAACTGGCTTCAGTGCCCAAGAAAGTCTTCTCAGAGCCCATCATCCGATATTATGGGCCATCATCCTATCATACGAGTACAACGTAGCAGATGATGTGCCAGGCTATTCTGTAGAGTTAAGTATGTCCATTCCAATAAATGGGGAAGCAGTTCCATTTAGTGGGAAGTGATATGGGAATGGCCATGAAATAGCAGGGACGGGAGCAATTCTAGAGCAGTTGAAAGGGAAGTGAAGCTGGACTGCATCTTCGATATAACAGCAGCATGGGAAGCCAAGTAGTATTTGTACTTCTCAAGTTGAGTTTACTGCTGACTTTTATTTTTGGTGCTATTGTGTCGTGTCTTAAAGGAAACCAGAGAGCTGTAACACTCAAAGTCAAATGAGTGAATCATTCAAAGAGCACGCTATGTTTTATGACCCTTACTGTTATTGTTGTCATCGTTATTTATTAACACAGTGCTTAGAAGGTGTGTGAAGCCATGTGGATCACAGCTCTGGAGTGCGTGCAATGAAAGATTTATCCGGAGAGATAGAGAGCAGTGAAGAGATCCCAGTGACAGGACATAAACAGTAATTGTCATCCATTCTTTGCTTTTTGACCAGAGCTCCCTGACTTGGAAGGTCTATATTTTAAGCCATGTTGCAATAGTACAGATTGCTGTTGTCCATTGTGGATGCTTTTGGGAAAACACTGACAAAGTTTTCAGTAATTTCTGTCTATAAATCAATAGCGATTTCCTGTTGAGTCCCAGTTCCATACAGATTTTAATGGAGGCAAGCCAGTAGCTGTCATATTCTTAGAGAGGTCTTCAGAGGAAATGTTAATATTTAATGATGCCTTTTTGTGGTTAGATGGGCGAGTTCTTTTAATGACACTGTCTGGAAGAGGCATACCTCAATCCTCAGCTGTAATCAATCCATACAAGCTATCACTTGTGCTTCAAAATGTCACAGGACATTTACGGACCTTAATGAAATCAGAAATTCTGCTCTAACTTCTGTCTATAATACTGAACACTTCAGAGAGATTCCTATTGCTTCTATCCAAGATAATTATCCTGGGGAGAGCTGAAAAATGCCTGATTTTGGAGCAGGCTGGTACGTTTCACATGCATTTATTTTATAAAGACTGAATTAGTAAGGAGAGATTTTGAAGGCAGTGAGGCTCTCTTCTCTCTCTGGAAGTCAGTGGAGTTGTGTGCTTAATTTCCATTTGTGCCTTTGGAAAATCCCCTTCTAATTGACTAAATATTTGTACTATTGGCTGTGGGCACAGTGGCACAATGTGGCTTTCAAACCATCTGTTTTCATGGACTAAACCCCACTGGCAACAAACCTTGATTGGCAGAAATTCACCAGGGCTGGTTTACGTTAGTTGAGGTTGCCGAGGACAAAACCATAAAGGAAAAGAGAGGCATAGGATAAGCAGAAATAAAAAGGACCATGGAAATAAATGAGCTTTGTTTCAGCATTTGAATGGACTTTACTCATTTATCTAAAGACTTTCTTCTGGTCTTTAATGTTTCTGAAATAATTTGTCTCGTCTTTGAGTGCTCAATGCCAAGAAAAGCTGTCAACCACTCCAGCAATTATCATATCCCAAAGGGAAGTTGGTTAATGATTTCTTTGTAGACGACAGGGTCTTTCAGTTTTTGTGCTGTGCCAGAACAATTCCAACCCAATGAAGCATTTTAGGATTTGGTTTGATTCTTAATGCTGAAGGAATATTCTGGAAATAGTTATTCACTGCCACCTCGTGATACTGAGCCTGCACCTTAGAAAATGAAAATTACAGGGTCAGAAGCAGGGATCAGCAATAGGTAAGGGAACAGAGAGAGAGGGAAGAAGGCTTTCCCAGCTTGCAGTCGGGGTGGGGTGGGGGGAGGAATTCACAGGCTGTTGTAGTGGCACATGCAACAAGTTGGGATTTCTAAGGGCTGCATAATATTGTAAGCAGTGATGGCTGCAGAGGTCAGCACAGGTTATCCCAACCCCCCAACCCTTGCTCCAAGCATCCCTGAAATTTGTTGTGGATTTACATTCAAGCTTTGTTCAGCTTCTCTTTGAAAACCAGTTGCTAATCTATGTAAGAGTGGTCTTTGTATCCCTGCTTTTAGCCCCATGCTGCCAGGCATCATGAAGATTTTCCTCTACGTTCAGTAAAAGCAATTAGCTGACTTCACCACGGAGTCTTCTCTCAGTGGACCCAGATGAAAATATGGCATCAACTTGATTTAATTCTGAGGAGCAAACTGTATTCTTAAATTGTGACCCAGTTAGATGTAATTGAAGGATTGCCATTGACTTTAAAATGTCTAGTATTTCACTTGAGCGAGTTTGCTCCTGAGTGAGAACATCAGCTGTGCCTCAGCTACAACCCATGTTTTGGCAAACACACCTTCCTCATGGAGAGCTGTGGCTTTCTCTGGTAAGGTTTTGAGCTGTGCTCCTTAGGGCTGTTGTTCAGATGGTGGAGACATTGAGCACAATTACCTCTGCAGCCAGGGACAGGTCCATCTCCCCTGTGCAGAATGCCTCCATTGTTATCTTCATGAGTACCTATATGAAAATCCTGGCCCTGACTAGATCTTAGGAGCCCTGTCCTACAGGGGTCCAGGCTAAAGTTCAGGCCATGCCTTAGGATGGTGTGGTGGCTCATACTGTTCTCTTTCTTAGCTCATTTTCACTGGAGAATGTAGATTTTATGGAGTTCTGTTTTTGCAAATATCCAAATTTCAATGGGATCCTGCCTTGTGTGATAATTTTTGCACCCACTGGAAGTATGAATAATTAAGTGTTTGCAATAGGAAGAGCCCCAGATTGGAAGTCATTGCTGTCATTTATTTTAATAATGGCAATTTAATGGCAGAATATACTGCTGTAATTTCTGGCTGGGTTGTGAAGCTTTAAATAATGAAGAAAATTCTGGATTTGCAGCAATAGTCTCACCTAAGGATGGTAGGCACATAAAGCAACATAGAGCTTAAATCACATTGTTTCTAATTCAAATCAGGTTTAAACATTCAGCCTTACCCTGTGCATGTAAGTAACTATGACAATGCAATGTAATAAAGCAGCATTTGTTGTTTTATGGATGAGAAGGAAGTTGGCACGCCTTGGCCAGACAGAATAGGAGATCAGAAGTCACTAGACCCATTGATGCAACACAGTGAAGGAGTCCTGTGCTCCTGAGTTTTTCCAGGCACGGCACAGATACCAGAGCACTGTAGCACCCAGGGAGTGTGTAAGTAGAGACCTAATTTTCCACTTGTTTGACGAGGAGCCTGCCCACATCATATCCTTGTGCTCACATTTTCCCCTCTATATCAATGTCAACTTTTTTTTGCAAAAGGATCCTTGATAAATCCTCGTGCCATTCATGCGCTCCTTGTTCTCCTCTTTGCCAGAGCACATCCCCAGGCAGGGATTGTCTGTTGTCACGTACTGCAGTGCTTAAGGTAGTGAGCGCTGATGTCAATTAGGACTTTTGTGCGCTAGCATAAAAGACTCTTCAATTAAGGCAGTTCTGCTGCTGCTCTCCTGCAGTTCAGTTCATCACTTTCCTTTTTGGCAGTGTTGAGATATTACTACTGGAAGTCAGTTGCCCAGAAGTGTCCAGAGTGTTATGATGTTAGAAAACCCTGATGTTTTAATTCCACTCAGGTTCCTTCCTTCGTTCTGTTTATTATGTGCTGTGTGGATGATATTAACTGATGAAATGAGCTATTTTTTTCATGTATTGCTAAATATTTTATCTGCAAGTAAGCAGATAAACTGTATCTGCATACCTGTATCACTGTGATATTGCAAGGACCAATTAACACTCATTACAGAATCAGAATATGAAAAGACCAAAGGCTACCAGTGTAACTCCAGCTGGCCTGACTGGTTTCTTGGGTTGTGTTTATGTAACTTCAGTGTTTCTCCACCTTTGTTGTCAATTTTGCTGAGTATGATCTGTTACCTGAGGAATTTTTCTTACTGATGCTGGGTTTATGAAATTCAGATGAGAGTCAGTGTCATTTTCCCAGTAATTTATGTGGTTCTAAGTGAAAATAGACACCCTATGGGACTATTAAGCACACAGATTATCAGCTCCGAGTGATTTGTAAGCAAAATTTGGTTATTTCCATGCTTAGAGCATGGGCATATCCAGTTGCTGGTTTAATATATTGCCACTCAGGAGTTGTGCCATGCTAACTAGCTGTAAACAAACTCAATCAGAAAGGTAAGGTGCATCATAGAATCATAGAATGGTTAGGGTTGGAAGGGACCTTCAAAGGTCATCTAGTCCAACCCCCCTGCAAGAAGCAGGGACATCCATGACTAGATCAGGTTGCTCAGAGCCTCATCCAGCCTGGCCTTGAACATTTCCAGGGATGGGGCATCCACCACCTCTCTGGGCAACCTGTTCCAGTGCTCTACAACTCTCATTGTAAAATTTTTTTTCT
>WHYT01016496.1:21836-54997 GCA_009806455.1 Tetrax tetrax | reverse complement strand
TGGGGCCAGATCTGCCCAGCCAGTTTGGAGCTAAGCTGATTCAGAGGTGTGGTCTTTCAGCAGCACCTTGCGATGCAAGCTTTGTCTTGGGGGATACGCACAGTACCTGGCAGAAGGAGACTGGCAGCTTTGCGTGCCACCCTTATGCCAGTGCTGAGGACATCATTTGACATAAGCCATCTGCTTTTAGCAGGTGCTGAGCAGTTTTCGAGTCTGTCTGGAATTTTATACCTGCAGGACCATGTCTAACTCTCCATATCGCTTAACTGTCTTGTGGTACATTAAATCTGAGTCTGTCTTCTGTGACACTGTTATAAAGTTGGAAAATTATGTAGGCAGCAAAGGTCACGTGAAGTTGATCTGTGTGATCTGCATGAACTCTCCTACCTTAAAAAGGGACGGCATGTGTGAACAGAGTTGACAGAAATCTACCCAAAATCAAACCCCTTTACTGTAAGGTTCAGAGAGAAGCGCAATGTCCTGTTCCCAGGGTGGGAGACTGGAGGTCAGAATTTCACTTTCTCATCGTCTGGAGTAATGACACAGAGGTAGGTAAAGCTGGCTGCAATGACAGTGATTGCTGAGAGCCTGGCACTTTGCCCCCTAAGTTTTGGGGGAAGAAGAAGGGATTATAATGCTAAGAAACAATGCAAATCACTGTGAAATAGCGATTTCTAAGACCGTGCCCATGGTTCCCATGAGCCTGGAGATGCTAAACTCTCTCTACTGGATGGAAGGGAGAGAAATGAAAAGGACACCCAAATGTCCCACACCTTTGTCCCAGAAATGCTGTATTTCACGGTAGGGAAGGTCATGGCATGAGCATAGGCTCTAAGCTGTTTAGAGGGGAGGGCACATTTTCGCTGTGTACTGTACTGCCCATAACAGAGCGATCCCTCTCTGGGACCCCCAGGAGGGTGTCTCTTTGCCGATAACATGACATGATAGTAAATTAAGTGTGGAGCAGCAGCTCGGGCTTCTTTAAGGACAGTTAAGATTGTAGTGCACCTGAAATACTTGGAACATTTCCTCTAAGCAGCACACTAAAACAGTAACAGTCATCTTAGAAGGTTATTTCTGAACTTTCTCAAGGACTTTAAAGGAAACAAAATCAATTGGAAAGTTAATTTTCATTTGCAGATCAAATGTATATTTATCGACCTGTTTGTGCAGCTGGAAAGTGAATCTTCCCCTCATAATCTAAGATAGTCTGTATTCCAAAAAGATCAGGCTGTTTCTCTGAGAAGTTTTATGATTTTTACCTCCTCACAGTAGCCCATTTGACTCTATGGATATTTCCACATCATGACATGCAATTTTTATTTTCTCCTGTAAGATAATAAAACAAATGAAAGATGCCCATTGGTAAATATAATTGCCCTCTGTAATTTAGCTTATAGTGATTAATAATGGACACTTCCTTTATCACCTTTTGGGAAGGACGGATGTACTCCTTCTGCCAGGAATCAGCCTGTATTTAATCCTCCCAACACTGCACAAGATGCAGGGAGTAGCTGGATCCTTGGAAAACTCCAAGTCACTGAGACTCAGAACTGATGCAGCCATTGGCATGGGCAGCATAATGACAGAAAATTAGGGTGAACTCATGAAAGATCTTTTGGCCCAGTCCTGCTGTCTCTGATCACAGTACCAAGAGCCTTTCTCCCTTTGGCAGAGGGTGATTCCCCAAAAGGGAGTGGGGATTATTAGCATCTAACAAGCCGAAAGGGAAATCTAGAGCTTGTTGACACTGTAGTGATGAATTTCTGATACTTCCAGGAATGCTTTAAATCCATCTCTCATCCCTCTTTTAATTTCATTTTTAAATGTGTATTTCCATTTCCATTAAAATTTCATGGTAAAATGTCCTGGTGGACATCCTTCAAGAATTTAGGAGTAAAAGCAATTAGGTGTTGCAGAAATTCTGTCGGGTTTGTTGCAATTCTTCTAAAATTCCACAGAGAAAGAGACTCTTTCAATAGTTTTTTCCCATCCATCCAGTAACGCCACAGTGGGAATAAAATTCCCTGCTAAGTGCATTACAGTAGTCCACAGAATCTGTAAAGTTAAGATTCAGAGCTGATGTAATTGACTTCCACTGGTGCCTGTGATGATTTATTTTAGCATAGATTATCACTGTACAGAGATTCTCATATTCCTGTGCCATTTTCCCTCTAGATCTTTCCAGAAGACAAATTTAGACATAGACGTTCCTTTATCATGAAATGTGTTTCTGCTGCAAAGAGCCTGCACAAGATGTCCTACACCAGCCAATATCTGTGCAGAAATGGCTGACAGCAACCTTGTGTATCCACTGGCCAGTATACCCCACAACTACCCTGGGCCAAAGGACGGGCCAGGGACGCGCAGCCGGTGTGGAGCACACCTCTGTACATAGCTGGGGTAGAGGCTGGCAGTGCGAGTGTGGGCATAATGCTCTGGTTTGTGCATTTGCTCCCCTCTTCTGCCATTTGGGGAACGTTGTGAGAGCCCTCAGAAGTGCTGATGTAGCATAATTTAAAGATATTTATGTTCTTCTACCGGTGATGTGACTTGGCTACAGCAGCCTTGCTGGTCCTAGCGGCTGCAGTCAGGAAGCTGGGTTGGGCTGGCCAGCCATCCTTCATCACTCTCCTTCATTAACATTTGGCAAGGAAGATTTGGCAGTGCTTGTTCTCTGTAGCACCTTCTAATTTTAGCCTGCTCAGCCTGCCGCGTGCATTTAATAGACGTAGAGAAGACAAAGTGCATCCCCATTATCTAGAAATGCCATCACTTCCCGCAATACCCTGGCAGGTAACGGCACCACTCTGACACCTGGACCGGATACAAACCTGCAAGAATTTAAGGAGTGAGTTCAACTCTCTCCTTTTAACATAGCACCTGACTCTGCAGCTGACATTTCATAAGTAGGTAGGGAGGATTTATATGTAAACTATAGCTTTACCAGGGGAATGAAGCAGCTTTTAAAAAAATGCAGATGTGCATCTCTGTATTTTTTCATTGTGTTCCCCACTTGTTCTCATCTTGTCCTTTAGCTTCAGTAGCTCTTCCACTTTCCTCCTCTCACATGTGTTTATACAACAGCTAATAACCATTCCCTGCCTTTGTTTAGCAAGGCTAAATAAGCCAGTTTGCAGCTACATTAATAATTTTAAAATAATTTGTTTTGGCAACCTTTTAGCTCATTCCTAAAAGGAAAGAAAATCAATCTGTATTGGCAATTGGTAAATGGAGCTAGAAGATACACCTGGGAGCTCAGTTCTGATCCTCTGGGTACATGCTAAATCATATGGAAGTTTTTAAAATCTGGTGCTATGTAGATGTTGAATACAGAACAACCGTGTTTTTCAGTCCTTTAATATCTTCATTTATTTTATTCTGTACTACTTAGGTTCTTGCAACATGGTGATGGGAAGGAAATGCTAAGTGTCGTCTGAAGATTGGTTATTACTTTCTGAACCTAGTCATTACTGGATTCAAGTTATGGAATGCGTTCAAAGTTCAAGAACTGCTGTTCTGAATTAGGCCCATGTACAGTAAGGATTGCCTTCTTAAAAAAGTATTTTAAATAGCTGTCATTGAGCAGATGAGAAAAGCTTTAGAAATATTAGCGTGCTGATGACTTCACCCCCTTAAAGGTGCTCCTGTTTCTTCTACAAGTACAGCTGTTCCACCACTTGTAGCATGGCATGGAGAAATGACCTGCCCAAGGTCCAGGAGGCCAGTCAGTGCTGGAGAGGAATGGTTTCCTGTACCCATGTTCGTGGTCCTTCTTCTGTAGTCACGTTGCTGTTGCCAGGGCTGGATCTTGAAACAGCAGCTGGACCTAGCACATCTCAGATCAGCTGCCCAAGGGCCTTGATGCTCTCTCCCAAACCCTTAGGCTTGTTTGCTCCCTTTGATAGCTGAAGACACTCATACCTGGCAAGCAAAGGCAAGAAACCATTCAGATATAAAATTGAGGAGGAAAGCTAGCATTAAAGAGGAAAAAAAAAGGAACAGCTGTGCTAAGTTTAGAAATGTGATGTAGATGCTTTCTTCCATGTTCTGAGCAAAAATATGCTGAGGTTTCAAAACTTCTTCCAGCACAGAGAGAGACACGATAAATAATTTAGTATTGTCTATTCTAGTAATTAAATCAAAATAAAACCCTACAGGCTAACAAATTAATCATTTTGCTACTGTCATAATGAGCCACTTTTTCATTTGCTACTAATTGGATATTAACTGATTGGCATATTAGCTACTTAAATGTTGCCTGATGCCCTACCTATACCCAGGAAAAGCTCTTTTACTCTTTTCCTTATAGCTGCCAGTAAACTAATGTACATAAAAGGTCCTGATAGTCATGTTTGAACAGATGTTGCCTTTATAACGATTTACTGCGGTGATATACCAAAGGTTTTGATTTCTTATGGTGTGTTTAATGGAATTAGTTGGCTATGTAAAGATCACTACATTTTGTGACAGGAGAAGCTTGCAGTTTGCTTTGTGTGACATGGAACTGGCACATGACTGAGGGAAGAAGGTAAGTCTTTGTCCGTTGTTAATGGTCTGTTACAACCTTCAAGCAGAAGTGGCTCTGTGCTATTTAGGAGTTCTTGAAAAGGTGTCTTGCACCTTCCCCAGAGCAACTGATGTAAGAGGAAGTGGTGTAAACAGATGGATTTTGAATGGTTATCCCACCCTAGCCATGAATTCCATCTCTTCCTTGCACTGAGGCAAGGGCACTTTGGACAATGAGGAAATATTTACGCCATTTAATGAATTTTTTTTTTCCTTGAAGTACCAGCTTATGGAGTTCAGGGACTGAGAAATTTAAGACTCCAGGCATGACAGAACGTCTGAACGTGGCGTTTGCACCACTGGACTGGTGGGAGATGGCCAGTGGCTGGTGCAGACCGCCACGCCTGCGCCAAACCTTCAGCTCAGTTAGCACGGGAGGGGGGACGCGCGCCCGGGCTCCCGTTTCTGCGGGAGAGGGCGTTTAGAGACCCACGCTGCGAAACCCAAGGCCTGGGAGTGGCTTTCACCTTCCCCCCGCCCAATTCGCTAACGCACCCCCACCGCTTTCTGCTCCGCCAGCGCCGCGCAGGGCGGGGTGGGACAAAGAAGACGGAGGGCAGCGCGTTCACCAGCGCACCGGCTCGCGGGCGGCCGCCTCCCCTCCCGTCGGGGGTCCGCAGCCCCCGAGGGCGGGGGGTTTCGCAGCCGCCGGGCCCCGCCGCGGGGCGGGGGTTCGGTTGCGGCGCGGGGGGAGCGAGCGGCCACGGGACCCGCCGCCGCACTGGCGTCGCCATTGCGCCACTTCGCATCTCAGCCCGCTTTCTCCTGTCTCCATTGGACGGCAGCCGCCTGTCATTTGCATCCCCGCCGGGCGCTCAGCCAATGGCGCCCCGAGCTGCTGCGGGAGCCCCCCCCACTCCGCCGGGGAGAGGGAAGGGAGCGGCCAGAGGCGCATGCGCTGCTGCGGTTGCTGGCGGCTGTCGCCCCCTCCCTGTGCGGCCTGGGCTGGGCTGGGCTTGGCTTAGGCCGGGCCGGGGTGGGCTGGGCTCCGCGGCTGGGCTGGGCTCCGGGCAGAGGGAAGAAAGGGAGACGCGCAGGGGTGGCTGCTTTTCTCCTTCCTGCCGTTGTGGAGAGCAGGGCTCGCCTCCCCGCCGCACCTCCTCCGCTCGCCTCCTGCTTGTGATCGCGTTGGTTTGAGGGATTTATTTTTATTTTAATTTTTTTTAATTTTTTTTTTTCTCCGGTGGAGGGGAGGTCGGGGAGCAGTTGCTGCACGGGAGACAATAGCGATACAGCAACCACCCCGCTTCTCCCTCTCCCCCTCCAAAAAAAAACCAAGCCAAACCCCCTAAATACATAAATCGGGGAGTGATTTCCCAAGATGTCTTATCAGGGGAAGAAAAATATCCCACGGATCACGGTGAGTAGAGTGCCCGGGAACAGGGGGAGGGTGCGAGGGGACGGAGCTCTTTGTGTGGTGGGAGGGCGATGGCGGGTGCGGGGCAGGGAGCCGGGGCCGCTGCGGCGCCTCCTGTGCTGCAGCCGCGGGGGACAGCGGTGGCTCTGGATGGGGATGGAATGGACCCCCCCCCGCCCTAGACCGCCCCAGCCCGCCAAAGGTTCTGATTTGGGGAAGGAGTCGGCCGGAGCGCGCTGGCCGGCGAGTTGGCGCTGGGGCTGGGGTGGGAGGGAGCGGGATTCCCATTTTTTTTCCCCCAGAAGCTTCTCGCAAGGCGGGTGTTTCGTCCCCTCCTCGGCGCGATCCTGGGGGAAAAGGGAAGGAGCCGTCCATAAACCCCTCCCTCGATCTCCCTATTGTGGGAGCCGATTTAGGGCAGGTATTGCAGATCCAAGGATACCGACTCCTCGTTACGTAAGGCACGGTAATTCGCATCTAACGGGCTGTTACAGCCGGTTGTTATTTTTTTTGACACAAGAGTTTTTCGTTCTTGGCAGCGGCTCCTTCCCCCAGCCCCACGGACACACCCATCCTCATCCTCCGAGGCAGAAAAGTCGGCTCTGTAATGGAGCTTTGCAGGGTGACATTAGTGCTGGGCTGCACGGGTACCTTTTAAATGTTGTTTAGGAAATGCAAGGGATGCACAAAATCGTTGTGCGATAAATGGAGCATCCTCTTTTCTTTTGGGTGGGTGAGGGGGGAATAATATCCCTCCAAGAGTCCAATGGTAAAGAGTTTTAAAAGATGCCTATGTTTAAATAACGATGAAGGTTCCTGCTGAATTGCTGTCACAGGCCAAAAGTAGTATGACGCATTTTTCTTATGACTGAATGCTCTGATTTGTGTTGTATGCGCCTGATGCAATTCTCTTATGACGGTAAGGGGTAGAAAAAAAAAATCAGATTCTGCTCTTATTGCTCTTGTATAAACACAGAACTGATCTACAGAGACTGATGCTTGAAAAAGAACGATAATCAATGTCTAGCTGTCCTGTTTTGGCTGCAGCGGTAGGGTAAGTACGTACAGATTTAGTGGCAGGCCCTCACACGGCTGCAGACTGTGTGTGCTTTTGTCTCCAAGGTGGTTGAAAAGAGCAGAAGGATTCACACTGATTCCTGAGCTTGCTGTGCAGCTGCAGCAGGAGACCTGTTTGGTAGCAGAAGCGTTCAGAGCATCATTAAAATGGGCCAGGCTGCATTTTTGTTGGTCACTATGTATCTATTTTTTTTTTTTTTCTTTTCTGATTGATGCCCAGCGCGTTAAGACTTGGGCTGTCAGTGATGTCGATGGCCAAACTAACTGGTTTCAGTAGTAGCTAGCCTTTTTAATAGCACAAGGAGTCTGCACTAGAGATGGGCAGAAATACTGCAGTGTTTCTGGAAACGGTAAACATGTAGGATGGTTTCCTGTAGAGGCTGGCATTGAAAGACAAGTGGGTTTTGCACGCCCCGAGTTAATTCATTCAAGCTTACTGGCATTCACAGCAGATCCTAAATTTAAATCTTTGTGTTTTCTTTCTTTGTTTTTTAAATTGGTCGCATTATTCAGGGAAACTCTCCATTGCAGCAGTAGGAGGAAGAAGGAGAAAAAGGAGGGGGAAGGAGAGGCACTTAACATCTCATAAATGGTTAGCAGTTATAAAAAAGATGGATATAATGGTATAAATCAGTAGCTGATGCAGTTCATGTAGCACTTCTGGCATTAAAAGAGCAATATCAGCTTGTGTCAATTGAGAACTGGGTGCTCCAACTCTTCAGTTTTATTGTAAGCTCTTTGAGAAAATGCCTGATTCTTCTGTTTGACAAGCAGAACTCGAAATGAGGGCCCTGAGCAGCGCTGTCGCTGTCCTGTACGTGTTTGCTCTAAGTTCAAAGCACCACCAAGCGAAGGTCCTGCTTTCTGCCCCTTCTTGGATTCAGCATTTGGCTTCACCAGCCTGGCTGTGCTGTTCTGGCGTAGCTTTGTTCTCTTCCAAAGACTTGTTTGGAAGGAGGGAAGAGAATCAGAGTAAGTAGAAGGGCCAAGGTGTAGTTTGAACTGAATGCTGGATAGCATGTATCTGCTTTGCTTTAAATATCTGCATCTGTAATGCAGGGAATGAAGCAATCAGAGGAACATAGCAGTCACTTTTAACTTTCCTCCTCATCCAGAGCTCTGCAGAGTGTGTTTCGCTCTTGTTTATGACTACTGCAAAAAAAAGATAAATTTGTTTTTGACCTAAAATCTCACAGAAGCGAGATGTAACTTGGGCTGCGATAAAAGCACATCGCTTGATAGCTGCCCTGTTATAATTACCTTTCTGTTGCTGCCAAGCTGTCTTCTTACTGGAGGGAATTTTAATAACCTTTTTTTAATTTGCTAATACATGCTTATTTCCATCTGATTATGTAGTAGTGCTCTGGAAAGGCAGTAAAAGTATCCACTGCATCAAAACATCGCTAGGTTGGACAAAATGAGTTTGTTTGTGTTGTGTAACCTGTGGCAACAGACTTTTGGTCCATTTCCCTGACAGCAGTTGACTCACGGTTAGCTAAGCAGTGACTCCAGCGTGTGGGTGCATATAGGAAATTTTGCATACGACCAAGGCAGGAAAAAAATAGAGATGTGGCTGTTACGCATCCCTCAAAGTATTATTTAATGCTTTTGCTGTAGGTGATGGTGGCAGACTGCAGGTAAGAGTGAAGCTCCCAAGAAGACAAGCTCGCTGGAACCCAGCTCCTTTTCTGGTCTAATTTTTTTTCGGATTATTAGTGTGATGAAAGGACTTGCAGATGAAATAAAATATTTTATCTTTCCAGTTGAAAGTGCAGCAAATGACTGGTGCTTTGACATGCACTTTTGAATAATGCAGAAGTTGTTTCCCTCTCGATGCTTTTATCTCTGAAGCAACACTGCAGACTGTCAGCTTTTTCACACAATAATTACGTACTGTTGTGTGCTTCTTTGTTGCAGAGCGATCGTCTTTTGATCAAAGGTGGTAAAATAGTTAATGACGACCAGTCTTTCTATGCAGACATTTACATGGAAGATGGGTTGATAAAGTAAGTGAAGCCTGATGCCGTGTTGTGTTTGGAATGTGCAGAAATGTATTGCAGAATAAGTTAGTCTCAGTGAGCTGTATGAAATTGCAATGAAAAATGGATATTTTACTTACATCCTGGTGTTTGATAGAGGAGCTTTAAAAACAAGGTGTTGAATTAAATAAATGGGCCAAAACCCCACTGTTATTAGAGCGTGGGCCAAAGGAGCTACTTACACGTGCTTGATTTCAGCCGTGTGAACAGCCCCGTGCTGAGATGACACATGTGTTTGAAGTTACCTGTGTTGTACCGTTTTCCTGAGTTATGACTTAAGGTATTTTGAATCCAGAGTTCAGAATCCTGATACAGTTAATTCTGTCCTAGGGTAGGAGGCTGGTTTTAGGTGAGCCCCCGAGGTCTCCTACAGTGCTGTCTTTTATGATTCCATGACACATAGATCGATCTAAAGCCTCTTAAAGTTAATAACGATCTTGTAGTTTGAGGATTGAGGTTCAGACCTCTTCCCAGCATGCTTTTGTGTTTTCAGTCCTGAAACATGCATTTCTGGCATTAAATACATTACAGATTTCTTTGGAAAATTACTCTTAGGAAAAAAATGGACAAGCCAGAGGTTACAAACAAGGAATTTTCCTGTTCTGGCGAAGTCGTCAGCACATGTGCTTTTTAAATCAAGGTTAAAAGTTAAAGGAGCCAGCCAAAGACAGCTAATTATTTGCAATGTGTCATCCACTATTGCATTTTTAAAAATAAAACTGTGAAGAGCTAGGCTGGAGAGCTTTGAGAATCTCGTCAGGAATTTGGTAACTGATATCCGCGTGGGTTTATGTTTGTCCAGGGACCACATAATATTTATGCGCGAAAGTAAAGTAGACAATATAGAGGCAAAAACTCTCCCAGTGCTCCCAGAACAATACTAATGTCTAAATTGCTGTTAGATAGCTAGAGTAAAGCGTTGAACTGCCACTTGGCAGCCCCAGTCCAGTCCCAGTGAAGCTGCTTGCAAGGCTCCTGCTGCATTTGGTGCAGTGATCATCTGATTATCTGCATGGTCCCTTCTCCAGCTGCCTGCCGGTGTGACTGCTTCTTTTCCTTCATGGTAAATCTAATATTGCCTTGAGGTCCTGGAGTAGTTGCATGCTTTGCTCTCAATTATGCAACTGCTTCAAAAGGAAGAATAAAACAATATCAGCTATGTATGCTGGTTCTCTATGTTGCGTTGTATGGAAAAAGAAAATGCTAGCCAGGTTAAGTAGCACAAGGGTGGATGTTTACAGGCTGTTTGCCTTCTTTGTTTCTGACCAGCTGTTTGAAACCTATTTACTCAGGCAAATAGGAGAGAATCTGATTGTGCCAGGAGGAGTGAAAACGATTGAAGCCCATGGCAGGATGGTGATTCCTGGAGGGATTGATGTGCACACCCGCTTCCAGATGCCGGAACAGGGGATGACATCTGCTGATGACTTCTTCCAAGGGACCAAGGCTGCTCTGGCTGGGGGCACCACCATGATCAGTAAGCTGGCTGTTTTTTTTTTCTTTGAAGAAAGCTTAACTTTTCTCTTTCTCAGATAAGAACAGAAACTGTGGGCTGTATAAGTCATGTGACATTTTGGACCAGGTACCAGCAGTGGGGTATTTCTGATATCTATCCAGATTCCTGAGAAAAGCTTGTGTAGGAGTGGGAAAAGAGGTGGAAAAGCAAAACCTCAGGATTTCCACATCTTATAGCTGTCAGTCATTTCACTCTTTGTCTTCTCTGCTGGCAGAGTTTACTTTGCTACTTGTGTGACTTTCCCAGATTCTTGAGTCTATTCGTACTGAAACCAATGTCACTGTGACCTCTGGCTCCAGTAGGAGTAGCAGATCATCCAGGTTCCTGTGCCTCGATTCCTTTATCTGTGATGTCCATCATCTGGTTCACACTCAGAAGCTTGCTCCCTGTGTACTATGTGTCTTTCAAAACTGGGCCACTTATTTAAGGACTTGCACATGCCCACTTACTTACGCAGTTTTAGCACCAGAATTTTTGTTAGCATTGTTCCCTTTGTGCTCATATCCTCTTTTGGAGGGAGAGAGAAATCAGGAAGTGAAAATATCTCAAAATAATAAGACAGACAAGCTGGCTGTTCTGCAGACAACGGGATTGGACAGTCATGGTTGTTTTCCTCTGGCTCTAAAATACCTCATGAATGACTTCCAGGCTGTCTGTCCCTGCTTGCGATGGCTACAGATGCTTGGCGTCCAGGAGCCAGGACGTTAAAACTCTGTGAGTCATTGTTAACCTTGGTTGAGCTAGAGAAAAAAAAAACAACCCTCTGTTGCAGTGCAGCTGATCACGTGTAAAGTGTAACACGGCGTCATGGAGTCTGTTGCCGCCTATGGGAATCAAGGATAAAGGTGTAAAGTGATACAATATCTGAGCATCTTGCATTCTTTCACGTGCTGTGAGGTGCTGCCGTTTCACAGGAGGGGAGTTAAGGTTCAGAGAAATAAAAGAGCATGGTTCAGAACAGGTACTCATGTCTGTTGTCCAGTCCATGGATATAAAGAGATCATAGGCACAGCCAGGAATCAGCCGAACCCTCCGCAGTTCAAACCTAGCTCCTTATGGACTAGAACATCCTCATCTCTTAGGGGATGGTCATGAGCCGTCTTTGATCCCTGGCCTCGTGAGTGGACTTGGGAGGCTGGGGGTTGGGAGTAGGAGCCAGTGTTCCAAACACAGCTTGGCTGTCTGTGTTTCAGAAACAAACCTTTTTCTGGGTCTGGGCCTTGCCAAGAGGTTGTGTCTGGCCTATGAACTTGATCTAATGCTTAAAATAAATAACCCAGGAAATTATTTTCATAGTGTTATCACTTTAGAGTATGAAGTTCATGTATGAAGACAACCTCATGTGTACAGAGAACCTAAAGTAGCTGTGTAGCTGTGCGTGGTCTCATTGTGCATACTAATATCCAGTTTTTCTTCCAATCTGTCACTTTAAATCAGTGACACTGAAATGGTATTTTCTTCTCAGCTTCATTTCATTGACTTGGTTTCATTAGTTGTTCCTTTGTTATTAGTACACCTGGTTCACACTTGAATTATCATTTTGTTTTTCCTTGTTAAGTCAAATTAGATCAAAACAACATTCTCTGTCTGCAACAGCATTATTCCCTCCAGTGGCACTTTTAAAAACATTTTAAGCAGAAATTGCTTAGGCAGAATTTTCTAAAGCAGGCCTTCACTTTGCCTGGCTTTACCTGTGCAGAGCCTTGTACTTCAGAAACGCTTGGACCTTTCCATATGTGTGTAGATGTATATTGCCTTTATGACTGTAGTATCTAAATAGCTGACTAATGGTGTCTGTAGCACATCTCTGAGTTAGGGAAGCTGGAGAAAAGCCCTCCATTTTATAACTTCTCAATTTACAGCTGTGGAAAAATTAGCACAACGTAGATTATGACTGGACAAACCACGTAGAGGAGGCTGGTGGCTAAACTTGACCTCGCTGCCTTCCTGAGTGCCTTGGATTAGGATACCAAAATACACAATAATCTCTGAACAAAAGACATCTTCCTAAAGCATAGCAGCAAAGACAGTAGTTGGACCACTGAGGATGATGGAGAGACATTTCTGATGGGCGGGTATCAGCCACTGGAGCTAGACAGTGGAAAGCAGGATAAATAATCCAACTGGATTTCAAAGCTGTGGAGACTCTGCTCTGTGTTGGCTCAGCTGTCCTCTTCTTAGAGAAATTATACCATTTGCAAAAGTGTTTTTCCACAAGGAAGCATGCAGAACTGCCCTCATGAATGTGCTCTTGGTGGGTGGCCTTTGGTTTCTCCCAGAGCAGGTGGGACATGTGGTTGATTGCAGCATTTTTTTCTTTATGATAAATAGGAGAACATTTAGTGAACTGAATTCATAATATCACAAACAAATTGCAGCCTGAAAATGACACGGTAGTGTTTATGTCATTGTATATTTTAAATACTGTGCCTGGGACTTTTCAGAAGAGAATATGCTCCCCTCGTGGAAACATGTCTAGCTGCGTGCCTCCATTCTTCGGCTTTTTTGGAAAAGCTGGCCTCATAGATGTGAGCTTTGTGGAGAAAAACACTCATGTTTTTTCATTTGTGCTTTAAGCAAAGTTTGTGTTATTTATTTACAAATATCTTTAATCTTTTCTTTTTTCTCTTTTATACACAGCCCTCATTTTGGGCAAAAAAAACAGGTTCGTTGGCTTCATGCTTCAAATTGTTTCACGTTTTCATACAGGAGGGCACTTTAAGGCTGCTTACTTTACAATTGTTGTAGGAAATACTTGTTTTATGTACATTTTTCAGTGAAATTAAAACGGGAATCTTGGACAGGTTTCTGTTGATTGCTAGTTTTATAAAAATTGTGGGTGAAATCTTGGCTTTGGCAGAGTTATAGAGAATTTTATCATTGACCTCAGCAGTGCCAGGAATCCACCCTGGATGTCTGGTTTGGTTTCAGTGAACTTCGTTTTCAGCTCAGCTCAGATTCAGTGTTGTTTCTTTAATTCTCATGGCAAATTCATCCAAGGGAAGCACACAGGAGTTCAAGAATGTAACCTATTGTTTCCAAGCCCTGTTATCTTTTACTTCCGTCCCCCTTCAAAGTAAATTCTTTATACAGCATCAGAGATGGGAGAATCCAGCTCTCAGCTGGTACCAAATGGAGCAGCCCCTTTATCACGTGGGACCAGTGGAGATTTGTGCTGGTGGGAAGCAGATCTGGCTCCAGTCCAGTGGTTCCCAGCTCATCTCCTGGTCAGCTGGAAGGAGGGAGAATGACTGGCAGTGAAGATCTGAATTATCCCTGTTCTGCTCTGCCTCACCCCTGTTCCCGCCGGGCTCTCCAGTCCTTGCTCTCCTCAGCCCTTCTCTAGGTTGCTTCACTCAAGAGTTAGGGCTGACTTATTTTTCTAGCGACTCGTTCCGCAGAGGCCATCTGAACAGGAATTCCAGCTATGATCCTTCTGTCTCTACCCTCTTCAGTGCCAAGGGCAAGACTCCAGCTGACTTTGCGAAAGTATGAAAAAAACAGAGCTGGTTTTGCTGTGCAGACCTACTGAGAGGTAAAGTGACGTGTTGTGATATGATTGTTTGTTTTTCTGACACGACGATTTGTGTGATCCTTTGTCTGTCCCTACCTTAAAACAATATTGGCATGGGTATGTCAGCCGAGGGCAAACAGCACTGTGCGTTTAGGATAACAGTACTCTGGAAAAAACTTGGATTATTGCCCTTTTAAAATGTTAGAATGCAGTGTTTGGGCGTGAAGTTGAAGGGAGGATTCCAGGATGATCCACAGAAGACTTTGGAGGAGAGAGGAGTATTAGATAGGCTCCAGCTTGTTCAGTATTCCATGGAAAGCCAACAGTCCTTCTGGGGTTTTGGAAGAGGACTCTGAAGTTGCCCTTTACAAGAGGCTCTTTCTCATACATGAAGCCACAGTTTTCTTGAGCTGAAGATGGCATTTTGGAGCCCCTATTGTCCCAACTTGAGGTAGGCTGATGCCCTGGGATATAACAGTCCCTGGGGCGAGTGGAGTAGGAGGATATCACTGCTATGAGCAGGGAGGTCTCTCCAAGCCTTCTGATGATTTGGTTGCTTATTGACTGTGGTGGGTAAAATCCCCATCACAGTCCATGGTAAAACCCCCCCTGATTTCAGTAGAGGCAGGACTGCTTTTTTCTGCTCCTGACCCTTCCCAAGGGGTGAAGCTAAGCTGTGTGTGTTTCCTGGCTGTCTGATCCTTTAGCCTGTTTAGTGTCCTAGCGAGAACTGCGTCTCTCCATGCCGGCTCCCACACGCGTTTCACCGCCCCTGCCCCAGACTGTGCTTCTTCCTGAGTATCTGCTGTCCTTGAGTGAAATCGCCTGCTGACATCACTTGTGTTGACTCAGTCAACCACTGTTATAATCATGGAGAGAAATTACAGTGAGAGAAATTATAGCTCTTTTTGGCTGGGTGACTTGGAAGCCAACTGCCTTTTGAACTTGACTAGCAGTTATCCTAATAACATGGAGAACATACGCTGGGGATATGAGCCTTTGTGTTTTGGGAGGGTCAGGAAATGAAGGGGAACTTCAAATGGGCTGCAGCCTGCGTCCTAATGCTTTACCCTGCTCTTAAAGAAGGAGCTGGTGTGCAGGACGGCAGGGATTTTCAGCAGTGTTAGCTGCTTAGCTCCAAGGAATTCGTGGTGAGTTGACACCAGGTCTCCTAGGTCATCCTGAAGATCACCACCTTGCCAGAAGGAAATGTTTCCAGTCCAGTATGGTTCATCACCTCTCAGTTTTTAAACTGAACAAGACTTGAGAGAATGGTGCCACTCCGAAGGAGATCAGAGACTAAACTGCAACGTGAGCTTAGAGCAGGGTTTCGAAAAGCGCTAGGCACTGTTCTGGGGGAAAGGGCACCTTGGCATGGGGTGGTATTTAGATGCACCAGTGAAGAATAGGTCATATTCTACCCTACTGGGTGCTGCTATTTTATATTATCGGGGTTAGCCCTACCCTGGAAGAGAGCGAGAGTCCAAATGTTGAGCAGAGGTGGAGAAAGGAAACAGCCACAGAAGGAGGTGGCGCGGCAGTGGTTGTACAGTAACTTGTGGCCAGGCTGGAAGGATAAAACCATGCGTTCTGAGTCCAGGGGCAGTGACCGCAGAGCTGCTGTGTCTCACCAAGTCCCTGTGGCCGTGTGCACACAGCATTGCATTGTTCTGGAGCCACCAGCCTGAATATTCTTTCTTTTTGTGCCCAGTGGCAGATAAAAGAGAAACTGTGTGGCTGGGGACTGGCGCTTCAGACAGGCTGCGTTGGGGCCTATGGCTTGTTTCACTTTCTAGCAGCTGGCGATGGGTTTTCTGCAGCAAAGGAATGTTTAATTCTCTAGAAATGTAATGAAAATGTCCGCTTGCTTGTATAAAAGATTATTGGTGATTTATATGGGTAGAGGCTTCCTTGGCCTCTGTTATGAAGATAATGACGTTACCACACAGGAGCTCAGAGTCCCTCCAGCCCTTTCTCTCCTCTGCACAGCTCCCCTTGGTGCTTTTCATACCCCACACTCTTTGGCCTCTGCACTGATTCATGCTCAGTCTTGTTCGCTTCACTACCTCCCAGCTTCCTGCTGATGTGTTTGTTGCTTTCATTCAGAGCGGGCTTAAAATCGTTAATGAGAAGGTTGGTCCGTAAACAGAGACGGGCACTCCCCTGTTGTGAGCTACTCTTCTCAAGGTTTTAAGCCCCTCTAAGTCCATTAGGCATCTCCGCGCGCATAGCGTGTGCGGGGACGACAGCCTGCCTTGCCAGGGCTGTGGCTGTCCCTGCGACGTGGGGTGGGATCGCCGCTGTTGTTCTGGTGGGCTTTCCAAAGGGGTCGCACTCGGAGTGAGCGGAACGAATCTGCCAAGCCCTTGATGTCTCTGGCCGGTTAGGGCAGAAGGAAACAGCTGTTCAGTCCTCAGCCTATGCTGTGTGTTATTGTGTGCATTTGGTTATTTTATTGGTTTTTTTTCCCCTCTGGGCTGCAACTATTGTTTGTCATTTCTTTGCGGCTGAGAGAATGGGCTCCTGTGAGGAGCAGATGAGGATGTGAGGAGCAGTGTAGCTTTGCCTGAGGTTGTGCAGGAGGCCCGTGGTGTGACAGTGCCCTTAGCCCTGGCTGTCAGATGTTCACAGTGATGACTGCCAACCAGCTGGGCCATCTTTCCTTTTTAGTGCTCAAAGGTGAAATCAGCGGTGTCTGGTTTTGGGCTGGAGACCTGTGAAACCACTGCGGTCCAGCGTGGCTTGTTTATAGTCAATCAGTAGATTTTTTTTTTTTTCCCTATTTTCCCATCTTCTGTCTTCCCCAGACTTGCTCTGGATCTTGGCCCTTGCTCTTCTCCTGGCCTTCTGCCTCTTTGGGAACACTGGTTTTTTTTGAAGAGCAGGTGAGTGGGGCCCTCGCTCCATTTGTGTTTTGCCCTATTCTGCTCTGGACCCACTCCACCCCTGCCACTGTGGAGGAAGGAGTGGACGGAGGCTGGAACTGGCAGACTCTGATTTATTTATGAACAAATGATTGTTGAAATGGCAGCGCCACTGACAGTGCAGCCGTCTTCCTGCAGATGTGACTGACCTAGATTTTTCCGTGCATCCAAAAAGAGGGATTTGGCACTCAGTCAGGAGAAAAAACAATGTTGCATGTTTATGCAATAGCGCTTAATCCGTCTCATTCCCTATAATGCTTGGGATCAGTAGTGCTGCTTTCCCACTGCATGGAGAAAAGTTCGTATTCTTTTGTTTGAAGAGCTGCTTTTAAACGCTTTTCTTGCTTTCATGTGTCCAGTGCTTTCATCCCCAAGTCCCATGCCTTACAGGTGACACGGAGAAGTGAAGAGCGAAGGGATCTCAGCAGTGTGTTGTGTCTTACGTAGCCCCTTACGCCGATGGAAAAAGCATGTGATGCTTTGATGGGTGCAGGTGTAAAAGTTGGGTCCTCCAGCTAAAGCCTGTCTACTGCTGATGGAAAAGCAATCTTAAAAAAATAAAATACAATTATCCTCCTCCATTAATGTAACATCATTAGCTGTCTGTGGTAGGTTTTCAGGGCATGGGTGTTATATCTTGCTAGATAACCTGTCTTAATCACCTTCAAGTTGAGACAAGGTCTTAAAAGAAACAGCAGGAAACAGTGCCTCCAGCTCTTTTCTTGACATGTTTTTCTAGGCACAGATTTTTGCCTTCTTACCAGCGTTCAGTCCCTTGGCTTCTTTAACCTTCCTGTGAGCTTGACTCAGCAGAAACCGTCCTTGTCAGACAGGAACTTTTAACTTTCCACATTGGGAATTAGCTTTGCGTGTCAAGGGAAGGAAGCAAGTGATGCCTGAAAGAAGTGATGGCGAAATGCGGTATTTCTCACTTGGGTTGGATTTGGGTGAGCGCTGTCTGTAGAGTGGAATTTAACGGCTTGGCTCAGCAGAGTCTTTTTCAATCGTTCCTTCAGCTGCTATGTCTTCAGTTCATACATCCCATCTGTTTCTTAGAAACTGGATTTTTTAAAAATCTTTTTGGTGAGAGGGAGAAATGTTTAAGGAACACAAATTAGCTCCTCCTGTCTAGCATGCTTTAATAATGCTTATAAATTGCCAGTTGTTACTAACTTGGGGCTGTGCCTGCGTCTTTGCACAACCCAAACTTCCATAGAAGCCGTGTGCGTTTAAAAGGAATGCAGTGATGGGCACTTCAGAGTTATGGCTTCTGGGAAAACTCTTTTCTTCCTGGTTAGTGTTAGGCTGCCTCTGTGACGATGGGTATGCCATTTAATTTTTCCGTGATAGTTGCTGGCTGTCCATAAGGGGAGGTGACTTTGTTGCAGAGGGGTTGTAAGCTCCCTGTCCCTCCCAGCTGGGATCCCTGCAGATGCAGGCACCCAGTCCCTGCAGCTCGTGATGCTGTGGTTACTGACAGGAGGGGAATAGAAGGAAAAACCCTGTGTGTGTAGAGTGCTTTTGGCTTCCTGGATCCTGAAAGCTTATTTTATTTTAATTAATAGGAGGAACTGTTAGACTTCAATGCAAATGTTAACTGGCAAATGTCTCAGTGAATTCTTAAAGCCTGTGAAAAAGGGGCCATGATTTTGGAAGTTCCCCTTCCTGACCGCTTCTAAGGCATATTTTCAGCAGATTGCTTTGTTCCTGGAAGCAGTTATGTATGTACAGTGTGTATATTTTTGGAATCTGAGGGACTCTGTGGTGTTTTACATCTTAATGAAATTCTCTGGCGCAGTCTACAGGCAACGTGAGCTGGTGAAGGAGCTCTTTGAGATTGATCCCATGTTATTACACAACTCTGTTTTTCTGCGAAGGAGAAGGGGGAAAGTTCCCAAAGCATTTCCAGCAAGGGATAGTGTAACCCAGTATTGCTTCAAAATCCCATTCCAGAAACGTGTATCAGATAATGATACTTTTCAACAAGCGTTTTCTTTTAGTTCAGCTACGAGTTATAGAATCACGGAATGGTTTGGGTTTGAAGGGACCTTTAAAGGTCATCCAGTCCAACCCCCCTGCCAGGAGCAGGGACATCTCCAACCAGATCAGGTTGCTCAGAGCCCCGGCCAACCTGGCCTTGAACGTTTCCAGGGATGGGGCATCCACCACCTCTCTGGGCAACCTGGGCCAGTGCTCCACCACCCACAGTGTAAAAAATTTTTTCCTAATACCTAATCTGAATGTGCCTCCCTCTATTTTGAAACCATCACCCCTAGTTTTCAGGATTTGTATCAGTGTCCAAAGAAGAGAGTTCTGCTACTGATGGGGAGCTCAGCAACAGTTTTCAGACTGATGTGCAGAGACTCTTTAACCATCATCAAGTGAAAAAGTTTTCTAAAGTCTTCCTAGTACAGTGGTAGCTGGAGGAAAATGTAGACGTGTGGGATGTTCTTATGTGAAGTAGAATTAGGCTGTGGTACCCAGACCAGTGTTTGCTCCTGCTGTTTTGTGAGGCAATTAGTCCTTTTGCTGTGCAAACACCCCATAAAAGGGGAAAATGGCAGCTGTATGGAAATGGCTCACCCTGACCTGTCCCACAGCATGGATGCATGAGCACTTCAGGCTGTTGATCAGGCTGGCTCTTGTCTTCGAGACAGGAAATGAAACTGAAGTCTAGAATGTAAGATGTGCCTATAAAAGCTTGGCTCATGGGAAAAACAAAAGGCAACGTCTTCTATTTATGAGCTTTCCTAACCAGTTTGCTGTAGGGCTCCTGGATTGGAAGAGCCAATCAGACCAGATCAGATCTAAGACCAGAGAGTCCACAGTTTTCTCTGTGGACACGTGGACATTTGGGTTTGATTCAGTCCTCACTTCTTTGTCTAAAGTCAGTGGTTTAACTGAGAACAGGATGGGGACTCTTGGTGTCTCACCAGAAGTGGTGTGATGGTGATTGATGAAAACCTCTTCCTCAAAACGTGGTGTCTCTTCATCAGAGCCATGAGAAAAGGAAGTGAGTGGTCCATGCCCAGTGAGGGAAGGTGTTTATATGGCAAATACACAGAGGGAAAGGACAGGTTCAGCAAGCAGATTTTTTTTTTTTTTCCTCCCATTTCCCTTGCAAGCTGTTTTTAAAAAAAAAAAAAAAAAAAATCAGAACTCCCTGCATCTAGTTGATTTTATTGGGGAAATAAAGGGTCTATCTAATCACGAAAACGTAAAACCCTCTCAGAACCGTCACAATTGTCCATTGTAAAACCTCCCGTCCTGCAGTTGTGTTCCTCTTCATCTCCAACGCCCCCATGAGACAACCACGGGCAATGAAATGAA
This sequence comes from Tetrax tetrax, assembly GCA_009806455.1. Taxonomy (NCBI): domain Eukaryota; kingdom Metazoa; phylum Chordata; class Aves; order Otidiformes; family Otididae; genus Tetrax; species Tetrax tetrax. Next base: position 34,671 of record WHYT01016496.1, on the reverse strand, counting down.
GCTGAGAAGCCGAAATCTGGTCTTGGTGACAATGATGCAAACCCAGAACTGTTCCAGCTTCCTGGCTGGTGGAAAAAGCCTTACGGGCAGGGTATAGCTCAACTGACCTGAGAGGGACAGAACTGGCTTAAGGCCCTTCATCTTTTGTCCTCGTGTTTCAGATCAAACTTTTGCCCCTTGGATGTGTTGATACAGTTGTGTTTTGCCTTCAAATCCATGGCTACGGACAGCAGTTTACTCAATCCCATTCCCTCAAGGTTTACAGGCGAATTTATATGGCAGTCTTTGAAGTCTTCTGTGCTTTTTTCATGGGCATCGAGTGTAGAGTATGCCTAAAAGAAAGAATAAAACTTGGAATATCTCTTTTGAACTTGGCTCCCCTCCTCCTCTGTCATTGTGACCTCCTGAGCTACAAGCAGAGCTTGGATGTACAATAAACCTGTGCTGTAAAGAAATGGAGCTTTTTTTGATCTCATCCAAATATGTAGTCATTCCAGCTGTTGAGGAGGGTTATTAATTATTGTTTGGATGTACAGATCCCTATTCTTTACATTTGTGTCCAGCTGGCATTAAATTATTAATCATATTTTGGATCTAATCAGCAAAAGAGACAGATGATATGTATCTGTATGACATCAGTGAGGGAATAACAGAACATTGCAGTCTGAAAATGTAATCAGTGTAGCACGGATATGTCTAATTCTTGTGAGTCTGGTCCAGCTTCTGATTTCTATGCATGGAAGCTAATAAACTGGATCTAAACTGACAGAAAACAACATGTGATGTCATTTAGCCTGCCTTTTCCTCTTAGCTTGGCAGGCACACACGAGTGAACAGTCCCTATGTAGTTGTGTTAGCATGGTCAGTGCTATTCTGTGCAGAGTGCTGTTACTCTTCAGAATAATATTTTTATTTCAGTGTATTTTCTTGTGTGAAAAAAACCAAACAATGGTAAAATAATGTGGGAATCAACCCCCATAAATATGCAAAGCTAAAATGTGATTGCTGTTTCCAGGATGTTAAGAAAATTCTTCATTTGACTTCTCATTAGCTTCAAGTATATCACCTTAGCTATGTCAGATACGTGAAATGGTAACCTTAAAAGTGATCTTGTCACTGTTCTTTCTTGTCCTAGATTGAAAACATGACCCAGAGTGTGGTTGAGAGGAAGAATTGGGTATGAAATCAGAACGTAGGAGATGTGAGGCCTTTCTAGGTTACTTAATTGGGGATTTTTGAGCTCAGAAGTGCTGAGGTCTCTTCTAGCCTAAATTGATGCAGAGGTGGTGAGCAGGCACTTGTGTTTCAGTACTTCAGGCAGAAGTCTTGTTGCTGGGAGGCTTGACTTTTGAACAGCTTTGTTACTGGACAAGGCAGCTTTTGGTAGCTCAATTTCTTGACACACGAAAGGATCATAGTGATACATAGCTCACAGTAAAGGGATTGTGGTGTTTTGCTAGCTGAGAACTTGAAGTCTCTGGATGAAATATGGATAATCTTCTGTGGAGCTGCTTGGGTCAGTCGAGGGCCTGACTTTCAGTTCTCATGTATGGATTTGATTTCTCTCGTTTTCATAGCATTACTCCCAGTTCATACCAGTGCCGGAAGAATACTACTGCAGCCATAGACTAGCAACAGCTCCAGACTTCTAAGCAGGGAGCTGTGCAATTACCAGGGCTGAATTTAATTACGACCTCTCAGTAAAATGGCTTGTGACAGAACGTACAACTCAATAAATTCACCAGATTTCATCACATGCAGTTGCTGTGAAGATTAAGTGGTGTTAAAAAGGCAGATGTGTTTATAGTGATCAGGCTACTATGTAAAGTTTTGGGTAGGGGAAATCTGCCTGCTAACAGTTAAGCTTGAATGTTAAGGATTTTCGCCCTATAAACTCCTCTTAAACAATAGGCACACTTAGTGCTAGTAGGAGCAGGAAATAATGTGTAAAACTGCCATTTATAATAGCAACTGGAACCCTGCGCACATGGTTTTATTACATACACAATTTTTGTAACATCTGACCCTAATTCACATTTATATTGTCCATATCAAATAGTTTTTCTGTTTCCTGGTAGCGGTATTCATTAGCTGAAGACCAAGAAAAATGTCATACTTGCTTTAGATGACACGTAATTAAACCAGCTGAAAAAAACCTGTACAGGGGAGAGCTGGCTATTAATAGAAACACCAGGAAGGGGTTGTTAGCTAGCCAAGGCCTGCTCAAATGAGACAATGCAAAAAAAAGAAAGAAATTGAACATGCCACAGTACCAGGAAGCTATAAAACCCATTAATCCCCACCCATGAGGACATCAATCCAAAAAGTAAAGTTTTAGTTTCAAGGCAGGGCTAATAGCTGAGTTCAGCTCTCCCTCTGAAGCAATAATTTCTCTTGAGCTTAGTGAGGGTCAAAAATATAAAGGCACGGCTATTAAACTACATTTTTCTGAGAGCTTCAAAGTGCCAGAGAGAGATTCTATGGGATTTTTTTTATGGCTTCAGTCTTAAAGCATCCTGCAGGCTGTTGGTTAAATTCCCCAGTCTTCTGTGTGTGATTCCCCGAGCCTGTGTGGAATAGCTGCCTCTCTTCGCAAGCTGGGCACTTGTCCAGGGCCTGAGCGACAGCCATGGATATCCCCCTGCTGCAGAAAAGCTCTCGAGCACCAGAAAGCCACCGTGTATCTGAGTTTGTAAAAGGAAGCCACGATGTGATGCAACACTTTCTAAAGCCACTGTTTAAAGCTGAGATCTGCAGCTGAATGAAGAACAAAGACATCTTTAAAGCCAGCCTGTAATACACGCACTGACCAGTGCTGTGATCAGTAAATGCTAGTGCTTTATAAATCAATGCTGTCACTTCTCCTCCCCTACTTAGATTTTTCATGCTTGTGTTCATAGAATCACAGAATCATGCAATGGTTTGGGTTGGAACGCACCTTCAAAGCCCACCCAGTCCAACCCCCCTGCCAGGAGCAGATCAGGTTGCTCAGAGCCCTGTCCAACCTGGCCTTGAGTGTTAAAACAATACTGCTTTGTTTTCTCTGTACTTCGAAAGTTCCTTTTAAATCAGTTCCTTTAAGTTTTTGCCTTCCCCTTTCACATAGCACCGAGGGCCTGGTGCACTGCTGGTTGTTATCTCTCCCCCGCAGCATCCAACCATTCGGGCTTGTTGTCCAACAAGCGCGTCCGCGTGACATTTCAGCGTGGCCCACCGCCAGCTCTGGTATGTTAAAGCTGCACAGATAAGCTAACAGTGGTTAGTCGTGTTGTCTCACTTCAGCTGATTGTCTGCCTTTAATCTTGAGCCGATTAATCTGTCCAAGGAGGAGCGAAGGATCGTGAGTGAGACAGGCAGAAAAACACCCTGGCTGGGTGGGAACTGAAATAATGGGAAGGAAGAGCAGACGCACCTCGTAAGCAATGTGGAATTGGATGTAATGATGGGAGAGTGAAGCCAGGCGCATTGCAGAGGTAATTAAGGGTCCTGGTGATGGTGGCTGGAATGATTGTATCATTTGGGTATGCAGGTGCTCAAATCCACTGCATTCCAAAGGGAGGGGAGCGCTTGGTTTGTCTGGGAAAAAGATAAACAGGCTATCCAGTAATTTTGGAATCTCATCAGTATTTTACCAAGGGGGGAAATAGATTATTTGTAAATTACAAAATCATTTTTAGTTTTGCTTTTTTTAAAGCAATTACTTTGCTGATGTGAACCAGCTCACTTGCTTCGAAGCCACAGGCAGTTGCATTTTGGATTCTGCAGGTTTGGATTCTGAAGGTTAAATCTACATAATGTTTTCTGTTCATAGCTGAGAAATGACTGTAATCCTGACCTTGACTTTGCTGTGTAACTTGGTGAGAGTCTATGTTAAATAAAGGGAAACATTAGGGGTAGGCCTGAAATTCACTCCTATTCAGGGAGCTACTGCAAGGACCACAAGCTATTTAATTCCTCCTTTGAAGATCTCAGCGCTGATGAAGTGATACTTAAACACTCTTTTCCTTTTCTGTTTTTTTTCTTCCTTTTGTTTCTTTTTTTGGAGCAAGCTTTGGGCTTGAATTGAGCTGGCGACTTCCTTTTCAGACCTCAGCAGCTGACATCATTTGTACAGCAATAATCAAGAACAGGAAGAAAACATCTGGCCTTGGAAGCACGAAGAGATCAAGGCTGTAGTGGTCTAGAGAATAAAGGGGTGACAACAGCCTGTGTTGCAATGGTTTGTCTTGAGCGTGTCCTGCAGACATGAGGCCACTCTGGCGGCTGCAGGAATTAACATTCCTGCTTTCCAAGATGAAGGAATGAAAGACGGGGCAGTAAACTGTCGGGTTCCCTAGAGAGGAGTGGTTCGGTGAGGTCAGGACAGCACATGGCTTTTTGCATGGGAAGCCTCTGGGGTGATTTCCATGGTGGGTCAGAAGACCTTGTGTCCCTGGTCCTGTGGCAGATCGTACCCGAGGGTCGACTTGGGAACCTGGGGCTGTGGGAATGCAGCAGGATGGAGCTTTCATCAGCTGCTTCTTACTGCTCTGAAGCACAGGGACCTTAAAGAAAAAGCTTTTTGTTTTACTCCGAGCTCTTGAGCTGTGCCTCAGGGCTGGAAGGAGAAGTTCCTCTGAGCTGTGTGTAGGCGATTCCTATCCATACCAATAGGCAGAAGCAGTTGCAATGCTTTGTTCTTTTAACGGCAAGTAAAGAAACAATCTTAACTCTTCTCTTTTAAAGGATCTAGGTTCATGCTTGCTTATTGGGGCTCTAGCTGTTATCTTTTTACTTCAAAAACCCCAGTAACAACACCTCCCTTCCCCAAAGCTCCAGCCCTTTCATGATCCCTAGCATGTAGGGATGTAGGCCATGCTGATGCAATGTAGTTGCCCCCTTCTGCTGTAACAAGGGATGGTAAAATTGAGGAAACACTTACATTTGTGTCTGAATTACCTCTGGACTAGCACTTAGGATTGCATCCACCTTCCTCGTGTCTTATGTGCAGCATCTACCACCTCACCTGCAGCAGCACAGCTTCCTTCCTGCTCCAGGATGCCATGTGTCAGGCATTCCCATGGGATGCTCTACCATGTTGCTTCTTTGCTGGGTCTCTTCAAAATCCCAGGCTTTTGAAGGCTGTTGGCTTTCTTTGCATGTTCAGGTCACCTTCTTGCTGACTCCTTCCACATGAGTATAACGAGTGGTTGATCAGTAATGCTTGCCTGGCAGAGAGCTGCTATGGAAACAAACCGTGTTCTGTTTTGATGGGGATGATCGGTGATATGGCTATTGACGAGCTCAAGGGAGCTGCTCTGAGATGTGTCGGCAGCACAGCTTCCATATGAGATATCTTTCTGAGCTGACTTTCATGCACATCCCTTATCCTTATTGCAACCAGCTGTGGTCTGACTGTGTCAGAGACTTGACAGAGCTCCCCTACCCGTCTCCCACTCCCTCCACAAACTCTCATTAGTCATACTTGGGCAGCGCACGAAGTAAGATGGCGATAAAGCTCTGATCCGAGACACCAGAGTCATTCCTAGGGACTCCGCACTGGGCTGAGGAGACTCCTCCGTGTTAACCCCTTGGTGCTTCCAGGCAGGATTTCCTGCTGCCCATAGCCGTGTATCACCTCGGAATTGATGGAGCTCTTAGAGCACCTTTCATCTAAGTAGGGGTGGATTTATTACTGTGATGGGTTAGAGATTAAATGGGCTTTTTTGGCTTTTTCATTAGTCAGTGGGCTGAGGAAGACAGCTCTGGTGTTAAGGCACTGGCGGTTTGTGAAAACCCAGGTTTTCCCTGTATCCTGTTGGTAACGCCGAGAGAATGTTATTTTTCTCCTTGTTCATACTACTTAAGCTAAAGATTAACTTTGGCAGAGTAACTAGGGGTTACGTACTGGCCAAGAAACAATTCAATCTGGAAATTAGTGGAAGGTTTCTGACCACTGGGGAAGAGCAGCTCATGCAACAGAAATTGGATGATTTTTTTTGTTTGTTTTAAAACAGAACAGTTTATTGTCTGGTTAAATTTGGGTTGCTTTTCCCAAGGGTGGTGAAAAGCACATCCTTGATCTAATGCTGGTCACCAGGCAGATTTCAGAGCTTTCACTCATAGCATAGGTTGCTCTGATGGGCAGGATGCTGCTGGCTGAGTAGGGAAGGGCCACCAGTCACTTCTGAGCCCCTAAGCTGCTGTGGATCAAAGCTGCTGCTCTGTCTGCAAAGAGCTGTACATCGCATCCTTCCCGCTGCAGGCTAGCATGGTACTTCGTGGGGCAAACACAAGCCCTGTGGAAAAGCACAAGATATTTTAGCTGCTGTTCTGCAGTCTGTTACGTAGGCACCTTTGCGAAAGGAAGGGAACGGGGGCAGAGCATTGCTGAAGGATGGTTGTTTCGGGTGATCCTCTCGGCTTTCTGCAGCGTTGGCACGTCTCAGGCGTTGGAGACGTCAGTGCCTACTGGGGTGGCTGAAGTTCGCGGGTCGTTCGGGAGAGGAGCACTGCTTTTGCAGCAGGTTGAGAGCTCCTGGTGTAAATCCAGATCTTAAGGCAGTGCAAAGCCAGTAAATCCAGGCTGACATGTGTGCATGGGGGTGAGGGAAAAGCTTTGTACTTCACTGAGAGTGAGCAGGCCCAAGAACTCTGTCTCTTATCCCGGTTGTGATTTAGAGCTAACTGCTGAACCGATGGCAGCCCAGATACTCACCCGTAAAGTTAAAAATAAACTGCTTGAGTTTTTCTGCTGATAATTGAAGCAACTTTTTCTACTCTCAGTTCAGTTTCTGAGACGCTGGCTTGCTTCTTTTGTTTCACTGTGTCTAGTGAAGGTCTTACAGATCCTGTGCATTCGAATAAAAATCCTAATGCTGTTCAAACACTAAACCTTCAGATCCAAATCTCTTTTGTTACCCTTTGAGGCTGTTCTGCATCTGTAGCACCGGTGCAGTATCCTGTAGCTGCCTGTGAACCCAATTGCTGCTGGACCTAATGTGTTAGGCTGGAACGAAGGTCAGACTGGCTGGATACCAGGGGCAAGCAGGACCATCTTCTTGTCAGGAGGTGTTTCCAGCCATGACAGACTGTTGGTCCTGCTTCTTCCAGTTCTCACCTGTACACTGTTTCTGGAAGGTGCTCTCAACTGAGATGTGTAGCACAAAGCAGCTCTGATCCATGTTGTCACTGCGTACGTGCCAGCAGTAATTCATCTTTGCACTCGTTGGGTGCCTTTTCTAGCATCTTCAGAGGCACAGACAAAGGAGCTGCTTGAACATGAGGTGCTGAGTACTGAAAGCTGCTCAGGGATGCTCACAGGAGACTTTGCTTGTGTCATTGCTTGTTTGTCACCAAACAGGGGAGCGGTGTTTATGGAGCTCTCTGCAGTGGTTTGTGTGCTGCCCTAGGAGTTTTGTTTGCTCCGTTCACAAACAATTGCAGTAAACAGGCTGTAGTTGTTGAACTGTTCCTTCAGCTTTGGCTCCGTAGTCAGCTTCCTGGCTGCATTCTCAGATATGGAGCTTAGAAACCAGCTCTTTCAAACTCCAGGTTTTAAAGAGGAGGAGTATGTCTTGTTTTTGCAGCAGCCTCTGCAAAGCGTACTTTCTGTCTTGGACATCCAGGAAAGCTACTGCACCAGCCATTTACCGATGGTTGTCTTTTCCAGTTGACCACGTGGTTCCTGAGCCAGGGACCAGTTTGCTGACTGCGTTTGACCAGTGGCGAGAATGGGCAGACAGCAAATCCTGCTGCGACTACTCCCTGCATGTGGATATCACCGAGTGGCATAAAGGTGTCCAGGAGGAGATGGAAGCTCTGGTTAAAGATCATGGTAAGTTCGGTTACTGAAAACAGAGGGAAGCCTTTCCCCTCTTTATTTTTTTAGGACTAGTTTCTCTGTCTTTCAGGACTGGCTCTTGTGAAATATTTTACTCAGTAAAGCTGTTCTGGGCCCTGACATTAACTTGGCCCATTCTGGGTTCTTGTGGACGGTTTTGGACAGTCACTGTTGTAGAGGGTGCAGAGGGACGGTGCACACTGGTGTCACCTTTGATTTTTGCAGGTAAGGCTAAGTTTGGCCATTAAACTGTTGTAAACAAGGGAGGAATCAGGCCCAGAAGGAACAGTCCAGCACTGGTTGCTGAAAATGGAGAAGAGCCGAATAAAATGACCTCATAGGTTTTTCCCCTCTTTAATTTCCTTGACGTTTCATCCTTAGGCTAGAGTTATTTTCCATCCTGTTTGTAGTTTAAAAACCCAGCCTTTTCCATCCTAATGAGTGCTTCCCTACACGTGCTGGGTGAGAGCTTTTGCTGGTTCAGAGGGCAGGGGAGGGAAAGCCAGCTCAGGAGCGCTCCCTGCGTCGTGGTCAGTACAAACACGGGGGAAGAGGGCAGGCTTACAGACACAGATTTCCCATCGGTCTTGCAGGAGGGAGCCTGGGATCAGGCAGCCAGGCCCTGTCTCTGCTTTTGTGTCTGCTGCATTTTGCTTATTTTTTTTACTCAGCCTCCTACAGTGCTGAACCCACAGAATTATTCTGACTTTAACATTAAGTGGAAGCCTAGGGGTTTAGCTGTCCCCACAATTGAGGTGAAGGCTCCTCCGTTCTCATCAGTTCTGTTAATAAATGCCACATGGCTGAGGAGATCTGGCTTTGTGCTGTGATCCAGTGAGAGTGCGTGTGTCTGTGTGCATGCACACGTGTGTGTGTGTGTGTGCATTTCACAGCAGATTAAAGTAATTTATTTATCTGCCCATCGTTACTGCTTGCTGGGGGGCTGATTGAGGTAGATGTCTTCTCTCTACGAGAAATGGTGTGCTTTGTGGCTTTACCTATTCCTGCAATTTGTACGTCAGAGATAATTCCTTTTCTCTCTTTGTACAGGTGTGAACTCCTTCTTGGTTTACATGGCTTTCAAAGACCGCTTTCAGCTAACTGATTCTCAGGTGGGAAGGCTTTGTGTTCGCATGCTTCTGTCACTGCCTGCTGTGCTTTTGTCACATCTAAGGGTTTAAATTCAGGATCTGACATTCTCTTCTGGTTTCAGTCTTTGTATGCATCACAGTACGTAAGATTTGCAGCAGTACCCAGAGCTCTGATTTGAACATTTATATTTTTTTAATTAAAAAACCCCAAACAACAACAAACCCTGAAAGGCTTAGCTGGGGAAAGCAATGGCAAAACCCACGTTTTGAGAGATCTAGGGTTTTATTCTGGCTCCTTTGGTGTGGAAGCAGCGGCAGTTGTATAAATTGCCGCTTTATGCCTAGGTGCAGGGCAGGACAGTGAGATCTCCAGGATAACTATTCTGCGTGTTTATCAGCTGAACCTCATTCTGGTCCAGAAGTGGGTTTCTGGCTTTAGCGTTAGAATCACTGGGACCTTAAAAAGGAATTGCCCTCCTGTTTGCTCTTCTGGTGGATCCATTTGGGTACGTTTATTTGTTGAGATGGGCAGTTTATATTTCTGAATGTGGTGGGAGGGGAGGAATGCCTGGGAGTCATTTGGAGGAGTGTAGGAGGCAGTGGCATATGACAGTTATCTCTAATGACCCTAGTAAGCATTTTAATGAGTGACCATCGATGGAGCTGGCTTCAGCTATGGGTTACTCAACATGAGCCTTCTCAAACTCCTTGCTGGAGTGGGAATTCACACTGCTCCTATCCCAGGCAGTGAGAAGGCTGGGTGCAGGTTCTCCCTGAAAATCAAATGTAAGGGTTTTTTTTTCATGCCAGACACCAATAAATGAAGGCATGAAACAAGTACAACTCTGTGAGTTCTTTAAAATCACTCCAGAGTAGGCCTGTGCAGTTGCTGTTCTTTCCTCCAGTATGGTAAATATACCAAACTTGGCTTTGGAGTTGGGCTTCTTCGCCTTATCAGTAGGACCTGATTGTACAGATTGGAAAATCTGGTTCTAGGCAGGAACATGGATCGTATCTATCCAGCAAACCACATCTTAGATCCTTAGTGCTTCTCTTTCTCTTTTCCATTCTGCAAAATCCTGTGTGCTGAAGGAGTCTGGAGTGTGTACTTTATGATAGGTGTGTTCCTGAGTGTACACTCAGGGTACACATTGTCATGTGTGTTTTCTCTCTTCCAGATATACGAGGTCCTGAGCGTAATCCGGGATATTGGCGCGACGGCTCAAGTGCATGCTGAGAACGGTGACATTATTGCTGAGGTATGTTGTGTTTATTCTGTGGATTATTAATTTCAAAATGCTGCTCTTTAATTCCTTCTTTGCAAACAGAAAATCACCAAGACATTTAACAGTATGGCGTAGCTGTATCAAGGACGCAAGCAGAGCTGTACATCAAATCTTTTCCTCTTGATTGTCACTGAAAAAGCAAGTTTTCGTGGCAGCTTTTAATTTGTGGGGGATATTGGCCATGTCTGCCTTTCTCCCACTAAGTGAGAGACTTTGTCTGGGTATGACTGTCACTGTGTGCAGCAAAATGCTCTGCACAAAGACCAGGGAGAGTGGGAACTGAAATAGCTTCGTACAATACCTGGCATGCTGATGTTTGGGATCTGTTCATCCTTTAAGTAGCAAGAAGAAAGAACTGTTAATAATATATCTGTATTTAATCTGATCTCCAGCTCATTTTGTAAGTTATGTCTTGAGCACGCAAAGCTTGGTCTTGCAGAGGATTTCTGCGTTGTTTGACTGGGGAAGAGCCCACCTGAGTCTTTGAGCCCAGTCGCCTGCGGTTGTGGGGTGATTTTTTCGTAAGATGTCATTTTACCACATCTTACAGATTATTTTATAGACGCAAATGAGTAGTGAGAGTTGAGTGGCTATGAACCCAGTGTGAAGCAAATCAAAATAAAAGGTTTCCCTGACCTCCTGTGAACAAATCAGCAAGGCTTTTGTGAGCTCTGGTTATTCTCAACAGGGGAAGTTGGACAGGACTCTGGATGTAAGGTCTTATGTAAAGCCCCATGTGGTTATTAGCTAGCACAGATCCCTAGGAGCTCACTTGTACGTCTTTCAAACAGCTGTTTGCTGCAAGAAAAAAATCATGTTGTTTTATATATTTTTTTCCTGCTCTTTTTTCTGCCTTAGGAGCAGCAAAGGATCCTGGAGCTGGGGATCACAGGCCCCGAAGGGCATGTGTTGAGCAGACCTGAAGAGGTGAGTGAGGACTTTACTGCTTTTGCATTTTCTTCCCTAGCTTATAACATTTTTGCATTGCCATCAAGTACTTTATGGTGGGGTGGATGTGACTGGAAACACAATTTCATCCTGGCTGTAAGTGTTATTGCTGCAAGGAGTAAGGGAAGAAGCTAAGACACTTCTAAGGACTAACTGGTAACTGGTCCCTTCTAGAAACTAACTGCTGTGGGTACTTATGTGGAATTAAGGAGCTCCCTCAGCTTCTGTACTGGAGAAGGGGACATCTCCAAGGAGTAATTCGTCCAGCCTAAGAGTTGATTGACCCTCTGGAAAAGCTCATTTCTTTCTGTTAATTGTCAGAGATAGCCTATAAAGGCTCTGCTCACACATCAGGTATCTAAAATGAGATGAGATGTACTTAAATCACAGAGCCCATGATGAGCTCTCAAGACACAGAGAGCTGTTGGTACTTAGCATGTGTTCAGTTCAGCCCTGTGATAGAACAAACTGGAATCCAACATTAGGAGATGTAGAAAATGTAGAACGTGAAGCACAGGTAGAGCACAGTCTACTTCAGTCATCAATTCCTTGATTCAGCCTCTGCACAGTAGCGCTTAAAGATGGAGTCCCTGAATTATTACACATTCTGATTGATGATGCTGGTGTTTATGAAGCTAGACCCTGAAGTTCCTGTAGTTTCCCCTTGCTTTCAGTCAAGTTTTGCATGAGTAAAGACTTCAGAATTTGGTTTATGTAGGCAGGATTCTGCCACTGACTTTTCTAGATCCCATCTTTTGGGCTTTTCTCTTGGTCCTTGTTGTATCAAGACTTCCTCTGAGTCAGCAGCAATTTGTAATATGTGCCCAAATCCTGAAATTGTCTTGGGCACGTGTATAGCTTTCATTGCCAGAATATTTAAGGGGAAGAGTGTGTTTGGACAAAGGCTTGCCAGACTTGTCCGGAGGGCTTTAAACTGGTGTTGCTGGGGGAGGGGGAGCACAGTTCAGCCCCCGGCTATCAGCATGGCTATCAGCATGGGACCAGTGCCAGCACCAAGTGCCCAAAAGTCGGGGAAGGATCGCAGGGAAGTGCAAATGAACCTAAACTGCGATACAAAAGAACACCTGTCGCTCCAGCCAGCAAATCGGTTTTGTCGGGGGCCCTGCTGAAGTGTCTCTATACCAACGCACGCAGCATGGGGAATAAACAGCAAGAACTGGAGATGCGTGCACACGAGCAGGGCTACGACCTTGTTGGCATCACGGAGACGTGGTGGGACGACTCTTACAACTGGAGCGTCAACATGGAGGGGTACAGGCTTTTTAGAAAAGACAGGCAGGGAAGACGAGGAGGGGGTGTCGCTCTCTATGTCAGCAACCGGCTGGAGTGTGTGGAGCTTTGCCTGGGGATGGGGGAGGAGCTGACAGAGAGCTTATGGGTCAGGATCAGAGGACAGGGACGGACGGGGGATGTTACGGTGGGGGTCTGTTACAGGCCGCCTGGCCAGGAGGACAGAGTGGACGAGGTGCTCTATAGCCAGATAGGAGCAGCCTCGCGGTCACCAGGCCCGGTCCTCATGGGGGACTTCAACCACCTCGACATCTGTTGGAGAGACAACACGGCAGGGCACAGGCAGTCCAGGAGGTTCCTGGAATGCGTGGATGACAACTTCCTCCTGCAGGCGCTAGAGGAGCCAACAAGGAGGGGTGCCATGCTGGACCTCGTGC